>CM062389.1:24165376-24601448 GCA_031304145.1 Cardiospermum halicacabum
GCCCTTTCATTTTCTTCCCTCGAGATCTGCTTTATTGCGGCCCTTTGGAAGCGCTTCATGAGATCTTTGGCTATCTTCAGGTATTTGGCCATCTTTTCGTTTCGGGCCTGGTATGCGCCATTTATTTGATTCACCACCAATTGGGAGTCGCATTTGATCGTTAAATTGTGCGCTCCACTTTCTTTTGCCACCCTTAACCCTACAATCAGGGCTTCGTACTCGGCCTCATTGTTGGTGGCTGGGAATTCGCATCGAATTTCTTGGAGTATCGGGGGCAGTTTTGGGGGCCGGAGACACACGCCCAGACCACTGCCACTCTGTCTGCTGGCTCCATCTACTTCTAATACCCATTCTTCGGTTGCAGAAGTTACTAGCTGATTTACTTCAAGGTCCGTTATCTCCGCAGACGGGTTTTCTTCGAAGTCCGCTAAGAAATTTGCGAGGGCCTGGGATTTGATGGCCTTTTTCCCTTCGAACGAGATGTCGTGTTCGCTGAGTTCTAGGGCCCACTTCATCAGTCTCCCGGATTTCTCTGGTGAGTGCAGCACGCTTCGCAAAGGCAACGAAGTTATTACCACGATCGGGTGCCCTTGGAAGTATGCCCGGAGTTTCCTTGCAGCAAACACTAGGCTCAGGATCGCTTTTTCTAAGACTTGATATCTTGTCTCTGCCGAGGTTAGAGTTTTGCTGGCGAAGTATACCGGTTGCTGTTTCCCCCGACTTCTTTGACCAGGACTGTACTTACCGCAATCTGTGAATGTGAAAGATACAAATACAATTTCTCATTAGCTTCTGGTTCAGCTAAGAGTGGAGGGCTGGTCAAGAAGTCTTTGATGTCCGTTAGTGCTTTTCTGCAGTTTTCGGTCCATTCAAATTCTTGGGATTTTTTAAGTGCTTCAAAGAATGGCTGAAATTTTTCTGATGCCTTTGGGATGAACCTGGTCAGGCCCGCCAATCTTCCAGTGAGCTTTTGAACGTCTTTCTTGTTTTGAGGTTCTGCTATGTTTAGGATCGGCTTGATTTGATCCGGGTTGGCTTCTATTCCTTTCTTCGTAACTAGGTACCCCAAGAATTTTCCTGCTTTGACTCCGAATTGGCATTTGGTGGGGTTCAGCTTCATGTTGTACATTCGAAGGGTCTCGAATGCTTGACTTAGATGGTGAACATGCTGGTTCGTTTGTTTCGACTTCACTAACATATCGTCTATGTACACCTCCATGGTCTTCCCCAATTTATCAGCGAACATTTTGTTCATGAGTCTTTGATAGGTGGAGCCTGCATTCTTTAGCCCGAAGGGCATCACTTTGTAGCAGTAGATGCCCCGTTCCGTGATGAAAGCGGTTTTTTCTTGGTCGCCGGGGTGCATTAGTATCTGATTATAGCCGGAGTATGCGTCCATGAAGCTCAACATCTCGTATCCTGCGGTCGCATCAATGGTGAGGTCTATGTGCGGCAGCGGGAACGGATCTTTCGGGCATGCTTTATTTAAGTCAGTGAAGTCGATGCACACCCTCCATTTCCCATTCTTCTTTTTTACGACCACCACGTTCGCGAGCCATTCGGGGTATTGGACCTCCCTGATTGACCCATTTGAAAGGAGTTTCTCCACTTCTTCGTTGATGACCTCATTCCGCTCTCGGGCAAACCTTCTGCGCTTTTGTCTCACCGGTTTCGCTCCTTCCTTCACATTCAGTTTGTGGGTAATGACTGCTGCGTCGATTCCAGTCATATCGGTGTGTGACCAGGCGAAGCAATCTTGGTTGTCCCTAAGGAAGTTTATCAATTCTTCCCTCTCTCTTCTCTCCAGCATGGTCCCTATCTTCACTGTTTTTCCCTTATCCAGTGATATTTCGTCCACTTCGTGCTCGGCCGGCTCAAGGGGTGTTTCCGGCCGCGTCTGTGATTGCTATACTTCTGCCGCTTTTTGCTTCAGGCAATTGGCATAGCATTCTTTGGATGCATTTTGTTCCCCTCTTATCTGCTTGATCCCGTGTGGAGTCGGGAATTTAATTAGCTGATGGTATGTTGAGGGTATGGCTTTCATCCCGTGAATCCAGGGTCTTCCCAAAATCACGTTATAAGCAGAATTGGAACTTATTATCTGGAAGGTGGTGTGGAGGTTTATTCCTTCTGCGTACACCGGTAACTCGATTTCTCCGATGGTAGAGGTGGCTTTTCCGTCGAAGCCTACAAGGGAGATAGCCTTCCTGCGCATCGCTCTTTTGTCCAGCTGCATATTTCTGAACGTCTCCAGGAATAGGATATTGGCTGAGCTGCCGTTGTCGACTAGTACCCTCTTTACCGTTAGGTTTGCTATGGAGATTTTGATCACCAAAGTGTCGTGGTGAGGTGCGTTTATCTTTCCGGCTTCTTCTTCGGTGAAAGTGATGGAGTAAAGGTTGTTCGTGCTTTCACTCCTTATGTTGTATATGCTCTGAGTTTCTCTGAGCTTTCTTTTTGCGGCCGAGCTTGTTAGTCCGCATACGTCGGATCCCCCAGCTATCATGTTAATCACCCTTTCTTCTGCGTTTGCTACCGGAGTTGGGTGTATCCGTTGTCGGTTTTTGTCGGCTTCGGCCGCAATTTCTCTCCCTTTCTCGGTTAAGTACTCTCGTAGGTGTCCTGTTTTGATAAGTTCTGCCACCTCTCTTTTCAGGGTCCAGCATTCATCGGTGTTGTGGCCATGGTCTCCGTGGAATTGATAGTACCGGGACATATCTTTCCTGGCAGAGGGGTTTTTGGATTTCTCGGGCCACCTGACCCTGTCTCCTAGGGTCTTGAGTACTGTCAGGGCTTCCCTCGTCGGTATGGTGAGGGGGTACGGAAGTAGTTCTTTCTCCCTGCGTATAGGATCGGGGCCGGTGTAACTTGGCCTGGAGGGACCGCTGCGATCGAAGTCTCTCTGACTTTTTCTATGATCCTCGCTCCGTCCAATGTTACTGCGGTCGTTTCGTCCTCGTTGACTGGAGGTGTTTTGCGGCCCCTAGCATTCCGAGGCTGGAATTCTTCTTCGTATTCCATCGCATCCTCTGCTCTCTCCAAGAAGTCTTCAAAGGTCCTTGGTTTTATCAGTTTGAGGCTTTCGTAAAATTTTGACGTTTTTCGAGCCCCTTTATGAAGGCCTTGATGGCGCTTTTATCCCTGCACCCCGGGATGGCCATCTTGGTTTCTTTGAACTTTTTCACATATTGCCTAAGACTTTCATTGACCCCTTGTCTTAGGTCGTAAAGATCGTCCACATCCTTCTCTTTTTTCCGGCTATTGGAGAAGTGGTTGACGAACTTCGTTGCTAGCGAAGAGAAGGATCTGATGCTTTTCGCAGGGAAGGAGGAATACCATCACTGGGCGGTTCCGGTTAAAGTGGAACCAAAGGCTTTACACATTATGGCTTCCATATCTTCTTCTGGGATGTTGCACGTCCCCATGCGAGTCTTGTATTCGGCGATGTGGTCCTCTAGATCCGTGGTTCCTTCGTAGGGCTTTATGCTGGGAGTGGAGAACCTCTTGGGCATTCTAGTGTCTAGGATCCAGGATGCGAATGGTGTGCCGGAATAGCGCGTAGTTGAAGAACGCATCGTTATTCTTCTTCCTGAGGTTCGTTGTACCAGGTCCTTGAGTTCCCTGATTTCACGATCACAGCACTTTTCACGACTTCTTTTAGACGATGTCGGCTTCGTCTGTTCATCATCGGAACTGCTTGAGCTGTTCAGATCTAGAGTTTTGCGACTCTCCGTTGATCCGTCGCTCTCTTCAGACCCTTTGTCGGAGCATTCCTCAAAATTGAGTCTCTTCTTACGGAGGGGCGAATATTTCCGGTTTGATCGCTTTGTTCTCCCCTTAGAGGAGGCTTTTCTGGATTCTGCTTCTTTTTTTCATAGTTCTTTTTCTTCCTCTATTTTCTTGAGCATCTCCGTCATTATGGCGAGTTGCTCCTCTGGCGTCTTTGGAGTCTGGTCTTCTATGACGACTGTGTTGGGATTTGCTGGTGCCATGTATGACGGGGACGGAACAGAATCGGGGTAATCGGGATTTGGGTTGTTATTTTTCTCGGATCTCAGCCTTGTGTGTGAGGTTTCATAGCCCCACGGTGGGCGCCAAACTGTGGTGCCAAATAAACCACAGCCAAATATTAGACTAAGATGGCTTGAGAAAAGATAATCTCACAGAGTTTAGCTCTAATGAATAAAAATCCCGATCCTTTTACGATCATCCCTCCCCTATATTTATAGGAGGTGTTTGGGTCCTGTTTCTATTTGGACTGGGACTCCTTATTTTCCCTGGGTTCGGTCTCCTTTTCGGACTTGGTCTTTCATTGGGCTTGACTCCCTTTTTTTGGCTTGATCTCCTTCTAGGGCTTGGATTTCCATTTGGACTTGGATTTCTTTTTGGACTTGATTTCCTCTCTGGGCTTGTTGGTGCTATCCGGGTCTGTCTCGGGCTCTTCGACCGCTGAGGTGCGTTCGGCCGCAGGTTAGTAAGCCCACTTCGGCCGAAGGGGCATTGGTCTATTTCGACCGAAGGCTTTGGCTGTGTTTATGACTTGGGTTTATTTTTCAATTCGTTGAGGGTCCGCAGCTTTCTGAGACCGTAAGTTGTTCTCCCACCACATTGTGTTTCTCCATCCAAGTTACTGTTTATCCGTCAGTGATGAACAGTAACCGATGGGCATTTTCATTTTTTTTTTAAATTTTAAAAAAAATATAAAAAAATTAAAAATTTATAAAAAAAAATAAAAAATTACTTTTACTTTTTTTTTCTTCCTTCTTTTGCTTTTCTTTTTTCTTTCTTCTATTTTTTTACCTTCTTCTTTGACAATAGAATGCAATCAAAATTATTTTTATTTATTTTTCCTATTTTTCTTCCTCAATTATGTGAAGGTGAATTGTGGAGTGATAGTGGATCTAGTCAATATCGAAGAAGAATGTGGAAAAAAAATTTAAAAAAAAAAAAGATAAAGAATGGGGAAAAAGAAGAATTTTTTTTAATTTGTTTAGTTTTGCTATTTTTAATTTTTTAAAACGAAAAAAAAAAAAGAAGGAAACAAAAGAAAGGAAAAATTAAAAAGAAGGAAGAAAATAAAATTTAATTTTTTTAAAGTTTTTAAATTAAAATATTTTTAATTTTTTTAATTTAAAAAATAGAAGAAAAAATAATAAAGAAAAAACACAAGAAAAAAAAAGAAAGAAAAAAACAAAGATAAAAAGAAGAAAAAATATGTTTAATTTTTTATAAATTTTTTTAAATTTAAAAATAGGAAATTACGAAAATCTCCATTTGTTACTATTTATCACCACTAACGGATGAACTTGGATGGAAAAACACAAAAAGAGGATTTTTGGCTAAAAACGAACCAGATATGGTTTTTTTTTGCTATTATGACCCGCGGTGGTTTTTTGGGAATCTTCCAGAAAATAATTTGGCAAAATATCAAGTCATTTCCCTCCCATAAGACCGAGAAATGTCTGTCAGATTGGCCCATTTCCAGCCCTTGGAACCGGGAAATAACTAGGAATTTTGCCAATTCATGTCTCTGTATCAATACCGGGAATCAGACCAAATATCATCATATTTCTATATTTTCATACCTGGAAAATATTGCTGGTCAGTCAGTTTCACGATGTGAATACCGAAAAATAAAGGGAAATAACCTGTTTCATAATAATTTCATTTTTCCGAAATAAATTTCTACATTCAAAATCATACTTCCAGCCAAATAAAATTCGACAACCAAACTATATTCGACAAAAAACATTTAATAAATGATGTTGAAACAAACTCATAACAAATGTTGATATATCTAAAGTAAAGGAGACTGGCTGAGTTGGCTTCCGGATGGAATGGTAATGTAGTGTTGAACCCCCGCCTTGGCCGAGACTGCAGCGGGTGGCCCGGACCGGCACATTAACAATGTAATTACAATTTACAATTTAGGAACAATTTCAAAAGAATCAATTTATGCGATACTTTTGCGGAAGACAAATAAAGACGTTACTTTCTTAATCATAAAATACTTTGTCTAAATCTTATACAGACAATATTTAGGAATTCCAATTGAATAAAACATTTTTTACAATCGTAATTTAAATACATGTGAGCTTATTTACAAATATGATAAAAATCTAAAATACATATATGGGTGGTTATAACATTAATGGACTTCACCATGAGAGCTCAAATACCACATGTCTTGCTCGATCGGACTTGAAAATACAATTTACAGGAAAAAAGAAAAGGAAGAAAGGTCAGGCACACGCCTGGTTCGCATTCCATGTCCGAAACAAGCACATGCAAATGCTCTTACCTTTCCGTCGATATGCAATACTTTATCACACAATGCAATTCTAATGTGAGCATCTCTAAGCTCACCTTAACACATAGAAGTCAAGCACAATCGATTCCTAGCAATCAATCATGCTAGTGTACCAATTGAGGCATGCTATGTCACACATTCATGTTCATTATATGGTTTGCCACTCATTAAGATAAATTTCATTTCTCTTTATCATAAACCATTGGATCTATCAATCAATAGTGCAATCACAAGACAATCAATACACTCGAGTCAATCAAGACGATCAATCAATCAATCAAGAAACAATCAAACGATTGATCAATCAATAGACAATCAAGTGATCATATCATCAATCTATCAATTGAACAACAATCAGTGAATAATCGATTAATAGCTAAAATCCTGTGCTTAGTCCACCAACCCGACTCTAAGAAGACATTCGACTAATGTAATACTTCCAATTCTTAATAAGAAAATCTTCTTATAATGACATTCAATCAATAGAAAAACATTACAAGAGTACCAAATTTGCAAAACTCAAGTGTGTTCAAATACGTTTAAAACGTTTTTATCAAGATCATGTTCAATATCAATTAAAGCTTTAAAATAGCCAAAATAAATTGGTAGGAAGACGATTAGGATGAATGGTTAAAAATCCAAAATTCACCTTTGGTTCAAATACAGTTTGAAATAATAGTTTTCAAAGACGCTAATATATGTAATTAAATGGGAAACAATGCAGCTAGTGAACTTACTAAAGTTCCTTAATCTCTCAAGTCAATCCATCAGTCAATCCATCAATCAAACCTTACAATCAATTAAGTAAGCCATATAATTGATCTTATTCAATTTTTAACATTCATGAAGACAATTATCGACCACACAATTCATAGATGAGACCGCAACATCTAGACAAAGAATCTTCAAGCTTACAAAACTTAGACAACATAATTTAAAAACGTCTGTAGACTATAAGGAGTTTGAAAATCAAAAGATGTCAATAAACTCTTTTTGTGCTTACAAAAAATAACTAAATACTTACAAGTTATACAACCCAAAACAATTCACTATCATGTCATTTATACACTTAACATGGTATTGTAAAAGTCACTTATATCACAATTAATATTCACAAGTCAATTTCCATCCATTTGAGCCTTACAAGAGGCCATTATAACATTATGGTACATTTACTTATTCATTTATGATAAAAAAAGAAGTAAACTAAAGTATTTTTAAATCAATAGGAAAGAAAATTGCATTTTACATAAAAGCTGAATTTTTTTATAGTCTTGGAGTATTTTCAAAATCGAGATATTCAACTGATATTATTTTTAAAATATAAAGATATTTTTGAAAATGAGACTCAAAGACGAATCCATAGTCGTAAACAAAACCCAATTTGGAGTCTGAACGAAGGAGAACGGAAGCCAAGAATTTTGCTATTCAGACCTGGGCATGATGGTAAGCCTGACCAGGGCGCGAACCAGGGCGCCTAATGCACAAAAACAGCTTCGATACAACTTTTTGTCTCCTGGTTCGCGTCTTGGTTGCTTACCAGGGTGCCCAGTTTTTCGAAGACCTCAAAAACATGATTTTTCTTCACTTTTACACCACCAAAACCCTTCTTTGAGTTTATGAATCATTCCAAAAACAATTTATGGACTTGATAGACATCTTAAACACCTAGAAACACCCTAGGATAAATGCATTAAAACACATTTGTTTCATGTTTCTTTTAGCTCTAAAACATCTCATATAGAACTTCAATACACCAAAGCTTTCTCAATTTATTTTCAAAACTCTTAGTTAAAGTTTGTAAAACCAATTTGGAAACCAAAAATTGACATAATAGCACTTGGGACACTCCAAGTACACATTTATTCAACAATAAGGGTTTTAACCCAATCCATTTTATAAGAGAACAACATGTCACAAAAGCAACTCATCAAAGGGATTGGACTAAGGGTTGACTATTCAATTGCACATCCTAATGTCATGATCATGCACATAACATACATAAGCTCCTAGTTAACCAAGTTTCCATGCATTCACTTATTCTTCGCGATAAGTCAAGCCATTCACATTAGCCATATAATTCAATTATGACTTATAGATGTGAATTAGTTATCTCACAATTAGGTTAATTTTCACATGAATTACAACAATCCAATTATTAGCAATTAAGGGTAGTGAGACACACACTAAGGCTACACAAATGCACTTATTTACCCATGGTATCTCATTGAGTTTATCAATCAATTTTCATTATTCGATCATGTTAATCTCAATGTCACTTTCAATATCAATGTCAATGTTAATGTCCACATCAAAAGCATTATCCATTCTCATCTAGAGAATAATTTACAATACTTTATCAATGACAATATTTGGATTTATTAACCAATGCCCAAAAACAAACCATAGAATAGAAAACGGGATTCAATATGGACCCTTGTCCCAATATGAACCGAAGTTCCAATGCAATATGGACCGAAGTCCCAATATGGACCGAAGTCCTCTGTGAACAATGTCCCAATACAATATGGACCGAAGTCCCAATATGGCTTCAGCGCCAAGAAACACGATATATTCGTGCCGAAGTACTTCTAATCCCTAGGCATGTCTTACATTCTATCTTCTAGAGCAAGTCTAAGGGCATTTCGTTTTAATACCACATTTTCATTCATCAAGGTACATTATTTCCAATATGACATTCATTAAGTCCAATTTTTCAATATTCAATGAGTTCAATGATCAAGCCAACACATAAGGCTACAATTTATTTCAATGTACTATTTTTCCCATAGTAAACCAATTCCAATGAGAAATTCGATATTGACCAAACATGCTAATAAGGCCAGTTTTACCAGTTTTGACATTATCAAGTTATCAAACCACATTATCAATACATGTTTCTCAATGACATCAGTTCTACCAATTTTGCATCATTTAGTTTCCAATGGAGTTCACAACAACATTCATCACAATAAACACAATCATGGCATCCAAACAAGAATGCATTGCAGAATTTAAGTCTCTATGCTAACTCCGTAAATTCACAAATAATGTTAACTTAGTCCACCCAAACTTCAATTCCCAAGGGCAGCGCCTAACATGATTCTACATGCAACCATATGTGCTCTAATGCCTTAAGCATGGCGATAATGATCAATAAAATCAATTCTTAGGTGGTTATCTTATTTAACTGATTTCATGGCATAATTACAAGTAGACACACATTCAATGCATCACTCAATAACATACAATTGTATAGGGCTAAAAACGGAAAAACGAACCTCGCATCTGTCGATCCACAAGCTAGAAAGCCACTCCCGTGAGGGTTGCCACTTGTTAATAATCATCACCAAAATACAATTACCACACTACAACCATCCATACACAACACAATATCATTACATGTTTCCAACACACTTAAGTTACCACACAACAATTCTATTAAGGGCATTAGTATACTAATGAGATTAGACAATTTCAAAATAGGTTAGGATTATTCCAAAAATCACTTAGTAACAACCTAGGATCATCAATTAACAATTTTCAATACTTAAGAACACAAAACCCAATTTATTCAAGTTAGGGATTTTGACAAAATAGGCATTAGAGACATGATTGATCAAATCTAGCAATTTAAAAATATTAATTGACACCATTGAAATGTAAAAACATAATTCATTAGAAAATGTATACCAAAACCAAAATCACCATGGTAGAGAAATTAAAGCAAAATAATTTAAACTCAATCGGAAGCTAGTTTAACAAGTTTGTGTATCAAAATCATCTTAAAAACAATATAAAGGCATTAAAGGACACAACCCACACCATCAATTTTATATACATCAAGTGTAGAGACATTAAGGCAAAAATCAACCTAACTTAATTGGAAGCTTAAGCTCATAATAACAATTCAAAATCAACCCAAAAACATTATGGAAGCATTCATGAACCAAAGTCATAAAGCTATTTTGGGATTTGACTTTTAAGAGAGGAATATGAGGGGTTTTACCTTCCAAAGGAGCTTTCAATCCACACCACAATGCCCAGATTTGATTAAAGAAGTTTAAATAGGGTTGTTTGGTGGGTGAATGATAGTGTTTCAAGTGAGAGGTGGCTAGGGTTTATTTTTGTGTAGAGAGAGATATGAAATGTGTAAATGAAGAAGAAGATGAATAGTATCATGACTAGGGTGGGTAGGGTTTCATGACTTAACAAATTGGGCCTTTAGATTGGATTGGGTCCAATTATGGGCCCAATCCAATTTCGAACCCGTTAAATCCCGAAACTCAATTCCGCCACCTTTATTGGTTTCTAAAATTTTATTTTGATATTTTTCATTAAAAATAGCCACCAATTTTAAAATTTGAATTTTCCGCTCAATAGGGATAAAATGGTAATTTTACCAAAATGGACGTTTTGACTCAAAATCAATACTTTTCTCAATTTTCAATTTAAATAGATTCTTAACTTCCAATTGAATCATGTTTTGCCTTCAAGATCAATTTTCGATTTCAAACCAATATTAATATTTAATTTTCAAATTAAATAAAGATTTTTTATCCTAGGCTTTTTGTCTCAAATCAATTTTTCCTAATCTCATCATTACCCTTAGTATTATTCTCGATTTATTCCGTCATGGGCCCAATTTGCGGGCGTTACAGGTAAATCCCTGGAGGAGCTTTCAATTGGGGGGGGAGGGTTTCGCTACTTTTGTCAAATCTTCATTTTGTGGTGATTCCTCTAAATGTGAAACTTCGATATGTTTGTTTGGACACATGTGAATGGTATGCCTAACTTTTTACACTCTCCACAACGAACATGAAGTACACTAGTGTTCTTTTCAAACTCATTTCTAAAAAAAAAAACAGAAATTATTTAAATGTAGGAAAAAATAATGCATCAAACCAATTTTGCGGTATGGACACCCGCTAGAAATAAGAGCACTTTTGGCCTATTTCCTAGTGTTGATACCAAAAGTTCACTGACAACAAATGCAGGTCTGTTTCCACATATAATGGAAGGGAAACCGGCAAATTAAGCCTCTATTTCCGGGTATGAATTCCGGTAAATGTTTTCCCTTTCATGAAGGCTAGAAATAGGGCGTCTGATAGCCTGTGTCCCAGTCTCAACACTAGAAATGATTGATAAAATAATCCCTTTTGTATCCTTATATGGGTACCGGGAAATAGGCAACAAAAAAAACACCTCTATCCTGGTTTTGATGTTTGGAAACAAAGAAATTTATTTTCTAGCATGTGTCACGATATCAATACACCATTTCCATGCATGGATACCGGGAAATGGTATAATTCATGTCAGTTTTCAAGTATGAAAACCGGAAAATGGATGGAAAATTAACAATCAGAAATTGCAACCCTAACTCGTAAAATTGCATTCCTATACCATACAATTAACTCGAAAAATTATCTAATATCAATATTGATGTTACCATGAACTCTAAAATCATATATTCAAGACCTCTACAACCCCTACACCATAACAATAACACTACAATGCTCAAAAATGAAAAAACTTTAAAAACATACCTTTGAGTTGTGATGGAAGATGAATTTTCAGAAATATATTAGAGAGACTTGTGCAGACATGCTTATGGATTTTTAAGGGACAAAAAATATTGAATTTAGTGTTCCAAGAATGTAGGGAATTAAGATTGTAAAAGTTAGGGTTCCAATACAATTGGAGATTATTTTTTCTATTGTGTGGGGACCATTAACAAATTTATCTTCTGGTGGAATTGGAAAGGAAGTTTGCAGTATTGAGGTGTTTTACTGAGTGAAATTTGAAAATGGGATCTCCGCTGGTGAAGTAGAGAGTGGAGAAGAGGAGAGACCGGATGCCAGAGTAGTGAACGTTGAATGTGACGAGGGAGGAGAAATGGTTTTGGATTCAAACAGTTAACATAGAGGTAGATTAGGAATCTGGTTTATTTTTATTTTTTCTATTTTTGAATTTTATTTTTATTTTGTCTTTTAATATCAGGGGTGAAATAGTAAACTTGGTTCAATTATTATAAAAAATATTTATAATTGTTTACTTTTGAAAGATTTCTAATGTTGGGCTAAAAAAATTTTTGATTTTAAATTGGCCCAAAAGTGAAAATTATTAATTTTTTAAATTTTAAGAAGTTTAAGCTAAACTCTTCGAATTAGCGAAACCTATTAGAGTATCTCCAATGCTCATGTCTATTTACCCACTGCCCCTTAATATCCAACACGGAAATGAGTTAATTTACCTTTTTGGAGGCAATATGAGCTTGAAAGAACCGAGAACTATAATCCTTATCTCTAAGTCGAGCGAATTCTGATGCATAAACTTATATTTGATTATCAAGTGATGATAAAACTATTTTTGGCAAGAAATCTCTTATACCACTAGCATGTCAGAAAATCTAATGTCAAACATCTTTACTTATACATCATCTAAAATAAAAGAAACCATGTTAATAACACCAAAAACATCCTTAAATATCTCACGACTCTAATATTTCAGCTCATATTTCAAAAGATTCAAACTTATTTAGTGATGATTACTATCTAAGATGTCTGTTATGCATTTGTGTATGATAAGGTAACTTTGTTGGTGCTTACATGTGTTTTCATGGAAACAAGAATACAAATGAAGCATTATTGCTTAACTCTACAGTTCTTTCTTTTTAATCTTTATCTAAATTTTATTCCGGTAACTAAATTTTGGCCAAATCCTAAATGTAGAGACAAGTTATTATGTTAATTGAGCTTTATTGGTGATTGATTATGCTGATACATTGGTTAGGCAATTTGGGTGTTGGCGAAAATCCACTCCAATGAGCTTAACTTGTGTCTTCGAAGAAAAGGTTGTCCATTCCGTTTTAAACTCTATAGTATTTTTTGTTGGGTGTTTTGTGTTTGATAAATTAAAATGGATTAAATGCCTTCTCACTATTAATGATATATGATGAATTGGTAATGATGATACATGACCTTGTAATGTTGCTTGAAATGTAAATAATAGTGAATTTGGATTAGTTGGTAATATTTGGGTCATATGGTTATGATAGTGTGTGTTCATGACTTTATGATTGCGCGAGTTGTTGGAACCTCAAAATTGTGCTAATGATGAATATTGAACCAATTGGGAAGAATAGTAGTGTTTTATGCTAAATTTTATGGAAATGATGTTATCATGTCAAGTTTACCACAAGGAGACCATTATAATGTATAGAGAATTGATAAGTGACTAAATTGTGTTAAATCACAATAATGGAATAGATTGTGCTTAATATAGCTTGATATAGAGAAGTATTGACATGTCATAGGAAATCAAGATATATTAAACATATGTAATGTATGTGAATTATGGTTAAGAGACCAAATTTTTTGAATTGAGTGACAACTCCTATTTGGTGTGACGACATTGTCGCCTTCGGGCTTATTATTAAGAATTCATAATGTGGTTATCCAATCCACAGAGGGGTACAACTAGTTTCGTGGATTTGGTTCTCGAACCCTATTAAAAGCCTAGTTCTTATTGTTGGCTTTGGACTTGTTGTTCCTGTTTTCACTACAGAGCTAGAGTTAGAGGCAATTGATTTCAAATCGAAATGTTAATTAATGAAATTGACTTGGTATGTTTTAAAACTTATTTGATACATACTTGGTTCAGAGATAAGTTTTGGAGACAATTGAACTTGTTTGGTTAAATTAGTATTATATTGTAGCCACAGGATAACCATATAGGAATATTGTGCACTGTCGTAAACCTTCATGGGAAGGCTAAGAAAATTGTTTGTCTATGATGTTTGATGATCCTATTTGTCTAGTGTATGTTTTATTTGGTGATTTCGTGATTTGAGTGCATTTTGGAACTAAACAAGTCACTTAATTGATCAGTCTGGGAAGCTATCATTTAAATGAAAATATCCCTTCACATTTAAATATCCCTTTAATTCAAACTTTGCATTTAAATGAATTAACCATCAAAAGTTCATTTAAGTTCATATTCAAAGTCAAAATTTTAAAAATTAAATCAAATGATCAACATATCCTCTCACTTCACAGCTTCATAGGTTTTCTTTACAGAGCCCTCACAAATTATAAAAGACTAATAATAAATGTAAAACTTTTAACTTTTAAAAATTCATAAACTTAAAATAAAATTTAAAATTTAATTAGTTTACTAATTTAATTCAAATTTTTAAATAACAATATCCCTATAATAATTTCTTTTATCATATTTAATTATTTTGTTACAATCATAAAAAAATTAAAAAGAAAAATTAAAAAAATTCTGTATATTCTGCTCGTATAGTCTAATACATTCATATACATGAGAGCTAGAGATCTAAACTTTATTAAATGTTGAATTTGGATCATTATTCAAATAATTATTATTTTAATTTATATCACATTAAATATTACTTAAATCTAAACATAATTAAATAGTATGTTTTAATGGTTCATAAATTATTGAAATTATATGAATATTTTAATAATTTAGAGTTAATTTTTTGAAATAAATCTAATAAAATTTGATCCCATAAAAGTGAATTAGTTTTTAAAAAAATTATTTTTATCAATTTTATTTTAAAAATGGCCAACGAGTACTATAGATATGATTGAAAATTACAATATGATTAATCTATTTTTTAAAATTAAAATTTATAAAAATTTATTTTTAAAACAAATTTTTCATCAGAATTTTTTTTTTAAAAAATATTGTCTTCTTTTATAAATCTAATTTATTACTACAAATAAATAGAATCTAATTAAAAATTAAAAATAAAATAAAATAAAATTTTTGGTTTTTACCTGACATATGTGAACTCTCACACTAGGTCTGAAAATTTGAAGTCTTTCAAGTGCTGTAAAAGGTTCCTTTCCCAATGAGTTTCTAACCACAACAGCATCTATTTCTCTATCTCTCCACCTACCTACCTATTTTTCATTTTCATTTTATTTTATTTTTTTATTTTAAACATGACGCTATCTATCTATCTAATGGAATCTAACCTATTTCTGTTACCTATTTTTTAACATTTTTATGTTCTATTTATCAAATTAACAATTTTATTATCACATTTAATTAATTCCATAATAATAACAATATACCAACTTTACCAAAGAATCTCATACCACTACTAGGCAAAAAGACAACATATATTAGATTTACTACAAGGTAAAACATCATATTCATCATAACTTAACTTTATTCTATTGAATTCATTTATTAAAAAATAAAAGAAAATGCATGTATGTATATTTAATTGTACCTGTGTCACACATATGCCATAAATGAGTTACCACACTTGAAGATTTCAAATTTGTTGCCTTTCAACATCTTTTGTTGTTTTTCTCATATAAAGGAATTTAAATTATTGGAAAATAAATGTATGTATGTGTAGTTGAGAAGTGAAGTTATATAGAAGAAGAACAAAAGAATCATTCTTCTACTGAAGTGTAGAATAGTGTACACAGAAAAGGACACCTACAAAGAATAATAATGCTGACACAAAGAGCAGAGTATATATATTTAATGAAATTAATGTCTATACATATACATACATACATGATCAAATTGAGGCTTCATTTATTATTATCTGTCTTTGTTGTTTTGTTCTATCTTTTGTTTGTGTTGTTTTCTGGCTTCAAAGTGAGTGAGTGAGATACATATGACTAGGTACAGGTGTTGAATATATTAAATGTGATGTCTTTGAAGATGTACATTCCTTTGTCCATTTGTTTCTCTAGACTCTTTGTTTCATATATTACCATGCTTCTAATCATCTCATGTTTATTATTATTATTTATTTATTACCTTAGATATCATAAAACAGGTTGATTCATTACATATGGACAAAATACACAAAATTAATTGAGAATTAAAGAAGGTATGTGATGTGTGAGAAATTAAAATTGAGTACAGTACAGATGTCCTCTACATTTGCAAACAACAGAATCTAACCAGACCTAAAATTAATGATGAGCTGATAATGCAAGGTGGAGTAGACATTCATATTCAAGGGTTTTTTAAGTTTATTTATTTATTTATCTGTTATGTAAATATTTTTTATTAATTGTTAGATGAAGTTTTTTTTCAAATATATACTTACTCATTTTTATTACTAGAAATTAGTAAAATCTAATTCAGTGTGAATATATATATATTTTAAAAAATTATATATTTATAAAATTATAATGTTTAGAAGGATGAATATAATTTATATTAATATTTTATTGATATTGAAAGTATAAAATATATTTCATATTATTTTAAACTAATAACAAAACTAAGAGGAAATTATTTAAAATAAATTTTAAAAATTTGATTTTTTTTTTAAAAATTAAAATTTTAAATTTTATAGTAACTTAAAAATATCTGTATATTTATAAAATTTTAAGCATTTATATGTTTATGAAATAGTTCACCATCATAATTGTTAGTATCAGCCTTTTCTAATATTTAAAAATATTTTATAAATTTAATTTTGTAAATTTTGATGTTTTGAAATTTTATCTAGTTTTAAAAAAATAAAAACTTAGAATGAAAATGATAATATTATTAATGAGGAGGTGAAGGTGTAGAGGAGTGTTGAAAGTGATCATATAGTTAGGCAACACATGTTAATGGATAGCACCAGCACAAAATAGCACCTCCTCCTTTTATATTCTCTCTCTCTCACTAACTCTTCTTTATCTCTCAAGGTGCTTTTCATTGTATCTATCTTTCTTTCTTTCTTTTTGCTTTTAGCATATCAATCTTTCTTTTTCTTCTCTTTCAAGACTTTCATCATCTCTCTCCTTTTTCTCCATCCATATCTCTCTCTCTCTCTCACCTTTTCTTTTCTCTCTCAATCCATGGACACCACTGCTCAGTGGCCTCAGGTAAATTTTTAACTAACACATCATCATCACTACATACACACTCATATATATATACATACATACACACACACACATCTTTAAGTTCTTACTTAGATTTTTGCTCTTTTTGTTTTCAAGATCCCATATACTTTAATGCTTCTTCTTCTTCTTGATAAGATCTATTCTTCTCTTTTGCTCTACTTTTTACACCACAACAAAACTTAATGATTTCTTCTTTGTTTTTTCTCTTGTAGTATCATATATATTCAAGTGAATAAAAATATAAATATATATGATAGATGATGATGATAAAAGCAAAAAACTTCTCTTAGTGCTTTACTTTGTTTGTTTATGTTTGTATCTTCTTCACTTTATTCATATACTTTCTTATTTTGTTTTTCCTTCTGTGATCATGATTCTTTTATGTATTTTTCCCTTGTCTTTACTTTTTATTCTCTTTTTTAATTTTTTTTAATTTTTTTTAGGGTATTGGGTTGATTAATAAACAACCCATGGAAGCCACAAGTTCAAGAGGAGGAGGAGGAGGAGCAACAATAGGGTTAGAGAGAAGAATAATCCAACAACAGCAGCAACAACAACTTCAACATCAACATCAACAATCATCTTCCTCTTCATCAAGACCACACAACAAGGAACAAATCTTGAACTGTCCAAGGTGCAATTCAACCAACACAAAGTTTTGTTACTACAACAACTACAGCTTGTCCCAACCAAGGTACTTTTGCAAGACTTGTAGAAGGTATTGGACTCAAGGAGGCTCTTTGAGAAATGTTCCTGTGGGTGGTGGCTCAAGGAAACACAAAAGATCTTCATCTTCATCATCATCAACATCATCACCATCTAAGATGATCTTGATCAATGGAGGAGGTCAAGATCTCAACTTAGCTTACAACACCAACACCAACAACATCAGCCTCCCAATAACCCCAATTCCAAATCTTGATCACAACATGAACTTGATACCATCCACAAGAGGCTTGATTAGCTCCTTCATCATGCCACCACCTCCACCACAACCACCACAGTCTCTACCAGGTTCTGATCCAAATAGTATATATCCAAATGGGTTGATGTTTCCTTTGCAGGAGTTCAAACCAACACTGAATTTCTCACTGGATCAGCCTCCTTCTTTTCACCATCAAGTGTTTGGAGGTGGATTATCATCTGGTGGTGAAGGTGGTGGTGCAAGGCTTTTGTTTCCTGTTGGGGACTTGTTGAAAGACAAAGTTCAAAGCTCAACTACTATTACCACTAGTAGTGATTTTATTGAGAAGAGAAATCTAGGGCAAGAGGAGCAAAGAGACTCAACTACAAATACTTCTACTACAAATGGGTATAATTGGAATAGCACTAGTAATAATCATAGCAACAATGGATTGTTGAGTGGTGGTGGAGGAGGGTCATGGTGATGGTGAGACAACTAAACAAAACAAATCAAAGGAAAGGAGAATCAAATCAAGTGTAAGTGTGAAATCTTTGGTGGTCATTTTTATTTTGGAATTTTACTTTTGTTAGAAACTTGGAAGGAACTAACATCTTTCTTGCTTGTTGGACTTGTTTGTAATTTCTTTTTTTCTTTAATTAGGGTTAGTAGAAAAAAAAAAAAACAAAAAAGAAAAAGTTTAGCTTTACCTTTTGTTTTTTTGAAGAAAAAAAAAATCTATGAAGGTTATGTGGGTGTGTTTGGTTTGGAATTGGAAGCTGTTTTAAATGAGGTTAAAATATGTGATGTGGTTTGGATTTATGACATGGAATTGGAAGCAAGGACATTGTAGTGATCTTATGATGATGATGTTGGTGGAGAATAATTATGATACATAACATAAGGTTGGTCATTTGATCAGTTTGCATATTTCCAAATTGTTTCCTCTAAATTATTGATAGTAGTAATTAATAACAAGAGAGTTAGGAGTATTTGACCATAATGATAATCATGTAATCAATAATTAATAGGTATAGGAGTGTATATTATTTAAAAGGGTAAAGTAGAAGAGAAGGACATAAGTGGAGGGGTCAATAAACTCCTTTACAGCAAAAGAGTGATCTTTTTTGGAGAACAGGTCAGATTTGTCAGACCTTGTCAACACCACTACACCATCTGAGGGTTTTCTTCTTCTTGAGATTCTTCTCTCCCTTCCACCATTAAATCACCAAAGCAAAGCAAAAGTAGCATGTCAATGTGTCTATATAATCTATATGACATAACATTCCATCAACCATACCTTCTTCACATGCCATAACAACTTTAGCAGAATTCCATTGCAGCCTTTTCAATTTTAATTTTATTTGTACATTCATTCAAGAAGATTCTTCTCTTCTCATCTCAAGAATTTAATACTAGATTGTTTTGAATTTTGTAAATTTACTTACTACAAGAATAATACTATAGCTTGTAATCATTGCAAAATGTGGGGTTGGAGGTATATTTAGGCCATTTTTATTTTTAAAAAATAATGATTGTAGATCCACTGCAGTATATTATTATTTATTTGGTTCAGCTATTTTAGGTATTGTTATTTATTTTTAATAAACTATTGGATTATTATATAGTTTATTAATTTAGAAACAAATTACAATGAGAGTATGATTTTTCTAATTTTAACGGCTCCAACCAAGTTTCTCAAATCAAGGTTAACGAATTTAAAAATTAAGCAGCTGTTTTAGGATTTGTTTGCTGTGATAATATATATATATATAATATTTTATTTGGAATTTTTATTTTATACTTTAATAAAATATTTTATTTGAAAATTTATTTCTATTTTAATATTTAATAAAATAAATAATTTTATTTAAATTTTTATTATAATTAATATAATAAAAATATATTATTTGATTATAATATTAAATAAAAATTAATATTTCCAACAAATTATTTTTAAAAAATAAATTTAAAATTTTCAATATTAAAATACATTTGATTTTTTTTTAATTATGCCATATAAATTCTAATCAATTGCTGCATTTTTAAAAATTCATATTTTTTATTATTAAAATATATCTAACTTAATTACATTAAAGTTAAAGAAGCTTCCCGTCTCTCTCTGAAAATTTTCCTTAATTTAGTGAAATAGATAAATATAGTTAGGTTACTTTAGCACTAAATTAGTAAAAATGATAGTGGGTTGAATGAGTGAAATAGATGTCACTTTAATATCGAGGATTGCATAGGGATATTTGATGGTTTAAATAATTTTAGATAGATGAAGAAAGATTACCATATTCACATTTGTCATTATCCTACACCGTTTCACTTCATTTTTTATTTTTTTTTGTAAACTATCATATGAGAAATACTTTAATTCTTAAAATTTCATTCAAATCATAACTCAAATAAGACAATAAATAATAGAATATAAGTGGTGTTAATATATTGAATTAGATAATACTTATCATGATTACATAAAATTATATTTTATAAATTTTTTCTTTTTTAGTTTTAAATCAATCCTAATTTCTTTTTCTTTTTTTTTTATAAAAAAATTTTAAAACTAAATTTAAAAATTTACAAAAATAAATTTTTCGATATGTATTATTAGAAACAGATAAAATTTAGATATACTTCCTCGTGTAAAATACCAAGAAATAATTTATTTCCTACTACTACATACTAGGTAGGAAGTATGTGTAATATTAAAAAGTAAAATTTACTTCTCACTACTACATACGGAAACAAACTTTCAATTTAACATATTTTTGTTATGTAATACCGGTAAATTACTGAATTTTTTTTTTAAATATTAAAAGATAACACGGTCATTTTATCTAATTTTTATCAATTTTTTTTTTAAAAAAATTATTTTATAAAAAATTTTAATGTTAGCCTAAAACATAAATTTTTTAATAAAAAATCTCAAAAATACAGACGACATTTATTATTATAATAATTATTTATTATTATAGCGGAAGTGAATATTTCAAAATAATATACTAAAATAAAAATAAAATAATATGAATAATTTTGAAATGTTATTACCTATGATAGGTAGCAATAATTGAATAAATTAAAATAAATATATAAATATAAATGAAAATCATCCATCACGAATTATTTTCATATAAATAAACACTAAAACTAGATTATAAAAATAGATTACAAACCATTATCTAAGGGTGGTTTATTTTTTCAAAAGAGAGCTTTAATGATCAGTTTGTCACTTGACTTTAATGGTGAAATAGATTGCCTTAGGTTAATTGACCCCAAATTATGGGACTATCAGTTAGTTAGGCACTTTCAAGATTTAGGGTCGAAATTATGTTAAGTTTTTTTTTTTTTTTTTTTAAATTTTATTTTTTAAATACGTTTTCTAAAATTTAAAATACTATTTTGAAAAAACATGCAAAAATAAATTTTTAAAAACTTGATTTTACTCCATAAGCCGAGTTTTCCAAAATAACCTTGAAATTTCACACACAGATTCTGTGAATTACGCTTGCAGTCTGGGAATTACGGTCACAGTCTATAAATAACGTATAATATGAAAATTAAAGTTTAAATTTACAAAGTTTTCAAAATAGACCTATAATTTTATATTAATTTTTTTTATAACTTAAAAACAAATTTTCCCCGTTTATTCAATTTAGATTATCTTTTTTCTTTACAAATTTTATGAATTTATAATTTGTATTTGGATTGGTTATAAAAATAATTAAAATTTTAAATATAAATTAAAAGAAAAATATATTTATTGTAATTAAAAAAATATTAATGATCAATTCATATTTATAACAAATTATATATATATATATATAACTTAAACTCTTAGAAATAAAATTTTTTAAACCATATTTAATTTACATTTATTCTTGCTATTATCATTATTTATATCAATTAAATAAAACTAATAACAATTGAACTGATTTAATTTTTAAAAAAATACAAGTATTTTTTAAATAAAAAAATAGATATTTGAATAGATAAAAAAGAATTATTATTATTATTTGAAGGTAAAAAATATATCACTCAACCATATTGATCTGTGAAAAAATTGAAAAAGAAAAAAAAAACTTATCAATAAAATTTTTTAAAAGAAAATTGAACATTTGAAAAGAATACATTCAAATTCTACCTATAATATTATATTAAATTTAAGAAATTATATAGAGAAATATGGAGGGGTTATCAATATAGTAGTATTTATATAATTCACTAAAGTCAAAATAAAATCCTGATATTGATTTGACTAGCTGAATGTTGGCCCACCAACATTCTTCTTGAAAACTATGCTTATATAATTTTATGTGTAATGTTGTATAAATTCCTCAGCTTTATAAAGTGCTTATATATTGTTATTACTTGACCTCTGAAGTCTTCTGAAAAATATAAAAATAAAAAACTCCATAGGAACAGAATTTACAGTGTAGTATCTTCATAGTGGCAAACATTTGTAACCATAAGTCAAAACTTATATTAATATATAAATACAAGTGCATAATAAAGAAAACACAAAATGAATTAGAATTTCACACTGTATTTGACAACTTTCATTCACACAATTAAAAAATTTCAAACTAAGTGGATGAGACTATATACAATATTATTCTCTCTTTACAATAGTCTTCCTGATTTCACTTACTCCCATAATGGAATATTTCTTTCAGCCTCATTTTTTAAAATATATTTTCAAAGAATCTGAAATTTTATAAATTAACTAGATGGAAAACTTGTCCACCTGACTATTTTTTTTCATACATATAATTTTTAATTTATATATATTTTTTATTTTTTAGTATTGAGTATTTTTTTATGAAATGAAAAATTAATTAATTAATTTTATTTATATAATTCTTCATTGACAGAAGTTTATAAAAATAGAATGAAATATTAAATAAAATGAATAGTTTTTGCTAATATATTTTATAAAATTAAATTATTGATTTTTTATAAATAAAATAAAGATATATCACAAAAAATACTATATATTTTAAATTAATTATTTACATTATAATTCAATGATATTATATAATTTCAAATTTTAAATTATTTTACTTGAATACTATTATTTACTACTATAAATAATATTAAACTTTATCCCTTACTATTTCTGATTCCATGATGTTTAAATATAGAATATGTCAAAATTATTTCTGTACACAGTCCAACTCTATAATATATTGTATGCCCCATAAACATGTGCACCACTCCTACAAAATATTAATTAATTTTTATGTTTGTTTTAAATGGAAATATCATGTAATTATTATTTTAAGTTAAGAGTAGTCAAGTTGTGCATTGCTTGAGATAGAAAATCCATAGAAAGAAAAAGAACAAAAAGAAAAGGCTCCATATAACAATAAAGCATAAATCATTCTATTTTGGATTTTGTGTAATTATTTGTCATATAAATAAATGCACAAAACAAACCAACATGCATTTACATTCTTCTTAATTTTGGTCCATTCTCCAATTAATTTTGTTTGTTTGTATAATAATAAATAGTCCCTCAGTTTCTTTAAATAGTGTTTTTAATATTTTAATGAGCTCATTAAAATTATTCCCACCATCCTAAAATAATTTTCTCAATAATATATCAACTTTATTAAATTTCTTTCTAAAAATACTGATGTAATGTAGTCTCCCAAATTCATCCATAAATAATAAGGAATACTTCCCAATTATTAATATAAAGAAAATTTCTGTTTTGGCGTATCATTTATATATAGAAATTTTTTTTAAGAATAAATTTTTAAAGTTAAAATATCTAAAATATCATTTTTTAAAAAATATGTATAACTAACTTTTTTAAAAAAATAAAACACTTAATTATAATTATATTAGGTTTTGTAATTTTATTGTTTCACTTTATAAATTCATCATTTCCAACAAATCACTCCCCAACGAATCACTCTCACCCTATACGATATTAAAAGCTCTTGTTTATCTCTTATTTCTTCCTCGATTAGTGCCTGTTGAAACACTTCCAACACATTCCGTCAGAATAATGGCACTTTGATCAATATTTGTGGTCAAATCTTCTGGAAGTTAATTCAAATCAAAATTAACCGCGAGATTCATTGTTGGAACACTTCCATCAGATTGAGTGAGAACCGTGATACTTTCATCGGAATTTGTGCCCAAATCTTCTGGAAATTCATTCAAATCAAAAGCAGTATGATTCATATTTTTTTATTCCGATGGAAAATTAAAATTTTTCAATGATCTTAAATAACATCTACGAACAATTAGTATTTTCATTAAAAAACAAGTTTGACGGTAACTAAAAATATTTTGGCTCCAAATTTTTTTAGCAATTTAAAATTAATCTAGATATATTTTTATGTTAAAATTAGAATTGGAGGGAAAATTTAAAAATTTATGTTTAATTAGAGGGGCAATTTGAAAATTTTAGTGTTAGTTTTTATATTATTATAATTCGGAGGGTTTTATTTTATTTTTTATTTTAATTTTAATAAATATATAAAATAATATTTTTTTATAAAATAATCATTATAATAAAACGAATAGAGTAATTAAAATGCTTATTCAAATCAAATTAAAATATAAAAGTTTAAAAATAATCTCATTTTATATCATACATGTAGTGGAGGGATAAAATTAGTTGCGAAGGACTAAGACCCAAACCTTCGAAGGTCCTCTCGAAAACATAGTCTCTCGCATCAAGTGCATTCGTAAATAGGATTAAGGTTTTCGGTCTTTTAACTTTCATCGAAAATGTTACTGAGCTAGATCCATGCGACTTTCAGCCGAGGAATCTTCGCAATGGGTATCAGACTGGCCTCTTTTTCGTGTGAAGAATTTTCAATCCAAGTTGATTCATTCCATAAATTTCGGTCGAGAGAGGAAGATTGGGTCGAACTCCTAGCTCACGTCCCAAACGAATTTAAGCCTTAGCGGCTGTAGGGTTCCATAACACTTTCGACTGAAAGGTGCGACGCTTGAAAACTTAAAGGTTTGTCAGACTTCGAATCCTACTGGGTGTCATTAACTATTAAAATATTTAATAAAATCTAAGTCATTATTTGCTAAAAATTAATAAAATATGGTATTTCATAATTATTTAGATACCTAAATTTATTAAAATTAGAAAGATAAACATATAAAGAAAGGGACAACTATAATCCTATTAGAATTCAAAGTATTAGAATATATTTTCTCCTAAAAAACCCTATAAATAGGGTCCCCACTAAAACAAAAATCATTCACAAATACTTACAAAAGCGCTGCTAAATCTTTTCAGAATACAAGTCTCCGAGGTATTACAAAACAAAGAAGGTCTTATTGTTGAGATTTTCTAACTGTAGATTTTTGCGACCATAATAGGTTAGCGCCCACCGTGGGACCTTGAAGATCTACCATCACATTGTAAAGAATTTTGCAGTCCACTCAACCTTTTTTTAGACATGGACAATGTGGGGAAGTCAATACGCACTATGCAAGAGCAGATGGTAGCCCTCAAAACTGAGGTGAAGGCGAAAAAAAATAGAATTAGGACAACTCACACTAGAGAACGAAGGCCTAAAAAAGCGATTGAGCCCAAGACCATAGCTTGATTGATAAAGATGGGCCACATACCGATCTATAAAAGAGCATTCTTAAGACATGTCCCCAATCTTCGACACCGAAGATGAAGATGAAGATACAGATTACAAGTATTTCTCGGATGGAGAAGACAATTCTATTTCGATTCACCCGAAAGAGAACAAAGAGGCCCTTATAAAATTCACATAGGGAATAGAGATTTTAGGCGAACAAAAATGACAAAGGAGGAATAATCAGAAGAGTGGATGGAAAAAAATAAGCTGAGCTTACCAAGACTCACGATAATATTAGACCTATAGTGTCAATGAAAAAAAATTATTAAATGGTTGAACTTAGTTGATCACACAAATGACATTTGCTCTTTTGTCCAACTTATCAAAAATGAAATGGCATGGCATGAGAAATAGAGGTATTTCCTATATGTTTCATATGTAAAACTTGGCTAAGTGGCTTAAAACTAATGAATTTGGAATCACAACTTTTTATCAAATGCAATGGTATTTTAGGCCTTCAGGTCCAGCATTATAGAATCTAAAATGTGGTACTCAGTCCAAAATGGGGTATAACCAATTACTACAAATTCGACATTCGGGCCCATCATAAGCAATTGCTCTCATGTTGGCTTCAGTCTTATTGTTCCATTTTCACTAATTGAGTTAGAGTTAAAGACAATAATCCTAGATGGGTACATCATGTTATTGATTTTGGTCGCTTAAGTTTTGAACTTGTTTGGTTTGTAACTATGTCTATAGATAAGTATGAATGAAACATTGAACTTGTTAAAAAAAATCCAATTTGATGTTCTACTTTGCAATAAGTTGGTCATATAGACCACTTGTGCAATGCCGTAACACCATTTTAGTAGGTCATTGTTTAATTGATTTGTTCTTAAATGTTGCTTGGCGTTCTTAGTTGTTGTGTATGTATTTTTAGTGGTTATTTGGGTTGAATTTGATTTTATTTTTTATAACTGAGCAAGTAGCTCAAATAATTAACTCTGGTTTGTTGTCGATCAAGATATAAAATTTTGGGTTTTTACTCTTGCGCGAATTGTTACGCAACTTGCATGTCACCCAACAAGTCGTATGTTATTATTTTTCAACTATTTTTAAATCTGAGTGACTTGCATGTCGCCCAAAAAGTCGTCTGTGATCTTAGAAAACTCGATTTTATAATTGTGCAACATGCATGTCGCCCAAGAATTAATTTTATGTGATTTACATATCACCTAACAAGTCACATGTGACCCCAAGTAGCCAAATTTCAACATTCAACATTTTAAGTCCAGTCGAATTTTTTGGATCATATAATAAAATGTTATTGAAAATCTTATATGTTTGATTACATTTTTATGTATGATTGATTGGATTGAATTGTTTTCTTATTGTATTTGTGTGCCCATGAGTAGTAATTATCAAAGAAGCATCTCGTGTCTCTTTGTTTGAGCATGAAAGTGTTAACTAGGCAACAATAACCTGACCATTTTTTTTTTCTTTTTTCTTTTTTTTTTTGTCTCTTATCTATTTGAAATGTGAATAGATGATCGAGCGAGTTAGGGAATCAAAGTCCATCATATTCTTGATACTAGCTTGTAGATCATAGCATGCCTTTTGTTTCAAAGAACTTCATATATATTTTTATATGTCTTAAATAAATATAAAACTATAACACTCAATACTTATGTATTTCCTCTTATTGACTTCTTAAACTTATGTCTAATGTACTTTGAAATAACACTTTGCTACATCTTATATATATGAATGAAAAGACACCAAACGGTATGATATTTGGGATGCTTATGATATTTTTGTAAAAAAAATGGATAATTCTCTATCAATAGTATATGTATATGTAAATATAGGAAATGAATTATTTAGTTGCCTGACCATCAGGCCCAAGAAATAGTTCATTCCGAGAAACATCTATTTCTCCCACATTTGTGCCTTTTCCACACTAATTTTCTTCTCACATCTTCTACACACATTTTGATGGTATGAACTTGGTTTCCTTTAATCCCAAATGTGTGTTTTCCACTGTCGAGGGATGAAAAATAGGCAAAAAATATAGAGGCATAATTTTCCAATTTTTTGGTTTATAATGGTAGGAAACAGACAATAATTATGTTTATTTCCTGGTCCTAAACACCCCGAAAGTTTAGTTACTAGTCACTTAAAATCAATGAAAAAGCATTTACCGGAAAACATTTCAAAATAGTTGTAAACATTAATACAATTTCAATGTCGGCATAATTATTTTGCTATATAATCCATTTATAGTCTACAATTTCATACATCAGTAGAAATTATTACTAAATGAAATAATTACTTTTCTAACACAGTTTTTTTATCAGAAAAATGTCACTATCATCACAATCTCCTCATCATGATCATCATCATTCTCATTTATCTACACCTTATCATCACAAATCTCATGTTCCTTATCCATATTTTTCTCTTGATCAATCTCTTTTCTACCAAATATTTAGTCTTCATTTTGACCTCTCTTGGGTAAATCATCTTCCTCAGTCGAATTTTCCTATGCATGAATATAAAAAACAATATAAGTGGTGTAAACAAGAATTGGAAAATACTATTTTCCGGCCCTCAAAACCCAGAAATTGTTCAAATATCTATATGTTTTTCAATCTAGAAGACCAAGAAAGTACTATTATAGAATGTTTCCCGGTCTTCAAAATCGAGAAACAGTTGAAATAAGGTTCTATTTCCTAGTATGGTATCCTAGAAAGCATATACGAAACAAATATGTTTCCTTGTAGACCATACCGAAAAACAAATCGATCTGTCAATTGCTTCCTAATTTTAAAGGCTTGAAACTAGATCGTAATAATATTTTTCTGGTATTCAATACTAGGAAACATATCCAAATTTGAACTGTTTTCTAGTCTTAAATACTAGTAAGCTACCAGACTCTAACAGTAGTTTCCTGGTATTCAAGATCGGAAAATAGATCCAAATTTGAACTATGACCTGGTATTAAATACCAGGAAGTTACCAAAATCTAACAGTAGTTTTCCGGTATTCAAGACTAGGAAACAAATCCAAATTTGAACTGTTTCCTAGTCTTGAATATCGGGAAGATACTGCAAACAAATATCACAAATTAAATATAAATATCACAGCAGCTACTTGTCTATTTTGAACACAAACATCACAAATTCACTATTCACCCCTAAAATTCTGACATGTTAACACCCTAAAGTAGTAACTCTAACAACCAATCTTAGCGGGCATCGAAAACAAAGCATATAATTACCTCACTCTTCTGCTTATGTTTTGATTTGTTAGGGCTAGTGCTACTTTAGATTTCTGAAATCCTTATTTTCCATTGTTAGTTTTTGCCTTGGGGAACTTGACGATGCTAGCGTTGATGGACATGAAAGATGAATCAGGACTAAAATATGCGAATGAAGATGAGAATGAGAACAACGATGAAATCTAGAGTTCATAGGTGCAAAAATGAAGACGAAAGCATTGTGAGGGTTTATGAACGAGAATAATGAATAATGATAAACGAGAACAATGTTGCAAATTGAAAATTAGGGGGAGAGTGTTGAGAGAGAAGTGGAATGGAGAAGTAGAAACGGTCTATTATAGAGATAAGTGTGTTTTAGGGTTGTTGCTGAAATTTTTATTATTTTTATTTTTTTAATATTTATTTTTTTTAAGTTGAAGGATAAATATGAGAAGTTTGATTTATTAAATATTAAAATTATTTTCAAAATTTTAAATTTATAAATTTTTTAATGATGGACCAAAATTAAATTTTTGAATTTTTCGTGACCTAAAAATACAAAATTTTTACAATTTTTTTTGTTCTAGTTTAATAAAGTCATTATTAAAAAATAAAAATTATAATTGAAGGGAACAAATTGAAACAGTTAGAGATTTTTTTTATTTATTTTTTTATAAAAAAATTTATAATAATTCTTATTATAACCTAATGTATTTTTAACATGAGACCAATAAAAATTTAAAATATTGCTAAAATCACACAGAGATTGTTTACAATTCCCCACTGAAAATCTTATATTAAAAAAGTTCTCAAGTAAGAACGGCTTTACTACTCCCTCAGATTCCATGGAGTTTCGGATGGCCAGAATCGATAGTGTCCATGCTAGATTGTGCCTTCGTCTTCATACTGTCAACAAAGAATAATGTCACTGAGAATAGATCCTGTTTTTTTTTTTTTTTCTCGGCTTTACTCTTTTTTGTGTTCTCCCTTATGGCCTCTGCTATCAATGTCATTAATGCTGACAACACATCCTCAACCAACGTTATCGTCCAGTTCAATCCTGCAAGCCAATTACCCATTAAATTGAGTGGCAGTGCTAACTTTTCTACCTGGAAAGCACAATTTTCAATGTTGATGCGCGGTCACAACATTTTTGGCCATCTTGATGGCACTATGCTGGCACCTGCATCCACCAGACTCAATGGTACTCAGGAGGTCCCAAATCCTGATTACACCATCTGGTATAGACAGGATCAATTAATCCAGAATGCTCTAATGGCTTCTGTTGAATCCAGCCTCGCCAGCACTGTTGCTTCTGCTCCTACTGCTAAACACGCATGGGATGCTCTGCATACTGCATATGCTAACAAGTCTCAGGCACGAATCTTCAGCCTTCGAGATCAATTAGCCCGCTTGACCAAAGACATTCGTCCACTCACGGATTATCTTGCTGAAGTTCGTTCTCTAGCCGATGAATTAGCTACAACTGGAGAACCTGTTTCTGACAAAGAACTTGTTGTCAAGATACTTAGTGGCCTTAGTTCCGAGTATCGTGAAATATCCGCTGCTATACGTGCGCGTGATACGCCTATTTCGTACGAAGAGCTCCACCAAAAGCTGCTTGACCATGACATTTTTCTGAAGCATGAAGATATGAAGAAGTCCTCTGCCACAATTACTGCTGCTGTTGCCCAACGTACCCCGATCCACCGCAACAAAAATCATCACCGTTCATCTACTACTCAATGGAGATCTCCAAATTCTCGTCCGCCGCCTCAAACTGGTAATCGCTCCAATCCTGCTGTGCGTTGTCAACTATGTAACAAAATTGGTCATATCGCAAATGTTTGCCGCTCTCGCTCTCACAACCATGTTGAGGCTAAGGTACATTATGCTGCTGCACTCCATGCACAAGCTGATCCATGGATAGTCGACTCTGGCGCCTCTCATCACATCACTTCGGAGCCACATAATCTTGATGAGTATCATGGCACAGACACAGTGTCTATGGGTGATGGTAACACAATCTCTATCTCTCGTGTTGGATGTACTAATTTACATGCATCTCACAATGTCTTTAAGCTCTCCAATACCATATGTGCCCCTTCTATCAAACGAAATCTTGTTTCTGTTTCACAGTTTTGTCGAGACAATCTAACTTCCATTGAATTTTTCCCTTTTCATTTTTGTGTCAAGGATCTGCACACACAGAGACCACTGGCATGCGGACGGAATAATGGGGGACTTTATGAGTGGCCTGCTCCTCTACCAACCACTCCACAGGCCAATTTTTCAATCACTAAATCTTCTTCTATTGAAGAATGGCATCGAAAACTTGGACATCCTCACAGTCAAGTTCTTTCTTCCATTTTAAATAAACTTTCTGTTCCTTTTTCTTCAACTTCAGAGTCTTTTCATTATAACTCTTGTTCTATGAATAAATCTCATCGTCTACCATTTGCAAAATTGTCGCTTCCCAATACTGCCCCTTTGCAAACTATATTCAGTGATTTATGGGGTCCATCTCCAATTCTTTCCATTGATAAAAAACTTTATTATTGTATATTTTGACAATTTCTCAAAATATATTTGGCTTTATACTCTTCGACACAAAAGTGAGGTCAAAACGATTTTTCAAAAATACAAACCTCTTATTGAGAATTCTTTCAATACCAAAATTATATCGCTATATACTGATGGTGGCGGTGAGTATAAAAGTCTTGAGCCATATCTTCAAGAACATGGCATTGAACATTTAATATCTCCCCCATATACACCACAGCGTGTAGCTATAGCTGAACGACGACACAAACATATTCTTGAGACAGCTAAAACTATTTTGCATCAAGCATCACTTCCACCAGTGTTTTGGTCTTTTGCTTGTCAACATGCCGCTTTTTTGATTAATCGTTTACCGATTTCACTTTTACAAAATAAATCACCATTTGAAGTTTTGTTTAAAAAAGAGCCAAATTATATGACCTTTCACTCTTTTGGGTGCCTTGCCTACCCATGGCTTCGGCCTTATACGGCAAGTAAACTCGAACACCGTTCTGTACCTTGTGTGTATTTGGGTTTTTCCATGACTCACTATGCTCACTTGTGCTTTGACCCATCTAAGTCTAAGGTGTATATCTCCCGAGATGTCAAGTTTATTGACGCTGTGTTTCCTTATCAAACTTTGTTCTCCACTCATGAACACACAGCCTCGCTCACATGGGACAATCTTTCTCAAGTTAGTTCCGCCACCTCCAATCTGCCTTCCCATTCTGTTTCTACTCTCCCAGATCCGATTTCCGTCACTCCCACTCTCACTCCTCAAGTCCTTCCACAGTCCACCACCTCCAGCCATGTTCCGGTGTGCTCTGCTCCAGTGTGCTCTGCTCTTTCGACGTCAACGAACACAATTACACCAATCATTCCCTCATGCCAACCACCTCCTCCCCCACCCAATACTCGAATGGTTACCCGCTCTCAGAATCAAATTTTTAAACCCCGCAAAATCACTGATTATCTTGCCCATGCCACCCCCAATATAAAATCACTCACCCCCACTATCATAACACCCACCACTTACCGCCAAGCCACTAAATATCCAGGATGGCGAGCTGCTATGAAGGCAGAGTTTGATGCTTTGATGAAAAATCAAACATGGGAGTTAGTACCAAAGGATCCCTCTAAAAATATTGTTGATTGTAGATGGCTTTTCAGGATCAAGCGCAAGGCAGATGGAACCATTGATCGCTATAAGGCACGACTGGTAGCGAAAGGGTTCACACAGCGCCCTGGAGTTGATTATCATGCCACATTCAGCCCTGTCATTAAGCCGACCACGGTACGTCTTGTTCTGACTCTTGCTGTGCAGCTGATTGGTCCATTCATCAGCTCGATGTCAATAATGCGTTTCTACATGGCAATCTGGAAGAAGAGGTTTTTATGACCCAACCATCTGGCTTTGAACATCCGGATAGCCCAACTCATGTATGTCGTCTTCGCAAAGCTATCTACGGCTTGAAACAAGCACCTCGTGCCTGGTATAATGACTTGCGGGCTTATCTCCTTCGGTTGGGTTTCAAGAAATCCGAATCTGACACTTCACTATTTATTCTTCACAATCGGTTTGTCACTATTTATGTCTTGGTTTACGTTGATGATATTTTAGTGACCGATAGCAACGAACATCAAGTTAAACAGGTTATATCTTCCCTTGGTACTCATTTTTCTATCAAGTATCTTGGTCTTCTTCATTATTTTCTTGGTGTAGAGGTCTCTCGAACTTCAGATGCTATTGTGCTATCTCAACATAAATATATTGAGGATTTACTACATGATGTGAATATGCAAGAAAGTAAGGGCGTGTCTACACCCATGAGTTCTAGTGTTGCTTTTTGCTTGAATGATGGGTCCCTACCGACTGATGCCACTCAATATCGTCGTGTCATTAGAAAGCTTCAATATTTATCATTTACCAGACCAGACATATCGTTCTCTGTCAACAAGCTCTCTCAATTTATGCATGCTCCTATTGACTGTCATTGGAAAGCTATAAAACGTGTTCTACGCTATCTTCATCATACTGCTGATTATGGTCTACGTCTTCCTCGGTCTAAAGAGCTTAGTATTCGTATGTATAGTGATGCCAATTGGGCGGGAAATATCTCCGATAGGCGCTCCACAAGTGGTTACTTCTTATTCCTTGGTAGTGCTCCGATTAGCTGGTCATCCAAAAAACAATCAACTGTTGCTCGCTCGTCTACTGAAGCTGAATATCGTGCGGTCGCAACTGCTCTGGCTGAGGTCAATTGGGCCCAAAATCTTCTTCGTGAACTACATGTTTTCCTCCCGCAGGTCCCTCGTGTTTACTGTGACAATGTTGGTGTCACTTACCTGTGCCAGAACCCGATTTTCCATAGTCGTATGAAACATGTTGCAGTGGATTTTCATTTTGTTCGTGACCAGGTGCAAGCTCATCGTATCGTTGTTACTCATGTCCATACAGCAGATTAGCTGGCTGACTCTCTCACGAAGCCGCTTTGCAAAACAGCGTTCCACCGTCATCTCTCCAATTTAGGTGTGATATCCACACGTCTAACTTGAGGGGAGGGTATTAGTATACTGGGCTACTTAGTCTATTGCTCTATCTTCTTTAGTTGTTTTCAAATTTATTGTTACTTGAATTATCTGTATATGTTGTTATTTGAATTATCTGTATAGTTTGTTTCATCAGCCTTCCTACTATAAAGCAGGTGTTGTTTATTTTCTGTTACTTCATCATGTATTTAAGTCCTTCATTGAATTGAATAAGATATATGAGTTTTATCCCACTGCAAATATCTTTAGTAATAACATTCAATGTTCTAGAATTTTTCACTCTGGACAAAATCAAATCCATGGATGGTTGAGGTTTGAATAAGTGCTATACAATTTGGTGATGTTGCTTCAATGATCTATCTGTTTTCTCTAGTTAGGCACCACCAAATTGTTGAGCACTTATTCAAACTAGTGAGTTTTTCTGAATATTCCCTGCTCATCTCCGATTTCAAATCGTATTTCTTCTACTTCTTTGATTAAGTAATCAAATCCAGATGGGCTTTTATTAAGTTGGTCTTTCGATTATTCTTAATCTCCAAGTAGGGAAGTTTTTGTTATGGCCGTTAGGATAAATTTTTTATTTTCTCAATAAAATTTATAGTAAATTATTGTGATTGAAATTGTCTAAATTTATCTTTTTTCATTTGATTGTGTTATTAATGTGAATATTAATATTAAAATGATTTTTAATATATTATTAAAATTTTAATAATTAATGAAATTGGTTTTACATCTAAATTTTTATAAATTTAAATAAAAATATAAACACAATTAAATTAATATTTGCAAATATTAAAAATTGTGTTTCAAAATCATTTGAAATACTATTTAACATTCAATTAAATTGTAAATTGTTTACAAAAATTATATTAGTAGTATCTATTAATATATTTTAAAATATTATTTAAATATATTTATGTAATGTTAAAATATCTAAAATTAAGATAATTGTGCTTATTTAATAAAATTTATTAAATATTATATTTTAAAATATTAACTAAAAATAATTATAAAATTTATAGTAGTGTATATGCACATATAATGGTTTTATATAAAATTGTGTGTGTGTTTTTTTTAAATTATATAAAATTAGTTATAAATTAATTTTGTTTCTATCAAATTAATGGAATTTAAAAAAGAATCTTGATTACCGATCTGAAAATTATTTTAATAACAATATATATATAAGCACAATTGGGGATGGCAATGATTTGTTACACACAAATTATTTTATGGTTTGAGAAGGAACCGAGGTTGAATTTGTCCCCAATGGTAGAATGTTCAGTGGCGAAAAAAAAAATATTAATAATAATATATTATTATTATTATTATTATTATTGTTTTTTTTTTAAAAGAAAAAGTTATTTTAAACTCATGTAATGATGATTGATGAAAAAAAACATAAAAAAGTTATTACAAAAATTAATTGTAAAACTGATGTTTTCCCTATAAATCCAATTTATTCCCTGTTGGGATAAGTGATTTAAAATAATAATAATAATATTATTATTATTATTATTATTATTATTATTATTATTATTCTTATTATTAGAAATTTTCAGAAAAAAAATATCAAGTGTCTAGGAAAAAACAAAACTAGTAATTTGAACTATGAAATGGGCAGAAGAAAAGCATCATTGATATTTTGTGGGTTGCAAAATAAATATGAATTGGCACCTATTTTATACCCATTTATAACAAGACAAGGAACGAATTAGTTGGTGATTTAGTTACAATTTTGCCTAGTTACACCAGATCAGAACCAGACCGTGGCATTATCAGTCTAATCACAACACAACAACACAATACAATACATGACATGACATGATATGATGGTTTGATTCTTATTCGGATTCTGAGATTTACAAACCAAGTCAGTTCAGACAGAAACAGTGAGCACGTGCACACTAGATTGATGACGTGTCATTTGGACACGTTTCGACATCTCAGTCACGATAGGATTGATTGCCTTGCCTTGCCTTGCCTGGACTATAGTCACGCGCCGCCCCTACCTTCTGTTCTGTTCTGCTCAGATCAGCTTTTCTTATCGTTTGGGAAATTGTCGTTTGTCCTTGTTCTCTTCTACTTTTAACGTTGGAAACTGATACATCAGAATTCGCAAGACACCGTGGGTAATTGGGAAAACCGGCAAACAATAACCGGTAGATGTTTTCATAAATACTCACTGGTTTGATAGGATAACAAACTTCGCCATTATCTTCGTTGGAATGCACTCGCATGGGCTAAGAAACTTGTGGATTAATTATGCGTTATAATTTGGTTGGGTTGAACATCCACAAAATTTATCCATGATATATTTTAAAGCAAATGGTTGTGAAGGTGGTTTTCCACCTCATCCTTACATGTGCCTTGCCATGCATGTCAATATGCAAAATAACCCATGATCATATATATATATATATATATATATATATATATATATATTATAAACATTTTGACAGAATAATGACTTGCCTGTGCTTTGTTTTTTATTTTTCTTTTTCTTTGCTCTTCTTTGAATATATTACAATCTATATTCAAGATCCATTCACGTTTACTAGGTATTTTCTCATCCCAGTTTAAATTGTTTTCTTCTACCCCATTTCTATTTTCTTTTTACAACACGTTATCAGCACGAGTATGTTCTCTGGTTGCCGCTTTGCCGGATCTTCCATATCAGAAAGTGTCTGGTGATGATGTTTTCTTTCTTCTGTGTGTTCTGGGAAATTTTGGAAATTATGATGGATTTGGAAATTTTTGGAAAAATACCATTATTCACCTGAGATGAATAAAGGGTGGATCTGGAAAGTTTGAAATGATAATATTATTCACCCGAGCTGAATAATTGAATTTTTGAAATTGAATTCTGGAAATACTGGAAATCTAAAGAAAGTGTTCTTGTTTTGCAGAAAATGAATCGATACAAATTCGAGCCATTGTTGGTTTCTGGAGCGAATTATATGAGATGGTTGAGTGATTGTGGAATAAGGTTGAAATCCAAAAACCTGTACGGGACTCTAGATAAGAATAATGAAACAACTGAGCAACAAAAGAATAAAGCTTTGATTATAATCCGAACCCATCTGAATGATGATTTACAAAATCAGTATATGACTGTCACTGATCCTGCAGATCTGTGGCAAGCATTGATTTCTAGATACAATTGCCAAAATGAAATCATCCTGCCTGAAGCACGAGATGGATGTCATAATTTGAGATTCCAAGATTTCAAAAGCGTGAGTGAATACAGCTCAGCCATGTATTTGATTGTGAATAAGCTGAAAATGTGTGAGGAAACAAAATCTGACCATGAAATATTAAATAAGACATTTACCACATTCCATCCTTCCCAAACAATTTTACAACAGCAGTATCGGGAAATGAAATTCCAAAAATATGATGATTTGATTAGACATTTGGATATTGCTGAAAAACACAACCAGTTGTTGTTGAAAAATAGTGAAAGGCGCCCTGTTCGCACCTAAGAATTCCCAGAAGTGAATGCACACTATAATGAAAATCTAGGCCGTGGTCGTGGTTACCGTAGTCGTGGTCGTGGCCGTGGTCGTGGCTGTAATTCTGAACGATGGAATGATTATGGAAATGGGCGTAGTAATGGCCGAGGTGGTCGAGGATCTGGAAATGGTCAGGGATGTGGTCGTAATAGGGATTATGGATATCCATATCATAATCCAAATGCTCCCCAGAAGTGGAATAATAATAATGCTAGTTCCAGCAAAACCAAAGAAGTTATGGAACCACTAAAGTTCAATCGTGGTCCATGTTATAGATGTGGTTCCCCCACTTGTTATTCGAGGACTCGTCGCGCTTCCAAACATGTAGTTGAAGCTTATCAGAAGCTGAGGCGTGAATAAGAAAAAGAAAATAATAATAAAGCGAATATGGCTGATGTTTTTGGCGATGGTGATACTGGTTCTGTCGACATATCAAATCTGGAAACTGCTGATTTCTTTGAAGATCCTAATGGGAAGATAGATCACGTGATTGGTGATGGAACTGCTAATTACAAGTGAATGTATTTTCTTATTTTTTGGGATGTAAATAGAATGGAATGTAATTTTAATTTTGATTGTAAATATTTGTAAATAGTTATGAATATTATATTTCTATTCAATTAATGTTATGGTTCATTTTATTAAAGGTTATGGGTTCGAATCAAGATTTAGTTATACCTGGAGATATATGTTTAGCCGATAGCGTTACAACCCATACGATTTTGAGAGATACAAAATATTTTCTGGAATTGATTCCAATTCAAGTTTAAGGTAAATACCATATCAAGTCCAGTAGATCTGATCGAAGGCTCCGAAAGAGCTTCAATTGTGTTACCAATAACACTGAATTAGAAATCGAAAATGCGTTATACTCTCACAAATCTAGAAGAAATTTGCTCAGTTTCAAAGATATAAGAATGAATGGATATCATATTGAAACAGTTGATGAAAAGGGTATTGAATATTTTTGTCTTATTTCGAACAAATCAGACCAGAAGCTTGTGATTGAAAAGTTGCATATTTCATCATCTGGATTATATTATACAACCATCACGCATATTGAAACTCATGCTACCGAGAACCAGAAGTTCTCTGATCCTAAAATATTCCAGCTTTGGCATGATAGATTTGGGCATCCGGGATCTACAATGATGCGAAGAATAATAGCGAATTCAGAAGGGCATCCACTGAGAAATTATAAAATTCTACTGAATTATAGGGACCTGTGTATCCCATGTTCCCAAGGGAAATTGATAACGAAACCATCGTTTACGAAAGTAGGTTTTGAATCTCCATCGTTCTTACAGAGAATTCAAGGAGATATATGTGGACCCATTCATCCACCTAGTGGACCATTTCGCTACTTTATGATATTGATAGACGCATCTGCAAGATGGTCCCATGTATGCTTGTTATCCACTCGTAATGTTGCTTTTGTAAAATTGCTAGCACAGATTATTCGATTACGATCTCATTTTCCAGATTACCCTATTAAGAGTATAAGACTTGATAATGCTAGTGAATTTACATCGAAAGCATTTGATGAATACTGTCAAGTATCTGGTATTGATATTGAACATCCAGTTCCACATGTTCATACTCAAAATGGATTAGTTGAATCATTAATTAAGCGCCTTCAATTAATTGCGCGAACATTGTTAATGTGCTCAAGATTACCCGTTTCTGTTTGGGGACATGCTATATTGTATGCTGCAGTTTCGATTCATATCCGTCCAACTGCTTATAATCAATATTCTCCATTACAATTGGTATCTGGGAATCCTCCTAACGTCTAACATTTGAGAATATTTGGGTGTGCTATATATGTACCCATTACCCCAACTAAAAGAACGAAAATGGGACCCCAAAGATGTATAGGAATTTATGTGGGTTTTGATTCCCCATCAATTATCAGATATTTGGAACCAATGACAGGAGATTTATTTACAGCTAGATTCGCTGACTGTCATTTTGATGAAAGTAATTTTCCATCGCTTCGAAAATGAAATAATTCTCCAGAAGAGAAATCTGAATTAACCTGGAAGGTTCCAACTTTGGCGCATATGGATCCGCGTACCCCGCAATGTGAACTCGAAGTTCGAAGGATCCTACATTTACAAATGATAGCTAATCGAATGCCTGATGCATTCAATGATACTTCGAAAATAACCAAGTCTTATATTGAAGCTGCTAATATACCAGTAAGGGTAATTGTCCTAGGAGGACAATCTCAAAAGACAATAGCAAGCGAAACTCCAATTCCCCGCCAGAAGCGTGGTAGACCACCTGGTTCAAAAGATACAATCCCACGAAAACGAAATAAAAATGATTTGGATCCTAAAACCACATCTGACGAAATCCCAAAAGTTGATGAGATTCCTGAAAATAGCCTCCCAGAAGGAGAAAATAATACGAGAATACCGGAATCAAAAAATGAAGAAATTTCCATAAACTTCATCCAAGAGACTTGGAATCGAAATGAAACAATCGTTGATGATTTATTTTCATATTCAGTGGCAATAAGTATTTCATATGATGATTATGAGCCACGTGATATCCAAGAATGTAAAAGTAGGCATGACTGGAAAAAATGGGAAGAAGCAATCCAGGCAGAATTAAATTCGTTGAATAAACGAAAAGTTTTTGGACCCATAGTTTGAACACATGAAGATGTTCAAGCAGTTGGTTACAAATGAGTATTCATTCGGAAACGAAATGAAAGAAATTAAATTGTGAGATACAAAGCACGTTTGGTTGCACAAGGGTTCTCACAAAGACCTGGAATTGATTACGATGAAACGTATTCCCCAGTCATGGATACAATCACATTTCGATTTCTGTTAAGTCTTACAATTGCTGAAAAACTGGAAATATGTTTAATGGATGTAGTTACTGCTTATCTGTATGGATCACTTGATTCTGATATTTACATGAATCTCCCAGACGGACTGAAATTACCTAAATCTCATCGATCGAAATCTCGAAACTTGTATTCCATAAAGTTACAAAAATCCCTGTATGGATTGAAACAATCTGGGAGAATGTGGTATAACCGACTGAGCGAGTATTTGGTTAAGGAAGGATACCAGAATAACACTATATGTCCATGTATCTTTATCAAGAAATCAGGGTCTGGTTTTGCAATTATAACAGTTTATGTGGATGATATGAATATCATTGGGACTCCAGGAGAGATCTAGCAAACTGCTGAATATCTGAAAAAGGAGTTTGAAATGAAAGATTTGAGAAAAACAAAATATTGTCTTGGTCTGGAAATTGAACATAAACCAAAAGGGATATTGGTTTATCAATCAGCATACATTGAAAAGGTCCTAAAAAGATTTAACATGGATAATGCCCATCCGTTGAGTACACCCATGGTTGTAAGAACACTTGATCCCAAAAAGGATCCATTCCGACCGAAGGATGATGACGAACAATTACTTGGTCCTGAAATACCATATCTGAGTGCGATTGGTGCGTTGTTATATTTGGCTCAATGTATGAGACCAGATATCTCATTTGCTGTAAATTTGTTAGCGAGATATAGTTCTGCACCAACTCGTCGTCATTGGAATGGAATCAAACATATTTTGCGTTACCTGGAGGGTACGAAAGATTTGGGATTATTTTATACAAATTCTGATAAATTTCTGGGTTTGACTGGTTATGCCGATGCTGGATACCTTTCGGATCCACATAAAGGACATTCTCAAATTGGCTATATTTTCACGTATAATGGTACTGCGATCTCTTGGAGATCTACGAAACAAACTTTAGTAGCCACGTCCTCTAATCATGCTGAAATATTGGCATTACATGAAACCAGTCGAGAGTGTATTTGGTTGAGATCAATGATCCAACATATCTAGAATTCATGTGGCATCTCCGAAACTATAAATGGGCCAACTGTCATATTTGAAGATAATGCTGCATGCATCGCCCAAGTTCGGGGAGGTTACATCAAAGGAGATCGAACCAAGCACATTTTCCCAAAATTCTTCTACACCCACGAGCTTCAGAATACGGGTCAAATCGATGTGAAGCAAATCAGATCCAGCAATAATCTCACCGATCTATTAACAAAATCATTACCGACATCAACGTTCGAAAAGCTTGTTTACGAGATCGGAATGCGAAAGCTCTCCAGATTAGTAGATTAGATTATGGGTGTAATTAACAGGGGGAGTTTTTGTAATTGGATTTCACCAACTGTACTCTTTTTCCTTCGTCCTGTTTTTGTCCCACTGGGTTTTTCTGGCAAGGTTTTAACGAGGCAGTCATATAGTGGAAATCCAAGGGGGAGTGTTGTGAAGGTGGTTTTCCACCTCATCCTTACAGGTGGCTTGCATGCATGATATATAACATGCAAAGTAACATTTGTCCCATGTTCATGTATATATATAGTATAAACATTTTGATAGAATAATGTACAGAGACGTGACTTGCCTTGGCTTTGTTTTTCATTTTTCTTTATTTGCTCTTCTTTTAATATATTACGATCTCATAATATTCAAGATCCATTCACGATTACCAGGTATTTTCTGATCCCAATTCATTTCCGGTTAATATTAAACTGTTTTCTTCTACTCCATTTCTATTTTCTTTTTACAACACAAATAAAAATATAGGGATTTCTTCTTTTTTTTCGAAAGCAAAAATGCAAACTATAAAGATACCATTTTTAAGTTTATTAGCACATGGATCTTTTCGGAACACCAAATTTCAAACCGGAATTATCCCTCCATATCTATTTCAATTATTCATGGGTATCTATTAAAATAAAAAAAATAAAAATATTGAGAATATCCGATCTATGTAAGAGATGGATATGAGCCAATTAAATGGGTTTGATTTAGTAAATGAATCCAACTTCACTCTAAAGTCCGGGAAACAAAACAAACAAAATACCAAAAGTAATATTTTTGAAATATTTCAGAAGGGACAAACAAATGTACCTCCACATCTTAAGGATAAGAGCCAATAGCTGTCACACAGCTGTAAATATTCTGATCAATGGTGATGATCAAAAAGTTGATCACTATATGTATAGACTCAGTAGAACATTGAGTAAAAAGCAAGCAAAGAAAATATTATACCATTAAAAACATCTTCATTTCCTATTTTTCATGGTATCGGAGTTTTGCTCAGACCAACGTCTTTAACAATATGACTTCACCAAACAATATTTTCATCAATACTACTACTTCAGATACTACCTCCATCACTTTACCTTCATTAGCCAAAGCTTTAAACTTTAATCTGCCCTTAAAACTTAACAGAATCAACTTTGTAAACTGGCATGCACAAGTTTTGGCAGCCATAAGAGCCTTAGATTTGGAGCAATTTATTCTTCAAGATGCCGCACCACCATCACATTTCCTTCGTCCAGAAACTCCTGATGTAAATTCAAGTTCAGAAAGCTCTATTGCAGAACCTGTTGAAAATCCAACATACAAATTGTGGGTTAAAACAGATCAATTGTTGCTATGTTGGTTACTTACTATTATAAGTGATGAAGTAGTGAGTCAAGTTAATCATGCTACCTCCTCTAGACATGTATGACAAATCATTACTAGCCTATATGCTCAGACTTCTATGGTGCGAGTCTTACAGCTCAAACAACAACTTTCAACTCTTAAAAAAAGAGCTCTCATTATCACTGATTATTTTTAGAAAATTAAGCAGATTGGTGACTCTCTTAATATAGCAGGGTATTTAGTTTCTGATCAAGAGCTAATATTATGTGGTCTTAATGATTTTGGATCAGAATATGATTCAGTGGTAGTTCATCTAACTCATTCTATGCAACACTTCACCATTCAAAAGGTAGAATATGTTCTAATGATGCATGAGACAAGATTGGAACAACAAAATATTCACTCTCAGATTTCTATCTCTAATGCATTTGCAAACATGGCATGTAACAACAACAATTCAAATGGAAGTCGCTCAGGATCATTCAATAGAGGAAATTACAGAGGCAGAGGAGGTAAAAGATGTGGGGTAGAAATAATAGGTTATATTGCCAAGTATGTCAAAAACAGGGACATGATGCTCTCAGATGTCACAAACGTTTTGACATTTATTGGCAAGGAAGTTCTAGAAATCTTCAATCCTACAACCCTAATTACAGATCCAATTCATCATCTGCTCAAAATTCATCACCATCAGCTCAGCCACACTCATCTGCAGCATCTCATTATCAGTCATATCTTACACAGAATGTCAATCCATCATAATATCTGAGTCTAATCCCGATCCAAATTGGCTTGTCGACACAGGGGCAACAAACCATGTCACACCTGACATTTGAAAATCTTTCCTTGAGTGCTGAATATACAAGATCTGAGCAACTAACTGTCGGTAATGGTAATTCACTCTCTATTTCTCATATTGGTTCATCTACTTTGACTTCAAAAACACACACACCACTTGTTCTTAGAAACATATTACATGTACCCAAAATAACCAAAAATTTGCTTAGCATTTCCCAAATAACAAAAGATAACAATGTGAGTGTTGAATTTACTGATGTTGTTTTCTTGTTTAAGGACAAAACTACAGGGAAGCCAATACTCAAAGGGATAATGCAGGATGGTCTCTACAGCCTTCCTACTAAAGCTAAAATTGCAAAGAATTCTCCACCCACTCCTACACCTATCTTACTGTAACACCCGAACCCCCGCCCCGTCGGAAAGGGAACGCGGAGACCGGATGTCACATGCGGAGACAGATACAAATATACAGATAACAATTAAACAGATATACAAATCATACTCAAATCTGAATGGCAGTTCTTGTAAATCCAAATTCAAATAGTTCGAAACAAATCCAAAACAAAATAGTAGTTTGACTACAAGTTCCAAATGAAAGGAAATCACAAAAAGGAAATATCTCAAAAGTACTTAATCTGAAAACAAATCTTGAAACATGGTGCAGCGGGTTCAAATACAAAATAAGTCTAACATCAATGAAACAGAAATGCAATCCAAATCTGAAGAAGATGTCATGCGATGCTCGATGCTAGTGATATCCCGCTATCCCACCTGACTGTCTGAACTCAACAATTCCATTCCTAAAAAGGGTTCAAAATATACAAAACAAAAATAAAAACAACGAAGGGTCAGACTATCGATGTATGATTAGTAAGCCAATGCCCAACAAACACATACAGATGCGTCTTATTAAACAGAATAGTATGTCACGCACAAATGCAGGTTAGTTAACAACCAAAGGGTACAAACAGAAGCAAACAAGTTGATTATCAAATCAAGTTATCCCAAATACAAACCCCTTTAAGTGATCTAGGATAAGTGATTACATATTATTTCATTTACCATCTGAGAGAGGCTTTACAGTCCGGTAGGCTATTCGGTCAGAGAGCATTACCAGACTTACCGAATTGTAATTCGGTAGACATTCCAGTAAGCTATTCGGTCAGAGAGCAATTATACGAATCCAAGGAAAGTTTAAGTGACAGTTCGGTTCTTAATTCGGTATGAAGCTCGGTTAGAGAGTTTCAAGTCTCTCAGACATGCCGAATTGTAATTCGGTACTTAGCTCGGTGAAAAGCTCGGTCAGAGAGGTAGAACAGTCTTCAGAGGCTCATACCAAACTACAGTTCGGTATCTAATTCAGTAAGTAGTTCGTGAAGAGAGTGAATCTAATGATCTCGAAACTGACCAAATTGTATTTCGGTAATTAGCTCGGTAAAGAGTTTGTCCAGAGACCATCCTACGTCCAGTTTTCCAGTTTTAAGTGACAATCCGGTAACTAGTCCGGTATACAGTCCGGTTACAGACCCTGGGCACATTTTTAGCCTAATTCAAATTATGTCGTTCGCCAATCAAGGTATAGCTATCCAAATGGGTCTATTCCTAACACTTATAGCCAATTAGGAATCACAAATAACACTACCCAAAGTTAGAACCCGAACGAAAACAGCTAGCATCAGCAAGAATCAAACCAAAACATGTCCAACACATAACCAGAAGCAGAAACATAACATTATCACAGAGTTTCAGATTACCCACTTATTTAGGTGTTTAACTACCAGGCCTGTCCTTAGTCTAATAACAAAATCGGGAACAGAAACAGACAGATAGGGTTAAACCCTCAGAGGTGGATCAAAGATCCTAGAAGTGATACCGTCACATCCAGAAAGTGGTTGGCAATCAAGGCCATATACGCTTTCGCGCATCGATGTATACATCTAATTTTCCCTAACAGCATGCTGGTCTTATTGTATTAACCTTAGGATAGGACTTTAGCAGATTACAAAATTCAGATTACAGATTACGGACAGATAGCAGACAGATAAGAACACTAATTCACGTGTCCAGTATGTACAAATAAAACGGCAGCAATATACCCAAGCAGTTTATATCAAATGTAGCAATTTAAGCTATCCAAATCAGAATTCGTCTTGTATAAATTTAATCAATTACATACAAGCAAGCAAACAAAAACATACAATCGTGGGGGTGTAAACACGGCTACTAACCTTATTCGCTAATCCGAGTCCACCGAAATTACTCCGGTTGACGATTCCCAACTTGGTCTACACCAAATTAAGAATAAATTATAAATCCCCAATTCAGAATTATTAGGGTTTATATCTAAAGAACAATTAAAATCAATTAAGATTCAAAACAACCCAAATCATGAAATTAAATCAAGGGTTTCAAAACCCAAACCATATAAAGCAAAATCCCTAAATCAATTCATTGAAATCAATTCCAAATCATTAAACCCTAGTTCATGCCAAAACCCTCAAATGGAATAAAATCGATTAAAAGTAAGTAAAACCAAAGAGTGAAGAAATCATTACCTAGATGGTGGAGAAATCAAGGTGAGCATAAAACCAAGAGAAATCCACAATAATGAACTTAAAAATACGTAATGGTGTGTGTTCTTATTTTGAGAGAAAGTAACAATACGTGAAATTCAATTTGTCTAGGTTTTGGTGAGAATGAATTCTAAAAGCAATCTTTTCACATATATATGGGTGGTAATTATCTCCACCAACCCATATGTTTTCAAATTAATTAAAAATAACCCCATTTGTAAAATAATTATAAATATAGCTCAAATTTCAAATTGTTTTCAAAACCAACCCAAAAGTCAACTTAGTCAAATCATTTGGTCAAATCGAAAAGTCAACATTTTACAAAAATGTCCATTTTACCCCCGAAAAATAAATAGACCAAAAATTAAATAAAATTTCAAAATAAGTAGACGAATAGCCCCAAATTACGGATGTGACACTTACTTTCTGCTTCAGCTACTACTTCACCAAAATCTAGTTATAAGACTCAAAATTTAGACTTAAATTTATGGCACAGACGCCTTGGTCATCCTAGTGATCTTGTACTTCAACAAGTTCTTAAATTAATGGAACTCTCATTTTGCAAAAATCAAATGTTGTTTTGTGATGCTTGCAGATTAGGAAAATTACACAAGCTTCCTCTCCAAACACATCACATATCTTCTAATCAACCCCTCTAAATAATCTATTCAGATTTATGGGGACCTTCTCCTTATCCCTCAACTGAAGGATATTTCTATTACTTGATATTTATTGATGCATATTCTAGATTTACATGGATGTATCCATTAAGGCAAAAATCAGAGACTAAATCAACCTTCATTAAATTCAAATCCTACATTAAGCTACAACTTAATCATAAAATCAAAGCCTTCCATAGTGATGTGGGTGGGGAACATATAGCTCTATTACCTTTTCTTAATTCATAAGGAATCCAAGTTCATTTTAATTGTCCCTACACTCATCAACAGAATGGTGTATCCGAAAGGAAACATAGACATATCACTAAACTTGACCTCACTTTACTCTCCCAAGTAGACATGCATATCCAATTTTTGCTAGAAGCCTTCTCTACAGCCAAATACCTTATTAACAATCTCCCAACTCATTTGCTAGATCATATTTCTCCATTTCAAAAACTATACAAGAAATCTCTTTCATATATTGATCTGAAATCTTTTGGTTATTACTACATTCCTTACCTTCACTTCTATAATAGACATAAGTTTGATTTCCTTACTAAAAAAATGTCTATTTCTTGGTTATAGCTCATCTCACAAAGGTTACAAATGCTTATCATCACAAGGAAAACTCTACATTTCTAGACATGTTGTTCTAATGAAAATGAGTTTCCTTACATATCATTATTCACTACACCACATCACTCTACTTCATTACCATTACCATCCACTTCACCTTTATCAAGAGTTTCATCCATATTAAGGCAGCAACATGCTACCAACAGTACTACCCTGACAAATAGCGCTTCTGTAGTTTCACCTTCAATATCCAACAGAGAGGTACATTCTAACATTCCTATGTTCTCTTTACATTCTACTCCTGATATCCAATCACTAAATTATTCTACATCTAGTTCCTCTTCCCAATCTCCATTATCTTCATAATCTCAACCTATACCTCGACCCACTCAAAATATTAATCCTATGCAAACCAGATAAAAATGTCAGATATTTAAACCAAAAACCTACTCTACTACCATCTCAACCATACCAGAACCTCAAACAGTAGCTCAGGCCTTATATAGTTCTATTTGGAAAGCTGCAATGACAGATGAATTTAATGCCCTACTAAAATATAATACATGGAACTTGGTTCCTTTTCATCACTCCATGAATCCTTAAAATATTAAGTAGTTGTTTCGGGTCAAGTACAATCCTGATGGGACAGTTAATAGGTACAAGGTTAGGCTAGTGGCAAAAGGGTTTAATCAAACCCCGGTCATGATTTCACCGAAAGTTTTAGCCCTATTGAGAAATCGTCAACAATTAAAGTGATTTTTTCTCTAGTTGTGTCCTATGGTTGGAATATTCAACAAATCGATGTAAATAATACATTATTGAATGGAAGACTACATGAGACAATGTATATCTATCAACTGCAGGGTTTTGAAAATTCTACATATCCTACTCATGTTTGCAAGCTAAACAAGGCACTTTATGGAATTAAACAAGCTCCAAGAACTTGATACTCCACTCTCAGACAAGCTTTGATTGATTGGGAGTATCAAAATGCAAAGACTGACACATCATTATTTTATAAGACAAGTAATAATGATATCTCTATCCTCTTAGTCTATGTTGATGATATACTCATTACAGGAAACTCTAGCCAAGCTACTGAAGATATTATCAAAAAACTACAGACTAAATTTGCTTTAAAAATAATGGGCAATGTTAATCATTTCTTAGGCTTTAAAGTATACCAAAATCAAGACTACTTGTATCTCTCGCAATAACATTATGTCTCTGACATTCTTCTTCGTGCCAATATGATGGACTGCAAGCCATGTAGCACTCATCTTTCCGTTAGTTCTAAGCTTTCAAAGTATGATGGTCTTCCCTTTGAGAATCCTACTCAATACTGTAGCATTTTTGGTGCTCTCTAATATCTCTATCACATAAGACCAGATATAAGCTTTGTTGTGAACAAGTTAAGTCAGTTTCTTGCTAATCCATTACAAAGTCACTGGATGACATGCAAGAGGGTACTTCGTTACCTGAGAGGAACGTTTGATTTGGGGTTGTTCTTTAAACTCTCCACAATTCCACTTGAGCTGCATGGATTCAGTGATTCAGATTGGGCAGGCTCTTTTGACGAGCAGAAGTCCAACACTGGTGGCATTGTCCTTCTGGGGGCAATGTTGTCTACTAGACATCGAAGAAGCAACATACCGTGTCACGGTCAAGCATAGAAGCGGAATATCGAGCCTTGGCTTTTATCTCAACTGAACTTCTATGGCTAACATCATGTCTGAATTGGGATTCAAACTTCCACAACGACCCATTCTTTGGTGTGACAATAACGGAGTCCAATCATTGACGCAAAATCCCATTTTTTACTCTCGAATGAAACATATCGAAGTAGATGTTCATTTTGTTAGAGATAAATTAATGTTAGGTGAAATTGACATTTGCTACATTACTACTGATGAGCAATTGGCCAATTTATTGAAAAAAATGTTACCAGTGGTAAGATCGGAGTATCTCAAAAGCAGACTAACTCTAATTCCTAAATCCCGGTTCAGTCTGATTGGGATTGTTGAGAATACCCGATCTGTGCAAGAGCTGGACCTGGGTCAATCAAATGGGACTGATTTAGCAAATGAATCCAACTTCACTCTAAAGCCTGAGAAACAAAACAAACAAAATACCAAAAGTAACATTTTTGGAATATTTCAGAAGAGACAAATAAATGTACCTCCACATCTTAAGGATAAGATCAAATAGGTGTCACACAACTGTTACATAGCTGTAAATATTTTGATCAATGGTGATGATCAAAAGTTGATCACTATATGTATAGACTCTGTACAACATTGAGAAAAAGGCAAGCAAAGAAAATATTATACCATTAAAAACCTCTTCATTTCCCATTTTAAAATAATCTTAAATTCAGGAGAGAGTAATCATGTCAAAGTAAAAATCAACTTAATCTTAACATTTACACTACTACGAAATGCATACGAAATACATTTATAAAATTGAATACAGGAATATATTAGAAGATGTTGAAATTTCTTAGTACAGTATCATAACAATTTAAGAAAAATATATAGCATAATATTAATGTAACTGTAGTTCTAATTCATATGGTTGCCAAACCAAAAACTTAAATATACAGCAATGTAAACAAGCTGCAATGTAAACAAAAGCAGCTTGTTTAAGCTCTGTTCTTCACCAAATCATATGTTATGTTTGCTACTTTTCTTAAGCATAAAATGATCCAACAGTAGCATGTCATTGTTGTATTCATACCCTCTACACATTGTTTTAACAAGAATCAAAATAGAAACATCACATTCTCGAAAAAAAAGAAGAAGCACCAAATAGATTAATTGTAGTATTATATTAGACTTGAGCACAAAATTGAGCAAACAGCATGCTGGTATTGCCGCAATTATATCCTCCAAGTATCAACTGAATAAGAATAAAAACTAAAACATCACATTCTACATATAGCAACATCCAATAGAATAATATGAATACAATATCCATGATGACAAAGTGGTTTATATAAAATTGATAATGAAATCAAAACATATCAACCCAATAAAAGAACCCAACAAAACATATAATACAAGCAATACATTAAAGGATTACCAATTAAAATGTAATCAGACCAAAATAATCACAAAAACAGCACCCAACAATCTCATATCACATAGTCAGTAAGTTTACCAACTAAAATGTAATCATCAGACTTAAATAATCACAATCTCACATCACATAGTCAGTAAGTTGGCAGAAATTACCTTAATATTCTTGAGTTGTTAGAGGGGCATCTTCAGGGATATGTTGGGAAGATGGTTCCCCTATTTTCCTCTATCCAGAATAATTCGACCAATTTGTATATTATCTGCAAATAGAACCTGCAATTACAGTCCATATACTTAATATATAGTACTATAAAAAAAGTGATAGATTATATACATTTTTCTAATTATTTCGATTCCTCTTATTTGCACTCACATAACAAAATAAGCAAACCATATTTGATGTGAAATTATTAAATTGAGCAGAATTCCAGTTATCATACTAGTAGTAGTTTGATTCTACCAATGATGGTTGATGGAATCCTAGTAATTCGATTTCTCTAATTCATAAAAGTAGTATTAACTTCATATGTTTTTTTTTCATATATAAGATTATAAAAATTAATAAGAAACCAAATAAATAGTTGTAACTTGATGTGCAGGCGAGTTATTTGTAATTTCGTGAGCTTATTTTCCTTCAACATTTAGAATATATAGTATTTCATTACTGATGTTTAAGTTAAGGATTAGTCATGTGTCAGGAGCAACTTGATTCAAAATAAGTTTCAAATGAGGTAAGGTAGAAGCATTAGGCGGTTGTTGGGCCTCTGTCTCCACAGGTTCATCCGAGTTTCAAAATCATCGATTAAACAAGTAATAAACCAACATTTATCATAAATATTATTTTCAAACAACAAGATACAAACTGATATTTTCTTCTTACAATGTAGGTGTACTCCTGAACAATTGTGGTTGACATACGACTAGATTTTACGGTTGATCTCATTCTTATGATAATAAGATCATATTATTAAACAATGATATTTATATAGCTGATAGAGCAGTACACAACTTTAAGTATATGTAGAAAATATTATTCTTCTTCTCTTGGTGGCCTTATAGGTGCTTTTCCTAGAGCAGGGAAAGTTTTTTTTTTTTGTCATAACTAATCTACTTACAGTGCTTGCAGTAACATTCCATTGCTCTATATACCATACCTTATTTGTTTGGTCATCTCCTCCTTGTAGTCCTAAGCCTACTAGTTTTTTTTTAATGATGGAGGGAAATATAGGTGTAAAATTAACTACAAGCTATCTACTCTCATCAAGGATTGGTCTCATGCTCATGAGAGTAGATGTTTCTATAGATTTTCACAGCATGGACTTATGCATAAAGTCTATTGGTCTTAGACATTTCTTCACTATGCAGATTAAGGATAAGAGATGACTGCCCGTTGATTAGCCAGAAATCACAATCATATGTTTATTGGTGGAGGTCAACTACATACCTTATGTTATCATCCTGAACCTTAAATGTGAGTTTTCTACACTGAAGTGAACTAAGTACTCTAGCATATCTTATGATTTCTCCCAAAGCTTTTGAAATTGATAAAGATAATGCATTTCCTACACTGTTCAGCTCTATCAACAATCCTTTTGGTATCTGCTTCCTGATCTGCTCCACCATTTAAAATATTGGCTGCTTTCTTACTGACTTTAACAATTCATTGGTTGTCTCGACCACGTTATTGGTAATGTGAAAAATTTTTGTCTCGTGGTCAAATACATGGACTTCCCGATGGTGCAAAAGGATATTCATAAAAAATGTAGGTGTACTCCTGAACAATTGTGGTTGACATACGACTAGATTTTACGGTTGATCTCATTCTTATGATAATAAGATCATATTATTAAACAATGATATTTTATATAGCTGATAGAGCAGTACACAACTTTAAGTATATGTAGAAAATATTGTTCTTCTTCTCTTGGTGGCCTTATAGGTGCTTTTCCTAGAGCAGGGAAAGTTTTTTTTTTTTTGTTATAACTAATCTACTTACAGTGCTTGCAGTAACATTCCATTGCTCTATATACCATACCTTATTTGTTTGGTCATCTCCTCCTTGTAGTCCTAAGCCTACTAGTTTTTTTTTAATGATGGAGGGAAATATAGGTGTAAAATTAACTACAAGCTATCTACTCTCATCAAGGATTGGTCTCATGCTCATGAGAGTAGATGTTTCTATAGATTTTCACAGCATGGACTTATGCATAAAGTCTATTGGTCTTACACATTTCTTCACTATGCAGATTAAGGATAAGAGATGACTGCCCGTTGATTAGCCAGAAATCACAATAATATGTTTATTGGTGGAGGTCAACTACATACCTTATGTTATCGTCCTGAACCTTAAATGTGAGTTTTCTACACTGAAGTGAACTAAGTACTCTAGCACATCTTATGATTTCTCCCAAAGCTTTTGAAATTAATAAAGATAATGCATTTCCTACACTGTTCAGCTCTATCAACAATCCTTTTGGTATCTGCTTCCTGATCTGCTCCACCATTTAAAATATTGGCAGCTTTCTTACCGACTTTAACAATTCATTGGTTGTCTCGACCACGTTATTGGTAATGTGAAAATTTTTTGTCTCGTGGTCAAATACATGGACTTCCCGATGGTGCAAAAGGATATTCATAAAAAAATTGTAAGCTTGCTCACTCATGGTTCTGATCACTTGTATTTTTCCTTAAAGAGGATCTTGTTTGATTGTGTGACTGCTACCCAGAAGTGATCTATAATACAATCCACCTTGTAATTTCTAATCATAATGTCCAAAATGTGTTTGGCACAATGCCTTAGTTTATATCAAGGCATACACATGTCTAAAGCTGGTTCTATTCTTTTATGTCTGACATGAAAGTGATCACTTTTGTCTTATTTATCCCTATATGCTCCCATAATAAATGAATAAACCACTTCAAATTATCCTTATTTTCAACGTTAATAACTCTAAGAGTTAGAGGATACACAATATTATTGGCATCCGTTGAGACAACAAGTAACAACACTCCTTCATAAGGTTTCTTGAAATGACCCAAACTCATCAAACCAATACAATCCTCAGATTTAGTTAAACAAACATCATCCCATGTCGCTAGACATCTTTTACTTACATCAACATTACTCAAAAAAAAAAAACCCTACATTTAGACTTTAACACTTTGATAACCCTTTTTTGGAATGAAGAAAATTGAAAACCAAAATATAGGAAGACTCCTAATGATAGTGTGGATGAGAGTCAAAAGAACTCCATATGAAAGTAATCTCCAAGCCCAACTATAAATTCTCTCATTAAACTTATCAATAAACACCTAACAAACATTTTTTTTAACGAGTGAAAATTAAAGGATTCCCAAATATCTCATAGGTAGAGTACCCTTACTAAACTTAGGTATCTTAGAATTTTAGACTTAGGCAAACATCACCACAAAATAGAACTGAATATGCATCATCAGCACAAAATAAAAGAAGATCATTAAGAAAGGCCAAATGAACAAGATTAAGGTTCACACAATTCTTATGAAAGACAAATTGAGGAGGAGGATAACTAATCAGTTAAGAAAGATAATCTAAACATATAACAAATAAAAGAGGAGAAATAGGATCTCCCTGCCTTAAACCTTTCTTCCCCATATAAAAATCCTTAATCTCCCCATTTGAATGAAGAACATTATAAACAATTCTCACATAACACATAATCCATTTAACAAATTTAGAAGGAAATCTGAGCCCCAAAAGCATCTCCTCAAGCAAAACCAAATGAATTGAATCATAAGTCTCAAATAGATCAATTTTAAAAAGATATTTACCCAAACCATCCATCTTATTATGATTTCTAACTTACTAATGAGCTAACAAAATATTATCAATGATAGACCTATCCATTATATCTTTCAACTCCGTAGCATGCTCCTTCTTTGGGATATACAGAATACAATAGAATGAAATTGCTTAAGAAGGCAATTAAACTTGAAGAATTCAATAACTGTATCAATGAACTCATTCTCAATGATAAGTCATGCCTACTTGAAAAAGAAAGCATTAAACCCGTCCAAGCTAGGCATTTTGTTGCTACTAATACTGAATAATTTTTTTTATTTCTTTTTTGGAGACATCAATTTCAAGCATTTGGGATGTAGAAAAAGAAATAGCAGACCCTCTGTTGGCGATCTCCTGATTGATAAGGATCTACTTCCTCTTTCACCAAAAAGTTTAATGTAAAACCTCAACATCTCTTCTTATATAGCATCTTGAGAAGAAACTATTACCCTAAAGTTGATTTTTAAGAGCAAATTATATTCACACCCCTCTCAGATAGTAAATTATATATGGATACACTTTTTGTGTTTATTAACAAATAAATCCATCAGGCCCACCAATTATCAAATGGATTCTGTCTAATGTTATTAACTAATTTGGCGAGAGGGAAAGAATTTTCCAGTGTAGCATTAATGAATTTATTTAAAAAATACAAATAAAAGTAAATTTAAAAAAAATAATTCTCCTATTATCTAAAACCTGTATCATAACCTCAAGAAACCATTTTGCTTCTCATCAAGAGCCTACATCATAATAACCCACATCTCTTCACATTCTTCTCTTAATTCAAATCTAACAAGCTCCAAAAGTTCAATATCACTGGAAATATCCCTAACCAAATACTCTGATACTTACCTCTCCGAATGCTTACTACTCCTTAACCAAATCCAAACCACTATTCCTTAACAAAGTCCTCATAACTTTTACACACACTTTCTTATTATTCCGAAATAAAAACCCATCAACACAAATCTCCAAATGAATCCTTCTCATTGACCACACCACTGTCATTACTCTCCCCAACTGAATCCAAACCACATTCGAATTCACACAAGTCTCAACATGCTTCGACACCTACATTTTAAAAATTTTAATTACAAATTGAATATTCAAACCCGCTTGAATTTTAAATTTCAGAGGCAAATATTTGATGAAAGTGAATCGCATTGTAGGCAAAGTATGAGAGAAAGATGAAGACAACAAAAATGAAGACGAAACAAGTGTTGGGTTGTGATGATAGAGGTTATTGAAGTTGTTGGACAAAATAGAAGAATGAGAAAGACTAGAACTATAAGTCTATATTTCTTTTACTTTTATTTAAGTAATTTTTTTATTATGAAAAGAATTAATTGAATCACAATTTTATGTCAACCATTAGTAACAGTATCATAAGGGTGTAAAGGTCAATGCATCAAGTCAACTTAGTCAACATTTGGAAAGACGGAACTCGTTTGAAAATTTTTGGGCCTAATTGCTTTATTTGTTTATAAACACAAAAAAAGAAAAAAAAAAGAAAAAAAAAGATTAACTTGTAATTTACAATTCTATAGGGGTGTGACTGTAATTTGCTTGATTTTTAACGATAGAATATGATTTCTAATATGCCTTTGTTTTATAATGCTAAGAAAATATTTTGTATTTGAATAATAATCTTTAACCCAATCTGCCTAACTTTTTGATAAAGTAAAAACTCTTTAGTTCTTAGAAGGTGAAAAAATTCGAAACAAATAACCCTCTCCTCCAAGATAAAATCCTCATCAAACGGATTCAATTGACGATTGAACTGTAAATAATTTAAGAAGCTCCTCAACTGTTTTATTCTGTTACCAACATAAGTGTAAAATTGCTTATGTAGTCCCCCCAAACTGGCCTCTAAATCTTCAATGTGCTCCACAAATTATACTATTACAGCTTCTCACTAAATTGCACCAAGAATCCTCACAATAAACTCAAATTGCCTACGAGAGGTTCAAAAATTGCAGAATGTGAAATGTCTCTTTCTACTGTCACCAAAAATCACCATTCTGACCACTACAGGACCATGGTTAGAAACACCACTCGTTAAAACCTGAGTAATAGAATCACCAAAACCCTTACACCAAACTTCATTCACAAAAGAATAATCTAGTTCAGCGTAAATACGATTCTCACCAAACTAATTATGTCCCAGAAAATTTATTACCAACACTTCTCAATTGTGATAAACCATTCCTGATTATACAAGTATCAAAATTATTGGTAACTCCCAAATCTACATTACGCCCACAAAATTTAAAATTATTCCGTAATATGATATTAAAGTTGCCCTTAACTAACCATGTCTCACTAGAACAAATAACCCCATCTAAACACCTCCGAAGATCCTCTCTCCAAAAACGATCATACAACGCAAAACATATAGTTCATTGAAAACTAAAACCACTACGCAAAATCCTACTATAAATCCATTGAGCACCTCTACTTAAAACAATGAGCAATACTCTTTTGAAATAAAAAAATCATCCAATTTTTGCTATTATTATCCATATAATTACTAAGCAACTCCTAACCCTTTAATTTCAGCTTCTTCAAGATCTTATCAGTATTTGAAACACGAACTCTCACCTCTAAAATTTAAATTTCACTTAACAACCAGCCTAACACCTCTAATTGCTTAATGTGAAGAGTATATTTTATAAATAAATATAGATTGTGAAAATACACAAAATTAGACCTGATCAACTATTTTTTTTAGATTTAAACCAACTCTAAATTCAAACCTACTTTCTAGTGTGTAGCACAGAGAAGTAAATTTTGACTTCACGGTATTATACACCAGGAAGGAGACTTGAATTTTACCTTCTTTCTGGTGTATAATACGGGGAGGCTGCTGGATATATTTTGTTCGAGTATTGAAGGGTAAAATGGTCATATTGGTCTATTTTTTGCAATTTTTTTAAGAAAGTTTAGTTTTGTAAAAAATTTAATGTTGGTCTAAAATATAATTTTTTTAAATAAAAGCTCAAAAGTGCAAATGACCCACAAATGATTCTGTTACTTATCCCACTCCACATGAAATAATAATAATAAAAAAGGAATAATATGAAAATTTTGACTTTATAAACTTTTTTTTTCTTAGTTTTAGACTAATCCTAAAATTTTTGCACTTTTAGACTTTTTTGTAAAAAAAAAAAAAGAGTCCATTGGATTTCTAGGCGATAAAAAGTTTACTATAGAATTATAGGCCACTTTTGAAAAGTTTGCAAAACTAAACTTTGATTTTCACTCCATAGGCCATACGCAGCTGTGAGCGTAATTCACAAACTGTGAGCATAATTCACAACATCTGTGAATTGTAAAGTTTCGGGGTATTTTGGGAAACTTGGTTTATGGAGTGAAAACTAAATTTTAAAAAGTCTGTTTTTGTATGTTTTTCAAAACAAGCCTATAATTGTATTTTAAACTTTAAAAAGCCCATTTGTTAGAATTTTCAAAAAAAAAAAAATTAAAACTAAACTTTTTAATAAAAAAAAATTGCAAAAGTGAGCTTCCTGATGGACTAGGAAGCATCAGACCAGGAAGCAGTCAAAGTATAATTGCTTCCTAGTATCTGCTTCTCAAGTTTGGAAACAGAACCGCAGTTATATTTTATTTGTTTTTTGGTCTGATTTACCCCGGAAATACATAAAGACCGGAAAATAGAAGGTAGTATATAATCATTTTGATCTTTTTTTTAAAAAAAAATTAAAAAATTTAATATGGTAAAAATTTTAATTTTAATTAAAAAATATAATCTTTTTTAATAAAAAATCCAAAAATGCAACCGACCGAATTCAAAGAGCTGGTACACAAACTCTACTTGTGTTTCAACTTTCAATATTATGTAACCTAAGCTTGTTTGAACATCCTCGATACATGGGCTTATATGTCAGCCCAAAACTCTGTGGGCCGCTATTTTATTTGATCTCTGATGATAAATATCTAACAACGACGTCGCTTCATAAAACAACAAGCTATAAAGAAAGAAAAAAGAACAAGAGCTGATCTGATTCAACGTTCCAGTTTCAGTCCATACCTGCTGTTGTCGTCTCCGATCTACCTGGCCGCCGTCTCTACTTACTCCGGTAAAATGTCATTGTAATTATCAATGTTGACTTGTAATGCCAGTGACTGACTGACTGACAGCTTGAATTTTTTTTATTAATGAGAATATATGAGTGTTTGATTGAACTTATTGATTCAACTCCTAATAGAATTTCAGTGTTTAGGTTTTAGAATTGATGTGTGTCTCTATGGATAACTGGATATTTGTAATGATGTATTTAATTTAATTGTTTGGTTGGACGATTGTGATTGTGATAGATGTGTGTATACAATGTCTGGTTGAAGCTTGGTTGTATAGTGTATTGGTCATTGAGTTGCATTCATTAATTCTATTGAATGTCTTTGTGTTTTACTTAAAATAGTGCAATTCTAATTTTTAGGTGTTTGTAAATGTACATTACTGATATTGCTTGCCAGTCACCGCTAATCTTTCCTGCATGCTATTCCCTGCAAACTAAAGGAATGACAATTGTAATCTGTTTGGAAACTTTTGGTTTTTCCTCTTTTTCAATTATATTTATTCTATCTCTGGTTGCAGATTCTTTCATAGGCATTTCATTTTTGTACAAGACATTTTGATAACCACTGGATCATCTGCGAGAATATTGACAAGCAGTGGTTTGAACTATATCCAGAGCTTCAGATTTTTCTTTTTTAGCCTTTTTGGTTCTCAAGAATTCCTTTCAACCCTAGATCCACAATAACCGAAGGTAGACATGAAACTCTGCGAGGATTCGCTTTAATAAAACTTGCAGTACCCTGTAAGACCAACTCATTTGGTGAACGAGCATTTAAGAAACTGAAAGCTAGCCAGAAAGAATGTCGAAAGAACAAGTTTTAACATACAGTTACCTTCTTCTCTACATTAGCTTGTCTGGTGGTCAGATCTTCTTCAACAAGGTTATTGTTATATTGAGTTGAATTGGTTTGTTTAACATTTTGTTATTCTTCATTGTAATTGGTTTTTCAAAATGGTGGCTGCAGTGGGTATTGTCGTCTAAGGAAATAAACTTTCCTTACCCTCTTGCATTGACGTTGATGCACATGCTCTTCTCTTCTGTCTTATGTTTTCTTCTGACCAAAGTTTTCAAGGTATCTATTTATCTTTGTTCTTATATTCTTTTTCACAGTCACTTGTGTTGATTAATAAGTTCTGTTTGTATTTCCTCATAGATCTTCAAGGTTGAACAAGGGATGACTCCAGAGATGTAAGTACTTTTTTTTTCTTGGTTCTCCATACAAAATAGTTGCAAGCTGACATGTTTGTATTTAGATACGCAACATCAGTTGTTCCAATTGCTGCTATGTTTGCCATGACTCTGTGGCTTGGAAACACTGCCTACCTCTATATCTCAGTTTCTTTTGCTCAAATGTTGAAGGCCATTAGTAAGTTGTTTCCATTCCATTCACCTCATATTGGAATAACATAATGTTTGTCTACCTGATATTGATCTTGGGAATTCTCTTGCTTGAGATTGCAGTGCCAGTAGCTGTTTTTATCCTGGGAGTAGCAGCTGGACTCGAGGAAATGAGTGGCAGAATGTTATTAATAATGTCGGTCATAAGTTTCGGCGTGCTAGTAGCTTCTTATGGTGAAATTGAAATAAGCTGGATTGGCGTCGTTTACCAAATGGGTGGTGTTATTGGAGAAGCTTTGAGACTTATCTTTATGGAGATTTTTGTCAAAAAGAAAGGCCTTAAGCTCAACCCTATATCAGTTATGTATTACGTCAGTCCTTGCAGGCATGTATCTGTATCTCTTTTTAGCTATATAAACCTCCCCTTCCTGTTTTAACCTACGTATAATGTTTTTTGTTCCTTTCTTTTGTGCTTTTCATATGTTTTGCATCTTTAGTGCTATTTGCCTTCTCATACCGTGGATCTTTTTGGAGAAGCCGAAAATGGAAGCTCACGGAATGTGGAACCTTCAACCCCTAGTGCTAATTCTCAACTCCCTATGCACATTTGCACTCAACCTGTCTGTTTTCCTTGTAATATCACATACAAGTGCTCTGACTATCCGTGTTGCCGGAGTTGTCAAGGATTGGATGGTTGTCTTATTGTCAGCTCTCTTATTTGCCGATGCAAAATTGACAATTATCAATCTTTTTGGCTATGCCATTGGTAAGCCTCTATATTCTGCATTACCATTTTAATCTTCAATTTCAAAATTTAATACTTTAATTTAATTAGTCTTGTAAATCGTCTGTCCAAAGGTGGAATCAAAGAAGTAACTGGTCTTCTTGAAAAAGACTTGGGAATTGTGATTTTCTTGTATATTACATGATTCTTTTTTTTTGTTCTTATCAGCCATTGCAGGTGTGGCTGCATATAATAATAGTAAGCTAAAGAAGGAAGCTTCTCGAGCTAACTTGCAAGATTCACAACCTTCCCAATCTGTAGCGTTGCCTACATCTTCTCCAACTTCTAATAGATAGTACTTTGGAGGTAAGTGTTTTTTCCAGAGAGCAACCTGTTCTGGTAAAAGCTATCAAGATTCTTTGTTATGAGTACTGGTTTCTTACTGCAGGAAGCTTACAGGGTTCGTACTGTTTTGGTATTCTTTTGCTGAAGCAACATTTTGCTTTTTATTGAATTCCTTCGTCATGGTAGTTTTGATGCTCCGGTGTAGGAAATGTGTAAAACAACCAGAATTCATACTTGATTACAAAGAATACATTACTGTTGAAATTCTCTCTAATACTAAGCAACTCTCTCAGTTGCTTAATATAGATAGCTTTCCCAAGTTACAGAGGATCTTCTAGGACTAGACTTAAGACTTGAATCATTTGAATTGTTAATTATGTATGTTAATTTTAAAATTAGTGAACTTTTCTAAGTGCTTATTTCTTCCACTTGTTTTGTTTTATTTATCAACGTAAATTGATTTGGAACTAAATTTTACCACAAATACTGGATATGACAGGGCAGGAGTTCAATTTTATTCTGATTTCAATTTGTTGATAGAATAAAGCAATGCTCTCAGGCGATTTGTAATCTGAAGCAAAGCATGAATATACATTAAGCTGTCAAATATAGTAGAAGGATAACTTTATACTCTGACAATGATCAATACATACAACAAACAAAACATTAAAATAAAAAATTGCAAAATGCTACAGTGCATAACCATGTTTTGCATCTTCAGGTCACTCGTTCAAGTTGCAGACATCCATGAACTTCTGGACTGCATTGTGGTATTGAGTTCCCTGCAATGGTCACAAACATATTACATGCATCAATTTGAGGTGTCATTTCAGGACGAGAGCCGATAACTTACTTATCAGGTCAAATGATTTCTCCAAATGCTAAATAAAATACCTCCCAGTAAAGTTGATTGCAATCCATGCATTGCCAGAACTCTATATTCTTGTCGAACAGGCAGTTGGGTATTTTCTGGAAACCTTTTGCAGCTTCGATAGCCTCTTCCATTGACAAAGGTTTTTGAATGAACCTCCCATTGCATTTGGTACACCTTGACATCAGCTGATCCTCACTAATTTTCAACTTGAAAGTTTCGATAACCTGAAAAGGTTCGAGTATTAGCTTCTTGTCTTGATCCACAGTTGATCTTTATATCAAGACTCATAATAATGGTAAAGCAATAATAGCTAGACCAATTAATATATACACAACAACAACAAAGTAGCAGCAAGCAATGAAATAAAAATAAAGAACTACAAAATATTATAGGCGAAAAGAGAGAAAGTTAATCCACAAGATAGTCAAAGGGTGATAAAATTGTGTTGTGATATTAGCTGATCAAGAAACGCAGAGAACTTTGAGGCTCGTGCAAGAGAAAGGAAGAAAGATTGGAGATGTAGAAATCATAGAATGTTTCGAAATTATTTTTTGTCTGAGGTCTTTTCTAACTCCAATATTGAAAGTAGAATATCTGATCCATAAAACAGTCTGTAACTAACCAAAAAGATATGGCAAAATAACATCTGAGAAACAAAATTTTGTGATCCTACATGAATCCTTGGTTCCCACATGACAATCACAATATAAATTCTCAGAGCTAGATATAGCCGTTAGAAATTAAACATTCATCAGTTTGTTTTTTTTGGTAGTAGTTGCAAGATGAAAAATGTCTGAAAACTTGTTGGACATCACTTGAAAAACCATTTTTTTTCCTAGTTAGTAAAATAAAAACCATGATAGTATGCATACCTCAAGCAGCTGTTCGTTCTTTAGAAGACTCTTTACCCTATATACATGATTGTTTATCAGGTACTGGTGCCTCAACAGCTTTGCATCTCGAGTTAAAAGCACTCTCTTTTCCTTGGATGCGTGTTCTAATAGCTCCCTGGAAACACAGTGACAAAGTGATATAATCTACAAGGTCAATACACAAAGCAAATATCCTGAAAACTCTCATAAAACATGCATAGATTTAAACGTAGAAGGAAAACCTAGATTCTGGCTTCTTCGAGTATGGTATTGCAGCATCTATCCCCACACAGCGCAAATGTTTCGCCAAGCCTTCAACCTAGACATCATTTTTATTGAAATAAACATTCAGTAATCAAGAATCACAAGTAAATAGTTTTCTTACATATGTGTGTATGTGTCAGTACATATCTATCTTCTGGGCAGCAGGTGGAAGAGATGTATTTACCATCACATCGCATAGGAATTTTGGGCATCCATCACCTCCCAAAGATGTATCCCAGGGCGGGGGACCTTGCCAGTCATCATTGTTCTCAGACTGCTTCTCTCTAGAAACTGCAGCCATAGAGGATCGTTTTCTCCCTTTCTTTTTGGAAGCTTTGGGTTTTTTGTCCGACTCTTTCAATATGATCTTTTCTCCGTACCGTTTTATTATTTTCAAGACAGATTCTTCCATAGGCATGGTATTTATGCATGACACTCTGGAAACTACTCTTTCCCCTATGTGCCGATAATATTGAGAGGCAGCGGTGGCCTTGACTATATTCAGTGCTTCAGAAAAGTGGTTCCTAATAACTGTTTTCTCAACATCAGGGTTCTCAAGAACTCCTTTCAACCCAAGATCCACATTGGATGAATGCAGTACAGAATAGCTGCAAGAATTCCCTGCAATAAAAAATATTTTGTATTTATAGGAGTGACTCATTTTCAATACGAAGCATTAACATATTGCTAACGAGAACATGCAGAGAGAAAACTGAAAGCTTTGGAAAGGTGCCTACAAAGTCAATTTTACATATTTATACTTCCGCAATGTTTTCAGCCAGAACAACTAACCAGATAGTCAGTATGACCACAGGAAACACATTGCCTTAAATGTTTCACTAGCTTTTCAGATCACAAACTGGAACCAAATTCATGTATTTCTCAGTAATATGGATCATTATGAAGTGGCTCCTATAAAAAACAGAAATTGGTTACATTACAATCATAATAGTACAAATTCATATGTACTACCATGAGAATATAGATTTTGCATATTAAATTTGAGACAGATTATCTCAAGAATAACATTTATTCTGAGACACTTTGAAACAGCAGACACGTTTACATGATTCATAGCTATCACAATCCTGCAAATTAACACATTATCTAGTAATTGGTTTACTTAACAGAAATTTTAATTTAACATGTGATGTAAAGGTCAAATGGCAAGCGAGTATTTTCCAATTCATTCTATAAAGCAAATTGGCAATAATATTTCGACAATGCAAGAAAAGTGATACAACTTACACAGGAAACAAATAAATTTATCAAGTGGCATGACAGATTCCCAAAAGACTATACAGATTTAAAAATAAATAACTAAATAAATAAAAGGTAATTTTGATATGTAAAACCTCCACAAACCTTCTCGGGAAACCTTAGATTGGAAGTTATTATATATCTCGAGCAAGCAGTGGGCATCTCTTGCAGCATAAAGCTTCTGCTCTTCTGTAAGAGGGCGATGTGACCAATTACTACATTGAAGTTCCTAAAGAAGACACAGAGGACAACATTTAGCATCTAAACGATAAAAATTATTAGCAATCTCTAAAGGTACTAACTAGATAATAGATAACCCTCAGTGACTACAAATGGCCTAACTCGTTATGCATTTCAGAATAGTTTATACTGGAAGGCTACAAATCTTCAAAGGTCAAAGAAAGCTACAGTTCCTACAGAACAAATAAGTTTTCTATGAGCCTGAAGATTTAATCAGTTTGTTGATGACACAAAGAGTGCTAAATGTTAGTTCATATATGGTCTCTTGGAATGCTATTGATATCCAAAAAAATCATTTATGTTCAACAACTTCAAAATTTGCTCAGCATTTGTGACCACAAGTTTATAATTAATTTTGCAGCAATTTCCTATCAATCTGCAGTCTATGAAAAATGAGAACTTTAACAGGATTAGCAGTGCAGACTATAAACCTATAGCATCCAAGGACAATAAATTCAGCACACATATAGTTTGCATATCATGTTGTCCAGTTCCAGTCCATCCAACATAATGTCCTGAGAGTCGCAATCAATCTTATATTATTAAAATGCTTTAGATGACCAACAAAAATATTGTTTCACTTCATAGATCTCTTATTATCAGCATAAGAGCGCTGGTGAACTAGATTAATTCTCACTGTTCATTATTTTGACAACACCTATAGTAAAGCTTCCAAATTGGTTAAACCCCAAAATTTATCGGTGCATAAGGATGCAAAGAAGAAATACTATCAATCTTGTGAAGAATTTTCAATAACTTACACCTGACAGACATTTCATTAGATAAATGAAGCAAGATGTAATCATTAACAGAAGCATGCTCTATGGCCATACCTTAGAAAGAGAAATGTCCAATACTTCTCTGCAGATTGTAGCCAAACTCTTGTTTTCCTTTGACGACTTCCTCCCATGATGCTTATGTTGCAGATGGTTATAGATGCTTGCGATGTCTAGATAGGGCTCAATCTATTTATCATTGCTTCGAAAATATAAGCACTTTTTATTATAATGTTCGAAGAAAACGGTGATACAAATGAATAATAATGCACAAATTGTTAACTATAGCCAGATACTCATATCAAGTACAGCCTATTTAATCGAATACTATAATAATTGCAGACCCTAAGGATCGACGACTATATTTTGTTTTTCCCCTCTAGTTTTACCTAGGAATCTAAACAGCACCAAGCTATTGGTCCTGGTCCTAATGTACTAATACATTTGATAAAAAGGAAGTAGACAGCGCAATCTGCAGTTAATGTAATTCATCCAGACCATGTTACATTAAATTTTATTACAAACATCTAAACGTAATTATAGACCAATCATTAACCATATTCCCCTTGAAACTTAAGATCAAACTATCTCAAGCTTGAAACTTCAGACAAACTATCTCAAGCCAATATGAACTAATAACTACACCAACAAATGTCTGTCAACCATGTACAGAACACACAATCATTCAACTAAGCTCTACAACTGTCATTATGTTGAACACGGCATCAAAATTCACCTACACACTACTGTTTTACACTCACAAACAAATCTGAGCTGCACTATCAAAATACCCGTTTCAAATACTATCAATCCTCATTCTCCACAGACTCACCAAAGCACGTTATACATTATTGTCAATGCTATTACAATCAGCTCCTTAAACTAGTTAAATTTTAAATAGGTCATGTATCATCAATTCAATTAAACAAAACAACCAATAAACGCCTGCAAAAGCAAAATTTTGATTGAAAACCAGCACTTACCCTGTCGAATCCCAAGTCACATTCCTGAGAGCAAAATGTAGACGACAAGTAAACCAAATCTTGTTTGAATTTGAAGCCCAACTTCAACACGTCCGGTGACTCGAAAACGTCCCTCAACAATTCCCAGATTGAAGACAGAGGCAACAAGGCTAGATCAATAAGGAAAACAACGGACTCGTTAAACTCGGTCAACTCGTTTGACTCGGCCGAGTCGGAACGGAGTTGGCAGGCGAGTTGGAGGAGAGTCACAGTAGGGAAATGAGACTGGTGTGAGCGAAGGGGTTTCCACTCGGCGTCGAGGGCAATGATGGAAGACCGAGTCAGTGACCGAGTTAGGTGGGCGAACTCAGACGACTCGGTTGAGTCGACTATGTGAATTTCGATGGGTTTGTAAATTTTTGTGTCCATTTACGAATGGAAAATTAAAAACTGCTATTCTCCCCAGTTCTGAAGAAATTAAGGCAAGAGATCTGGACCTGACGGCCCATCAAAGATTGGGCTTCCTTGCGGCCCAAATATTTGGCGGTCAAAATACCGTACGCGCCAAAATCAATTCTCCCGCGAAAATCAATAAAAACGCGCGAAGAACCCTAATTCGCGCTACGATTATAAAAACACGAAAAAATATGTCCATTTCTCCGTCTCCGACCCCTGCAAATCGATTCTCGAGAACAACAATCGGCAAATGCAAATGAAGCGAAGAACCTCAGCTTTGAAGCCCCATTCAGATGACTCATTGAGGGACGAATACGACGACGTTTACTGCGAGAAATGCGGGTCTGGCGATTCACCAGCTGAGCTAATTCTATGCGACAAATGTGATAAAGGATATCACCTCTTCTGCCTCTCGCCGATTCTCGTTTCCGTTCCTAAAGGGTCTTGGTATTGCCCTTCTTGTTCCAAGCACAAGATACCTAAGTGTATGTTCAGTTTCTCTAGAGCTTCATATTCGCATCTGAATAGATTTCAGTTTTTAAGTTATACTGGGTTTATTTTTTATGCTCTAGGTAGCAGAATCCTTGTTAGAGGTGGATTTTGTTGGGTGTTTTAATGGGTTCCTTTTTCAATGTTATTTTGTTTATTAAACTTCATGAGATTTGATTAAGTTGTGATATTCATGTTATGAGTTGGACTGATGAATATAATTCTAAATTTGATTTGCTTGATTGGTAATGAGATTAATTGATATGGTTCTATTGAAAATGTGCAGCATTTCCTCTTGTACAAACCAAGATTGTTGATTTTTTCCGCATCCAACGGTCTGCAGACTTGACCCAATTACCAAGCCAAGGTAGGTATTTAAGATACGTTGCTAGTTTGGTTGTTGCAAATCTGCATTTTGAGGCATTTTTCGTTTTGAGTATTGATTGGTGGACACTCTGTTTGTTGACTCCATAGACCATTTAAGGAAGCGAAAACGAAGTGGTTTGGTGATGGCCAAGAAGAAACGGAAATTATTGGCATTTAGTCCTACAGAGGATATTGATAGGAGGTTGAAGCAAATGGCTTCACTGGCCACTGCTTTGAGAGCCTCTAGATCAGAATTTAGTGATGAGCTTACTTATGTGCCTGGCATGGCACCACGGTCTGCTAATCGTGCATCTCTCGAAAAAGGGGGAATGCAGGTAAATTTCTTTACGTTGCTTGCTTTTAGCTATCAACTGTGATTTTTAAGCTGATTGAAGTAGGATTTTCTTATGTATTGAGTACCTTCCTTTTCAGGTTTTGTCGAAAGAGGACACCGAAACGTTAAATTTGTGCAAAAGCATGATGAATAGAGGCCAGTGTCCACCTCTGATGGTTGTATATGATCCCAAGGAAGGGTATGTGGACTTGCATTTAACTATTAGTGTACTCTTTATTTCTATGAATTCTATTCCAAGTTAGGATTGCTAATTTCTTTTTTCTTGGCTTGTGACAGCTTCACCGTTCAAGCAGATAAATTTATAAAAGATTTAACGATAATAACAGAGTATGTTGGAGATGTCGATTACTTGAGAAATCGTGAAAATGATGATGGTGATAGCACAATGACCTTGCTTCATCCTGCTGATCCCTCTCAAACCCTTGTGATCTGCCCTTACAAGCATTCCAATATTGCCCGGTTCATCAGCGGCATCAACAATCACACAATGTAAGCTCCTTCCTCATTGTACCATTGCCTCAGAATTTTGTTGCATTTTACGGGGCACATGTTCGTAACAAAACATATATGCTACAAGTTATTATTTAATAAGGCAAATGCTAGCTTCTATCATGGTCTTGAATCTGTGTATAACATATTTCTGATCTCAGGGAAGGCAGGAAGAAGCAGAATCTAAAATGTGTTCGGTACAATGTTAATGGCGAGAGTCGAGTTCTGCTGATTGCAAATAGAGATATTTCCAAGGGAGAGAGGTTATACTATGATTATAATGGATATGAACATGAATACCCAACTGAGCATTTTGTCTAACTTATTCCTTCATTGTAATTGTAGTCTACCGAATTTATAGTCAAATTCGGTCTGTTGAAAAAGAAATACAAATCATTGAAGAGTGAAATCCAAAAGGTTCATCAAAAGTGCATCTTACAAGTTACTACAGAGACAAAACAGCCCAGAATATGATCTAGTTTAGCTACCACAAACACAACCAATGTAAACTTACCCTCTTCATCTGCAACTTCACCATATATCTAACAAGCCTGGAAACATGTAACCAAGGTCTTAAAATCCGGGCAAGAAATACTACGTTGTTTAATTTTGCTCTTCAATTTAGTTATTTATATATATGTATTTTAAAAATTATACTCAATCATTTTATTTCTTTTTTCTATTACAAAATAACAATTTAATAAACATTATTTCACAAATAAATTATAACAAAATTTGTAATGAAATAAGTTACAACAAAACCTTCTCCTTTATCACGCCATTCACCCAGTTCCAATTCAAGTTACAATTCACCGGAAAGGCTTTCTTTACTGGAGCTGGTAATGGAAATGCTGAAGTTTGAGCTTAAAATGGCTACTACCCGAATCTTTACTAATATGTATTTGTTAGATCCTAGCTTATGCCTAAGCAACGACCTCATCACACTCTTAGAAATATCAAAATCCAATCAATCTATGTTTGGAAAAAACTCATCCAACGATTTTACTCATTTTCCCCACCACATATTCAGACATTCTTTATATACGTAATCATAACTTTTATAAACCTATATTAAAATGTGTTTAAAGTCTTGTCAAATTTTATTATAATTTTTTTTATATATTATTTAAAAATTCTTTAGGTATTTAATAACCAATTTTTAGAGTCGGTAAAAGTTGTTAGGTATTATAATTTTTATAACTTTAATAGCTTTTAAATTTAATCTATTTATATTAATTTTTATAGACATTTTTAATAAATTAAGGAAATTCAAAGTTTAAAAATTGTCTACCTCTTTCCTACAAACTTTGAATGAATTCGAAAGATTTTAAAATAATAACTAGTAAAAATTTAATATTTCTTCTTTAAAAAATAATTAATTAATTATGAAATACTTTGAAATATTTGTAGGTTTTTTTTTGATAATTTCTTTTTTTTTTTTTACTTTTATCGAATATTATATATTTTTTTGTTTTATTAAAAAATAAAATAACAATAATTTTATTTTTAGTCTCTTTTTAATCCTTGGAAATTGTTATTTCATCTTAATCATATGTTAAAAAAAAAAGATTGTATCATTTGACCAATTATTAAATATGTTTTCTTAAAGGAAGAAGAATCTTACACAATGTTTTAATTGCTCAAGTTAGTGGTAACCATTTAAAAAAGGGAGAAAAGAAATGTGCTCTTAAAATTGATTTTCGGAAAGTGATTTCATTCAATGGGATTTTGTTGAAGAGAAGTTTCTTCATCTTCTTTTTGCTTCTAACTTTATTGATTGGATTATGCAGATTATGAAATTAGTCTCATATTTTATGCTGATTAATTGAAAAAAATGTGGGTATTTTACTAGAAAATGTGGTGTCAAACGAGGAGATCCTTTATCTCCTCTAATATTTGTCACATGTACGGAATATTTGTCTAGATCTTTGAACAAACTCCCTGATTATTTCGTTTTTTCACGAGGGTTGCAAGAAGTTGAGTTTGAATCATCTTGTTTTTGCAGATGACATAAGCTCTATTACCTAGTTTGCTGAAGTGATGAAATATTTTTTTTAGTTAGTTTCTGGATTTTCTATAAGTAGTCACAAAAGCTTTATACTTTTCTTTGGGGTTGAGTTCAATTTAAAGATTGTCTTGACTTCTATAATGAATTTTGATAAAGGTTCTCTGCCTATAAAACACCTTGGTGTTTCTTTGAGTCCTTCGAGATTGAAAGTCTCTATGTATAGCTCTCTTTTAAATAGATTTGGGAAGGCAATTACCTCATGGTTTGGTAGGACTTTATCATACTCGGGCAAACTTCAATGATTGCATTCAGTTTTTTCTCCATCCCTCTTTATTGGTGTTGTGGCTTCACATTGCTTGAGACTATTGTTAAAATGATAAAAACTAAATGTAGAGCTCCTTTGGCGAAGCTCTGAAAGTGGTAGGAGAAATCTATATGCACGAAGGAGAGTTTGTAATCCTATTCATGAAGGTGGCCTCAGTTTGAAGAACTTAAGATACATGAACGAGGCTCTGTCCAGGATATGTGAAATTTATCGATTGATATATGATTTTGAGCAAAATAGGTTTAGAAACTAAACTGAAACGTCTAAGTGTTTAGGGATCACGAAGAAGACTAATAATTTTCATTCCTGAAAGAGCTTGTTGGCTTTAAGAAATGATATTGAATAATATTTTTACTATAAACCAAAAAGATACATTTCATTTTCCTTTTTGTATGATCCTAGTTAAATGAGGCTATTGTCATTGATAGTTTTTAAGAAATTGATTGGAGGGATATGAATGTACCTAAGAATAATTTGGTTAAGGAGGTCTAGAAGTTGGGTGAAAGAAAACTTTCTAATGCAACTTCTGATCAAATACTGGTTGTTTAGAACCACATTAGGGTTGTTAATATGCAGAATATAGATTGTATTGTCTGGAATGATGATAAGGATTATTATACTATTGCTTCTGCTTATAACAAGCTCGGAATTAAGAATACAAAAGTTATTTAAAGAAAGCTAGTGTGGAATAACCAAGTTTCGAGATGTAACTTCATTCTTTAGGTCACTTTGAATAAAAAATTTCCTGTTAAAGTTAGAATAAGTCACTGAAAAAATTATTTGGATGTGATATGTTCTCTTTATGGTCTTCATCCTGAAACCATTCTCCATCTCTTTTTCTCTTGTGCTTCTACTGCTGTTGTTTGGGCTAGAGTTTTAAGATTTTGCTATTTTAATATGGTGGTTCGTGACTAGAGACCTGTAGTTAGTCATTTCTGCAAACGTGCAGGCGGCAAATCTTATCTAAGTAGGAAGTGAAGAATGGCTCTTGTTGTAGCAAGCTACTTGATTTGGAAAGTGAGAAATGAAGTTATCTTCCAGAATAGATCTTCTGATGGTGATAAAGTTGTTCGTGATGTTATTAGTTTTATGAACAGCTATGGTTCTTCTGTTGCAGAATTTTTAATTGGGGTTCAATTTTATTTTTCAAATTTTCATTATTGTTAGTATTTGTTTTTCTATTTAGGTTATTCTTGGGCATTAGGTTGGGGTTTGTTTTGTCCCTACTTTTTAATTTGGTTATCTTTTTGTTTCATTTTTTGATGTAGTTGTTTGGGTGTTTTCCTTTTGGAATAAATTTATCTTCTTGTCCAAAATTATACTAAACAAATAATTAAATTTGGGGTTAAGTGTAGACATAACAACAAATTAATGAGTAAATTTATAAAGATGAAGGAAAAGGGAAAGAAAGATACACAACAATAAGACGAAAATGAGAGGGGAAAGAGAAAAGGGAAGAAACAATTATGAAGTATGAACATTAGAAGAAAGTAATAAATTGTTACAACTCATGGATGATGCTATTGGAGTGTTAAAGCCAATACCATATCAATAACATAATGGGATGATGTCTTGTATATAAGTATTCAGAGAACTCTTAGTATGAGGTCTTTTGGGTGGTGGAACCCAAAACTAACTTAAGAACTAGTAACTTATAGTTAGTGCTCCCTCACATCCTTCCATATCTCTCTAACAACTAGACCCTATTAACATCTTCAATTCTTTTAAAACCTAAACCTCTTTTTACCTTAGACTTACATACATCTATTTCTTAATTCCTTTACTCCAACCTTGACACTAGAAATGAACGATTTACATTTATTATCTATTAATTTCAAAGCACTAAAAGACAAAATATTAATAAAACACCATAAATAATATGGAAAAGTTTCTTGAAAAAACATACATTAATTATAATATACCCTAATACGACATATATTTCATTAATTATGTCTAGATCATCTTAGCAAATTTATTCAACATCATTATACACATTTCTCTTTTAAGCCCAAGTTGCAGCAAGGTACACCTAAATATATAATAGGTAATGTATATTTTTTAAATGTTAGAAACATAATTCAATTGAACTCTACAAATTATAGGAAAAATATTATTTAACTCCTATTTTTTAAAATTATCATCATTTTCACTCCATTTTTATACTTTTGATCAAAATGTCTCTAGCTTAATAAAAGCACTTCATCTTATATCTAATTTTGGGGAATCTCAACTAATAATTTTAATATATAGTGGAAAAATATGATAGTTTCGGGATAACATGATATTTTCTTAAAATATAAACAAATCTACAACAGAAGTTATATGATTCATTCTCAATTTATAATAACCCTAATGGAAAAAAAATTGTTATAAAAGTTAACATTCTAGAGATATTTAACACAATAAAAATGAGACCTTGGATCTTTATGTCTAACTTATCTCTTCCCTTCAAAGAAACTATGCACTTCTTCATAAATAAATAATCAATATGAGACCAACTTAACACTGATTCATCATCCATCTCATGAAAGAATTTAAAAACCTCAACCCAATCAATACCACCTCTAAAATTACTAATGAATTGAATCATAGCCATTAAACTGTGTCTCTCAGATTGTTTATTCAAATAATATTTGCAAATTAACTCGTAGATAACCAAATGTTATCATTAGGGATATATTCAAACCTAATCGAGTCCAAATTTATATAGGTTTAGACTCGACTCATTTGACAAAAGTTCATGCAGAACATTGTCATATGACTCAACAAGTTTAGACTCAATAATTTATACTATATTAATAAAATTAAACTAAATATATAAATATATTTATATCATATATCATGTTTGTTTAGACTCAACAAGTTTGCGAGCTTTTAACTATCAAACTTGAGGCTTAGCTTCCGTAGACTTGGTTGGCTAACTTTTTTCAATCCAAATTCGAGTCGAGTTTTAAACAAGTCAAGACATAAATGTTCGCGAGTAAGGTTATGCAATGTTCTGGCCGGGTCGATTTAGAAAACCAAACCAAAATCGATGACACCAGTTTTTATAAATATAAAATCAAGCCGACCATGATTTAAACATAAAATTGATCGGTTCTGTTTTTAATCGAGCCGATTCGGTTCGGTCTGGTTTGGACCTTTTTTGGAATTTAATTAAATCATGGACTTTTTTTTCTCACTTTACTATTGAATTTTGGACCTAAAATTCTCTAGTTGCAGGTATAATAACTACTTTAAAAAAAACATAAGTATAATTATTTGAATCAACCTAAATAACACAACATAACTAACCAAATTGTATAAATAATACAGTACGATATTACCCAACATTGAAGTTCAGATAATCCACAAAACAACTACTAAAATTAAAATTAGTATAACAAACCCTTTAAAGTTCTGCCCATGAAACACCATTAAAAGAAAAGAAATACAGAAAAATTCAATTGTCTTTGAAACAACATAATATTGTTTCCTAGAAATTAAAAAAAAAAAAAAAAAACATTTTGTAATCAATCCATCATGCCTCTCCACCTAATCTGCAGTTCGCAGTTTGGGAAACCAACATCTTACTTCGATGCCTCCAACTTTTTTCCATTAAGAAATCAAAACAAACTCAGCTGATTGTAAAGCAACTATTGTAAGAGTTATCAACAATTTTGATAAATCATCTATAAAAAGAATTATTATATTATTTATTTTAATCACTTATCTTAACTCTATAAAATTAAGTAGCAATTTAAAATTTTTTTTAATATAATAGGCCAAGTTATATATGTTAATGCATGGAACAATATCTTTAGATGAGTCACTTTTAGCTCATGCCACCATTCTCTCCCGAAATAATCAACATAAAACCCAAACCTTGCTTATATATTTTGGTTCCATCAAGATCAATTCATCTAAAAATTTCTCTATCACTTCTATTGATCCTAGCATCATTTCCATTGTCATGGTAACTCATACAATAGTTTTAAAAAAGCTTGAGGTGCACTGAGACACAATCCGGCACAAGCACGCTTTTTAACATAAAGTACATTCTAGTAACAAAATTAAAATAGATAAAGAAACATACTAAATAACTAATAGAAATATCAAGTTTATTAAAATATCATATGCATAAAACTTATATCAATGTTAATTTCTTACAAGTTTGAAAATCATAAGCTTATGTAAATGTTAATTTCTTAAAAGTTTGAAAACCATAAACTTATATCAAGAAAAGAAAATCTATATATTCTTCATCCATAGATTTGTAAAAGTCGACGCATTAATGTCCCTCTCCTCGTCTTTTGTTATAGCTCCTTAAAATCCCTCACCTCCTAATTCTTCTTTTTTTCTTCTTCATCAATCTCTGGTCTTTAATGAAGAACCTAATTACACCTTTGTTTATTAGGTTTCCTAAGTCAATAGTTAGGCTCTCCAACTCCTGTAACCTCAGTAATGACGTTTCAAGTTAAATCTTCATCATCATCTAACTTTCTCATCTATTCTCTACATTAACCATACATTACAATAATCAATGTCATTTAAAGTAAAATGGTTAAAAGTATCTCGCATATTATATCTATATCTTAAAGCCTTAATGTATTTCAAAAATACTAAATCATTCAAACAAGCTTGAGCAAGTTTGTTTCTCCTTCTGTTATGAAGCTGATCAAAACAAATAAATTACATAAGGCTCTATTCCATAACCCATCATTTAATGTATATCTATAAACTTACATTTTCTAGCACACTCCAATTAGGTTCACAACGACGACAAGTTAGACTAAAAACTTTAAATAACAAACTTTTTTTATGCAGGTCCATACATTGGGCACCAACAAGTGCTAATGAATGACACGTGTTAAAAGTATTACTTATTATTAAATGTCATAATTCTAAATTTAGTGTATGCTTATTAATAGGTGCCTTCTTTTCTCTTCTTTGTATAGCCATTAGTTTTCCAAATAACCTTTTAGGCTTCACATAATTTAAAAGCTTGATGTCAATCTAATTTTTAGTTTTTGGATCTTAAATTAATTTCTCGATACAAACATATAAACTAGATTTCACATATTCATCATTTTTTAAATCTTTGTAAAAGAATATTGGATTTAAGTACCACCTAATATGCAAGGCTCGATAAAGATGGACATCACATCTACGATCAATTATGTCAAAATTAGTTTGTACTTATGTTCGATTCCATTTAAAGGACTTGACTTTTTTGTCTATGGCCAACAAATCGCCTTATAAATGTAGCCTATTGAATGTTTTCTCCCTCTGTCAATTAATCAAAGAACACACACTAGTGGACTGAACACCTGCAATGTATACACTACATTTTCTAAAAAGACGGTAACAAAGCTACTTCTACAACCTTTTTAGCCTATAATTCTTTCAACCACTTACTTTTCATCCATTCCTAAGATGTAATCATCTTTCTTAATTTCTTCTGCAACCCATACATCCTACCCCAAAGTGATGAATGTAGTTGTAAATCTTATTTCTGTAGGCCTAAGAAACTTCTTCTTATTAGTAAAACTTCTTAACATATCATAAAATCCAGATGAGTATAAATGTAACTATTAATTATCACATCCCTTTTGAATTTTTTTTCATGTTAGTTAACTAGAATATATCTTCCAATATCAAATTCAAACAATATGTTGCACATAGTGTCAAGTATAAAAGATACTTTGCCTCTTATAGTTTTTCTATTATCAAATATTTAAAAAAAAAATGTAATTTTATGGATTTAAACTACTATATTAGTATCTTATAAAAATAATTTAATATAAAATAGTACTTGCTTAGACATCAATTGAAGAACTATCAGTAACCATTTGGATGATATTTGTGAAAATTATTTAAAATGGACCTTGGAAAATTTGAATTATTTTTATAGTCCCAAATTCAAAATCTTTCAAATATAAGTTTTGTAAACTTTACTTTGCACCCAATAGGTTTGCTTCTAATTATACCTTTTTCTTAAAAGTTATTAACAAAAATGCCATTAAGATAACTTTTAAGTTATATTTAAATGTGAAATGAGTATCCTATCCCTAAGTAAAATTAACCAATTAAATAAATTTTAAAAGAAAAAACACAATCTGCAGAGATCAAAACAAAAAGCCATCGCAGATAGGCTTCACAGATAGCCATCGTCCATCCCTCTCCTTTCTCTTCTTTCTAAATCATCCTCGGAACTCCTCCTCTGAATCATCATTATTCAATTTTGCCGACAACTACAATTCGCTGTCTTTGCCTTGTCCTCAAAACTCCTCAGCCAGATCGTAAGCAGAATCATTAAGTTTGGTTCTAAGATTGACACTGACGAGGCTCGAAGCCATAGCTTCCACCTTGACAGGGAGGTGCTCTGACCAATTAAACTACAATCCCTAAGAAAGAATATGTACAGTTCCAAAGTTGCAAACTCAATTGGGGACTTGTTTAGCCAAGCTGAGAGTCTGCTTTATACTATAGTTGATGTTGTTGTCTCTTTTTCTCGAAAAACGGTGACGACAACAGCTAAATAGAATTCTGATTGGCTCTCTAGTATCACCAATGTTATGGAAATTATTTTGAAGGTGATTGGTTTGTGTTTCTACATTGGTTATTATGTTTAAAGTTTTGGACTTCGTATGATTTGTGGTTATTGTATTCAGGTTCTGAAAGATAGATTATTTACTTTACACGTTCCCTACTCTTCTGAATCAGACACTAAATGTCGACTGGAGCCCAAAGTCGACTTGTGTCTAAAAGTGGCCAGAACTAGGCTTCTGAGGTGTGATTAGATTTCTGATATTCCATATTACTGTTTGATGAAACATCAGAGTCAAATATACTAACAAATGGTCGAGCTACTGGGCCAAAAATCTTGTAAGCGATCACTTTCCACCCCACCAAACCTATTTGTATGCAAAAACCAAAAAATCTTTGGGGATCCGACTATTTTTAAGGTGCCATTAGATTTCTGATCTGCCATATTACCGTCTGAGGTAACATTAGAGTCAAATTAACTTACAAATGGCTGGGCGTATTGGCCCTAAATCTTGCAAGCCTTCATTTCCCACCCCGCTTGACCTATCTTTATAGGAAAAAACTAACAAAAACTTAGGGGACCCGACTATTGGACTACACTTAAGTACCTCCTAAAGTATGAGTATCACATCTAGTCCCTTACACTCAAGAATTCTATTAAGCTGAGTTGCAAATGCACCTGTCTATTTGAAAGTTTAGTACTACTTGTGTAAGGGACATTTCATACATGGGAAAGCGAACTGGAGTCCAAAAGTGGGCCTTCTGAGGTGCCATCAGATTTTTTATCTGTCATATTACCGTCTGAGGTAGGGATGAGAATTCGGTTAACTGAAACCGAAACCGAACCGAAAATTCGGTTTTTGGTTAACCAAACTTTAAATTTTGGTAACCGAATACCGAACCGAAATTAAAGCGGTTAACCAAAAACCGAAACCGAACTTTTGCGGTTAACCGAAATATTGACCGAAAACCGAATAATTAACCGAAAAATTATATATTATTTTAAATAATTAATTTTTTAAAATAAATTTTAAAATAAAATACCCATTTTTTCAATAAATTAACTGAAAACCAAATATATTGACAATATATCTACTTATTGCTTAAAAATATTTAGGTTTTTAATAAATTTTGAGATAAAATCCTTAAAACTAGAATTTTCGGTTAAAAAATCGGTTTTCGGTTAACCGAAATTTTCCAATACCGAAACCGAAAACAGAACTGAAATTTTTGGTTAACCGAACCGAACTAATCGAAAACCGAAAATATAGACATTTTCGGTTAACCGAACCAAAATTTTTTTCGGTTATCGGTTCGATTTTGGTAAAAATCGAAAAGTGCTCTCCCCTAGTCTGAGGTCACATCAGAGACAAATTAACTCATAAATGGTTGAGTGGATCGGCCCCAAATCTTGCAATCCTTCATTTCCCACCCCATCTGACCTATCTTTACAGGAAAATACTAAGAAAAACTTAGGGGACCCGACTATTGGACTCCACCTAAGTACCTCGTAAAGTAGGAGTATCATATCTAGTCCTTTACACTCATGAATTCCATTAAGGGGGATTGCAAATGCACTTGTCTATTTGAAAGTTTAGTACTACTTGTATAAGGGACATTTCATACAAGGGAAAAGTGAACTGGAGTCCAAAAGTGGCCAAAACAAGGCTTCTGAGGTGCCATCAGATTTTTTATCTGTCATATTATCATCTGAGGTCACATTAGATTCAAATTAACACACAAATGGCTGGGCGGATCGACCCCAAATCTTGCAAGCGATCATTTCCCACCCCATCTGACCTTTATATCTAAAAAAAAAAAATTTAGGGGACCCGACTATTACACCACACATTTGTGCCTACCAATGTAAGAGTAGCACTTCTAAGATGACACACTCATGCATTTCACTAAGATGTAAGGTATAGGCACTTATTTTTTAAAACTTTGAGTACTATATGTACAAAACCTTAAGAATGCAATAAGAGATTGTATTGTAATAGGGGCCAAAATTTTAATTCTGAACTGCCATCAGATTTGTGATCTAACATTCTAATGTCTGATGCCACATCTGAGTTCGTTTTACTCATAGCTCCCCCAATGATTCGACCCCAAATTTGGCAGACCATCGTTTCCCATCCAAGCAGACCTTTTTATCTAGGAAAAAAAACAAAAAAAGAATTAGGGGACCCGACTATTACACCACACATTAGTGCCTACTAATGTAAGAGTAACACTTCTAGGATGACACACTCATGCATTCCACTAAAATATAAGGTATAGGCACTTGTTTTTGAAATCTTTCAGTACTATATGTATAAAACCTTAAAAATTGAATAAGAGATCAGATTGTATTGTAATAGGGGTCAAAAGTTCAATTCTGAACTGCCATCAGATTTCTGCTCTGCCATTAAATTTCTGATTTGTCATTCTATCGTCTGATGCTACATCAGAGTCCATTTTACTCACAGCTCCCTTAACAATTCAACCCCTAATTTGGCAGGCCATCGTTTCCCATCCAAGCAGACCTTGCCTTATGGTAACCCATACAACCTCTAAAGACAACACTGAACTTCTTTCACTGTCATCAATCACTTCATTAGAAAAAAGAAAAAAAAATACAGGGCATACTTTATATTGATTCGTTTTATTTATTATACATCGCAAATTTGATATCAACTCACAGTTTCTAATGTGATATTTTCTCTGCCTTACTAGAGATCAGAGTTCCGGTTCCAACCAAATTTCTACTTTCTAAACATACTACGATTTAAGGTAAGTTACAGTTTTCTGAAAACAATAAATTATATGCATACAAGTATAATGATTACACAACTATGACTTTGCTGCTTCCTCATGGCGAGTTGTCAACACTGTCCTTAGGTATACCCTTCTTCAAATATATTCTCCCAAGGACTTACTCATAGGTCACAGCACATTCAAATACCTCATGCCTATGTCACCACACATAAGAACTACCATCCCAAAAAGAATCATTAAACTGCCAGAACATTCAAAGACAACAACCATGTAAACATAAATGTAAGATATCTAATTAATTAAGACCAATTAATCTAACCAAAAAAGGAAGCAACTTATCAACTCATATTAGAATATATTCAAATCAACTAAAGTTAAAAAGAAAAAAAAAATCTAACTAACTAAGACTAAATAAATCTAAAAAATAAAAAAAAATTAAAAAAAAAACTCATATCATAAAATCGAAATAAATTCAAAGGAAAAAATCTAACTAATTTAGATTAAATAAATCAAAATATAATCAAAACAATGAAGCTAACAAAGAAAGAAACAATCTAACTAATTAAGACTAAATAAATCTAACATGGTAAAAAAAACAACTCATATCATAAAATTGAACTAATTATGAATTCAAAAGGAAACAATCTAACTAATTTAGATTAAATAAATCAAAATGTAATCAAAACAATTAAACTAACAAATAAAGAAACATTCTAACTAATTAAGACTAAAATTGTCTGTTCGTAAACCATATTCGTTAACAATAACCCTAAAATAACAGCATTGGTCTCTCATCAAATTAATCTGTACAACCCAAACCTATGTGATCTACCATCAATTAATAGTTTAAACAAAGTAAGGTCTGATAATGTACCTTGTATATGCAACGACGTGGAAACAAGAGAATTTATCAAGCTGCCAAAGACCACAAGAACTGTAATCAAATACTGACAAACAGCTTGTATGTATCACTACACTCAAGAACATAATTTCCTGTCTAATACAGTTCAACAACACAACATACTGAATAATAAACCACATCTAACATTTGTACCAATAACAGAAACCAACAAGCAGTTTATATCAAGACTACAATGTCAAGCAGCAGTTTATAATTTATGTTCATCTATTACATCAATCTGTATTTCAAGAATAATAACTTATGCGTACACATATCTACAGAACTATATCCAACAACAAACATATCAATATGAACTAACCGGATGTAATGTCCAATGAGATTGACTCCCACCACAACAATACCCACATAAACATTACAAACAAAGCATGAGAAGAAGTTTAACACCATCAATTAACATCAAACAAGCTTAGCCTCGAATGCGTACCTTCTCAAATTGATTCACAGTTCCGATTGAAAATCGATTTGGGAAATGCATCTTCTTGCACGAATTGATTCTTGTAATCAAAAGACTACGTGATGTCGATGCGCTAACCCAGAAAAATTACAACAATTCTTCTATGAAATAATTCGCTCCCAAGGATTAGACAGCGAAATGGGAAGATGACACAAGTGAAGTCGAATAAGAAGAGGAAAAGATGGGATTGGTTTGTGGGTTTCGAAGAAGAAACAGACTGTGCAGGGCAAAGGAGAAATCAAAGAAAATGATGAACAGGATCTCGAACACGAGTAGGAAGAACCAGAAGAGTAGTAATTGATTGCGGCAGCTAATATATTGAGTTTTTGCTTCTGAAGCCTCTAAAAACCTTTCCTAGGGTTTTTGCATAGAAGATGATGTCTGCCATCCCAATTTATCAAATACCCAATACAACATTTCCGGATTCTTAACCAGTGCAGAAACTCAACCAGCGAGAGGATGAACAGATGAAATTAGTTTCTGGGCCTTGAAGAAGAAAGTGAATCTGCGAGGAAAAAATTGGATTTCTCTACACATGAACCAGAGGAAGAAGATGCTAAGAAGTATATTCAATTGAATTCGCCACAAATCAGACCGGTTTTAGATTTTCAAACCGGGTTTGTAATGATAAGGTTAATTTTGGAATACAATAATCAGATTTTTAATTTTTATTTTTAATTTATTTAATTATTTTTTAAATTAAAAGGGTATAATTGGAAGTACAACCTAGAGTGAAATGTAAAGTTTAGAAAGTTCATTTATGAACTATTTTGAGATTGAGCCTATAAAAATAATTCCAACTTTCCAAGGCCTAGAAGTGAAAAGAGCCCATAACATTTTCTACTCTAATATTTTGAATAGATAAAAGCATCTACATATTTTACGAACATACTCCCTTTTAGATAATCAATTAAGAAAGTAATTAACATCATTTCTTTCTTATCCATCCAATCATCTAATAGTATAAAACATCTATATTAAAGTTAAGATGCCTCGTGATCTCTAATCAAAATTTGAATGCTTTCTTCCCCTTAAGAGAGTAAAAAGCCTCTAATTTCATATTGAGATGGCTCGTTAAGTTCATATCATATTGTTCGATTAACTCCAATATAACTTTAAAAATATCATATAATGTAGCATTTAACGGAATGCTCATATCATAAAACCATCTAGCTACACTTCTACAAGCTCGATTCCTTAACTCATTCCTTCTTTCAATTTCCATCTCATCAAACTTCATTTGTTTTCTTTTGGTATTTTTTGCACTATCTTTTGGATCAACTAAAAAATACAAATTTAACTTACCTTTCCATTTTTCTGGAGCTTTAACACATGACTCGGTGATATCATCATCATGATATCTTTCTCCAAATTGAAATTCTTCCTTTTTTAGATCCATATTTATTCGCTCATCCTTTTCGTCGTTCTTCTTCCCAAAAAAAAATCTTTTAACTCTTATTTTACATTCTCAAGATATTTTTTGCAAACAATTTTGACTCTTGATCATATGACTCCAAGAAAAGGAATCTAATTTCCTCTTGGGAGGAATGAGATTATTATTTGGTAATGTAGGAACACCTGCTAACTTACACAATGCGCAAATCAATCCATGCAAAAATAGAAAGTGTAGCTCGTTGTGATTGCCTATCTACACTCTTCAAATTCTCACAAATGACATGATAAAGTATCCCCCCTATTCATTGGCCACCCCTTCAAATAAACAAACTAAAAATCTAACTACTTCATACGAGACATTACTAGGGGAAAACACCGGGATCAAGCTAAACCTAGCCCAACTAATAATAAATGTGAGATTCGGATCAAACTCATCTTAACGGACTAGTGAGAGTGAAGTGCAAGGATCAATGTGCTTCCTAGACTTCACAAACTTAATGTGAGGGAAAGAACATTCTTCCATCCTAGCATCAAATCGCTCTACTAGTTGTGGAGTCCTAATCTCAAAAAGTCAATAACAATATCACGAGTGATAATAACTTTCTTACCTCTCATCCATACTCTTTGTTGAAGATCCTTCACTTTAGCTACTGCAAAAAAAAAATCATAAACCAATGTTCTATTCACCGGAAAGTTTGTAGTAGCTAACTTCACCCATTGCCTTGTAGCAAGCCAACTTGGAATTGATGATTCATGTAGAATCTCAACCTCAATGGGTCTCTCTATATGTAGCCTCTTGTCAGAGAGATCACATTGATGAGAATGAGGTGTAGGAGACCTTGATGGTGAAGGCGGTGGAGAAGGAGGTGGAGTAGGTGGCCTAGGACGCCTCTTCCTTGAACTCTCCCCTTACTGACCCTTTTTAGTCCTATTGGTAGTGCGTTTTTACCTTAAGCCTCGACTCTCCATCCTACAAAATCAAACAAAAGAACCCTTAAACTCAACTGCAACCATTTATTATTCAATGTTTCTAGAAGAATATAACGTCAGCTTAATAATCAATGAAACTCTAAGTACAATTCACAAAACAATCAAGATTCATTTGAAATCAGCTTTTCAATAATTAACACCAACTGGAATTTCATAAACAAATGAAATAAAAATAACTCAACACAGACCTTGAAAAAATAGCAAAACAAAGCAGCAAAATAATAACAGAGTCATTGAAATGCTTTAAGAAATTAAAAGCAATCAAGGTCACTTGTCATACTAACACAATGTGTAGAATACAGCCTTTCAAAAACTAAAAAAGGCTTAAATTAACAGCCAATATCTGTAATAGATCAATAGAGAAGCAAAAGAATTCCAGCCTTTACAAGACAGAGTATTGAAACAACAACAATTCCTGAGTAATAATTTGTTTGTTATATCAACAATATCATTCAGCAAATTCAACTTCAATTTCACATAACGATCATCAACAACTCAATGTGAACAATCATACAAAAAAATATCCAAATCACGATGAACAGTTAATTTCATAATCAAATAGCAGAGATCGAACAACCAAAAGTCCTCAGCTCAGCAAGAAAACAACACGGCATGAAATCCTACGAACAACATTGACTCGTCACTTTAAACTCATGAAATCAAAAGGGTAATAGTCAACACCAGACTACATTTTCCCAACCAACAAAACACATCTCTTAAAACCTGCTAATTCGACCTCACTCGATTTCCCCTAAAACAAACCTTAATCTAACTCTAACCGTTCAAAGAAGAAGAAGATGAAGAATAGGAAGAGAGAGAGAGAATATGTATCTAATATTCGATGAAGAAAAAACGAAGACAAACTAACTTGAAGATGGCAGAATTGAGAGATAGCGCAAAGAGTAATGGATTTTGAAACTGAGTGAAAAAATAGAAAGTAAACGTTGAATTGTGTTTTCCGTGTTTTGACTCTGAATTTCAGTTGAAAACCCGACAATACCAAACTCAACCACGAATTATGTAACAAATTGAAAATTCGATAAAATTGGAGAAACAATGTTCTGCTTTTGCTTGAATTAAGTGCCAAATTGAAAACTAAAATGTAGTTCCATATTGAAGGAATCCAAATGAAATTGCCTTTGTCTGCACTGCATGCCGAAATTCCTACCGAGCTTGTAATTTGGTAAAGTTCTTCAGAATAATCCTTCCTTTGGCCGAATTAAAGAACGAGCTGAGTACCGAATTATAATTTGGTATATAATCAGTACAAAAGTTCCTACTTCTACCTGAACTCAGTGCCAAAAAATAAAGACCGAATTAAAGCTCGGTAGTACTCAAGGAAGAGTTTTCTCAGTTTTTGGCCGAACTGCCTGCCAAATTGAGTACCGAAATACAATTCGGTCTTGAACACTGATTTTTTTTTCTGAAAAATTTGTTTCTAAGGTTGAAAATTTTCCAAACTTCAATAGCTTTTGACTTGTATGAATTAATGAAATTTTCCATTAAAAATAAGGCAATTTAAGGTACAACTAACACACAAAAGCAATGTGTGTCAAAAGTATACATTATTTAGGTTTGTTAGCATCGACCGAGTGACACTTTCCAATGGATCGCCTTACAACGATCCCACCAAACAAAGCTCAAATTACTCAAATGTCTTGCAAGGGTATAACCTCCCTATCTCTATATATATCACCCCCAAAGTAGTGCTCAAGCCTTCGACCATTGACAATAAATGTGTCATTTGATTTGGGGTCAAGTAGCTCTACCACACCATTGGGTGATACTATCACAACCTTAAATGGTCCCGAACAATAAGATTTTAACTTACCCAAAAAGAGGCTAAGCCTTGAGTTGAAAAGTAAAACCATTTGGTCCCCGAAAAACACCATTTGCACTATATTCTTATCATGCAACCACTTCATTCTTTGCTTGTAGATCTGAACACTTTCATATGCTTCCATTTTCACTCATCTAACTCATTTATTTGTAAAAGTCGCTTTTCACCTGCGCTTTTAAGATCATAATTCAAGAATTTGGTAGCCCAGTAAGCCTTATGTTCAAGATCAATCGGCAAGGGACAACTTTTACCAAAGACTAGCCTATATGGAGAAATGCCTATGGGGTTTTAAAAGTGGTTCTATATGTCCACAAAATATCATCAAGTTTAGAACTCCAATCCTTCCTAGTGACACTAACCACTTTCTCAAGAATACTCTTCAACTCCCTATTAGACACTTCTACTTGACAATTAGCTTGTGGGTAATAAGTCGTGGTCACTTTATGTTTCGCTCCATATTTGGCCAAGAGTTTCTCTAACAACTTATTACAAAAATGGGATCCACCATCACTAATCAATGCTCTAGGAACTCCAAATCTAGTGAAGATGTTTTTGATAAAAAATTTCTCAACCACCCTAGAGTCATTAGTGGGACTAGCAATAGCTTCAACCCACTTTGAAACATAATCAACCGCAACTAATATATATTCATTGTTGTTAGAATGAGGAAAGGGTCCCATAAAATCAGTGCCCCAAACATAAAAAATTTCAACTTCTAGTATAAAATTTTGAGGCATTTCATGCCTTTTTGATATATTACCAACACGTTGACACCTATCATACCCTGCAACAAACTCATTAGCATCTTAAAGCAAAGTGGACCAATAAAATCCATGTTGAAGTACCTTATCTGCGGTTCATTAGCATATTTCATGGAGGAATTTTTTTTATTGATGCCTAGAGAGATCATCAGGCAGTACCTTGCAAATAATGAAATTAACAGTGTTAGCATACCAAGGGAATGAAGTAGCGACACTAGCAGGCAATTGCTCTCCAGAAAATTCTCATTGATTGGAATTTAAGGATTAGCTTCCTCAACAATAATCCGAGAAAGGTAATCCGCTACTTGATTCTAACTACCCTTTCTATCCTTGACTTCAATGTCAAATCCCTGCATCAACAACACCTAACGGATCAATCTAGGCTTTGAATCCTTCTTGGTAAACAAATATTTCATAGTCGCATGATTCATAAAAATAATGACTTTAGATTCTATAATGTAAGATGTAAATTTGTCAAGAGCAAACACAATAGCAAGTAATTCTTTCTCCATGGTTGTGTAATTCCTTTGAGCTTCATAAAGTGATCTACTAGCATAATAGATAACATGTAAAATCTTGTTATACCTTTGCCCAAGAACCGCACCAACCGCAAGATCACTTGCATCACACATCATCTTTAATGGAAACTCCCAATTATAAGGTATAATGATAGGAGTTGCAATCAATTTTTCTTTCAAACAAGCAAAGGATGTTACAACATTATTAAACTCGAACTTTGCATCTTTTTCAAGGAGTGCATAAAGAGATCTAGAGATTTTAGAAAAGTTCTTAATGAACCTTCTATAAAACCCCGCATGTCCTAAAAAACTTCTCACTCCTTTCACATTAATGGGAGGGGTAGTTTCTCAATGGCTTCTAACTTAGCCCTATCAACTTCTAACCCTTTAGAAGAGACTTTATGTTCTACCACTATTCCCTCACGTACCATGAAATAACACTTCTCCCAATTTAACACTAGGTTGGTTTCTTCACATTTCTTTAGTACCTCTCCCAAGTGGTGTAAGCAACTCTCAAAATCCTCTCCATAAATGGAAAAATAATCCATGAAAACCTCAAGTAACTTACCCAAAAAATCTAAGAAAATTGCCATCATACACATTTGAAAAGTTCCAGGTGCATTACACAACCTAAATGGCATATGTCTATATGTAAAGGTACCAAATGGACATGTGAAGGTGGTTTTATCATGGTCATTAAGGGCTATAGGAATTTGATACAAACCACTATACCCAACAAGAACTCAAAAATAAGAGTGACCCGCCAACCTATCCAACAACTCATCAATGTAAGAAAGTGGAAAATTATCTTTCCTAGTTGCTCTATTCAACAACCTATAATCAGTGCACATTCTCCTCCCCGTAATCACTCTAGTGGGAATCAATTAATTATTCTCATTCTCTACTATGGTCATTCTACCTTTCTTTGGTACACATTATACCGGACTCACCCATTCACTATCTGAAATAGGATAAATAATATTAGCATTAATGAGTTTGATTACCTCTTTCTTGACAACCTCCTTCACGGTTATGTTGAGTCTCGTTTGAGGTTGAATGGTGGATTTGCTATCTTCTTCAAAAATGATTTTATGAGTACAAAAACCGGGGTTGATTCCTTTAATGTCCGTAAACTTCATCCTAGAGCCTTCTTATAACGTCTCACCACTTTAAGGAGTTATTCCTCTTCTTTCCTATTTAAATGATTTGAAACAATAATAGGTAAAGTAGAGTCACTAGGTACCTCAAATGAGATGGAAGAGCTTTAACTTCAAGTTAAGGTGGTTGCACAATGGAAGGAATAAGAGGCTTGTTGGATGCTTCTACATGTGGAATATTCAACAGTTCAAAGGGGATCAAATACTCTAGATCTTCAAAAAATTCATATTACTCTTTGTCATCAATATCCCAAGCATTCATCAAAACCCAATAAAGTGGATCTTCCGTACCAAGAGGCCTTTCTAATGCTAATATACTCCTCAATTTCCACATCCTTTATACAATTGATCTCTTGAAAATCAAAAGGATATTGCATGGATTTGACAATGTCAAACTTCACTTCCTCACCATTTACTCTCAATGTAAGTACTCCTTTTTCAACATCAATCAATGCCCTTCCGGTTTTAAGAAACGGTCTACCAAGCAACAAGGGTACTTCAACATCAACTTCCATATCCATGATCACAAAATCCACCGAAAAGATGAATTTATCCACTTTCCCAATGACATCTTCAACAATACCTTTTTCTTAGATAAAAGAGCGATCTGCCAATTGCAATTTCCTAGAAGTAGGTTTATAGCCACCCATTCTAATCTTCTTAAAGATAGTTAGAGGCATAAGATTAATGCTTGCACCTAAATCACATAATGCCCTACCTTTGAAACCATCACCAATAGTCAATGGGATAGTAAACCTTCCCGGATCTTTCTCTTTTTTAGGCATTTGTTATTGAATCAAAGAACTACAATTCTCATTTAATTAAATGCAACCAAGCTCAATATTCCTCTTATTTGATAACAACTCCTTCAAAAACTTGGCATAAATCGGCATTTGTTTCAAACCCTCAATGAAATGAATGTTAATATGAAATTGTTTCATAATATCAAGGAATCTAGCAAGTTGCTTATCTAACTTTTTTCCATGCTCAACTTGTGGAAAAGGAAGTTTAAGAGCACATATTTCATTGTTCTTTGAAGAATTCTCCTCCTCCTTTTGCTCTCCATTCTTTTCTCCTTCATCTCGAAATTGTCCTTCATCTTCTTGAACTTAAGACTTGGAGCATTGTCCTTTCTTTTCCCTCAACACTTCAACTTCTTTGCCATTTCTCAAATGCATTGTCATTACTTGTTCTTTGCCTTTATCTTTAGGATTTGGCACTATGTCACTAGGAAGTGCTCCATTTGGGCGTGGATTTAAACTTTGGACAATTTATCCAACTTGAACTTTCAATTTTTTATAGAGGTTTGTTAATTAGAAAGCAAGGCATTCATTTTGCTCATATATTGCATAAGCAATTCTTCAAGAGTATGCTTCTTTTGTTGAGGTTTATTTGCTTGTCCTTGGCTACCACCGTAGTAACCATATTGTTGAGGTGGAGGAGCTTGTTGAACATGCGCTTGATTTTGAAATCCGGGAGGTGCTTGATTGTAACCTTATTGTTGGTAAGGTTGCCTTCCTTGGTTGTAGTTATTGCCATAACCACCATAATTGTTCTTATACCCCACAAAATTGACTTTTTTATTTCCTTCTCCACTTTCACTAGCATTACCTCTAGCATAGTCCACTAGGGTAGCTCAACTAGAAGTAGTAGCTTGAACTTCTTGAGCAGTACTACTAGGAGTATTCTTTCCTTGCAGTGTACAAGCATCAAGCTTCTTACTCAAAAGAGATATTTGAGTCGAAACTGCATTGAATGATTCCAATTCATACACACCTGGTTTCTGCACTCCCGAATTGTCTCTCTCATTCCAACCATAGTCATTGTTAGCTAACATTTCTATAAAATCTTGTGTTTCATAAGTTTTTTTTTATCCATAAGAGATCCACCCGCTAAAGAATAAATGTGCATTTGTATCATGGGTGGCATAGCAATATAGAAGGTTAGCATCAAACTCCACATAGCAATTCCATTGTGTGGGCATCTTCTTAAGAGATCTTTTAACCTCTCCCAACTCTTGTAAAGTGATTCACCATCAATGTAGGTGAATTGAGAAATTTGATTCCTTAGATTGACCATCTTTATAGGTGGAAAGTATCTTGCAAGGATTTTCCCCACTAGCTCATCCCAAGTATTGATACACCCTTGAGGCAAAGAGTATAACCAATCATGAGCTTTATCTCTAAGAGAGAAAGGAAATAATCTTAACCTTAGCATCATCCATCATACCATTTTGCTTGAAAGTATTACAAAGGTGCATAAACTTGTTGAGATGTTGATTAGGATCATCATTAACAACTCCTCCAAAACGAGATTGTTGCACCATTTATATCAAATGGATCTCAACTCAAAAGTATCTACACCAATGGGTGGCAAATTGATGAAAAGTGGCATGCCATCCACGGGTGGGATACTATATTGGCAAAGAGTCATATGTTGGTCTCCATGGTCACTAAGTCTCTCATTTATTTCATCATTTAAAACACCATGAGAACCTCTTCTTCCACCTTGAGAATCCATGATCTCTTCCAGATTTCCTTCTACTCTAGCTTGTCTTCTAATTGCATGACAAGTTCTCTCAATTTTCGGATCAAGAGGCTCTAGTTTTCCTCTTTGAGATCTTCTTTGCATAAACCTACAATAAAAGAAACAAAAACAAACTTAAAAGTACACTAATTCAACTAAACTCAATTAATGTATAGTCCCCGACAACGACGTCAAAAATTGATGCTAAAAATCTTGACATAGAATTTAATTCAAGGATGAGATATGCCTAATAACATCGATCTTATCATAACATGATGGTTACGGATATCGAACCCAAAAGACTATATATGAATTGTTGTCCAGGAGTTACAAAGAATCAATGTACTACTAAGTTGTAAAAATTCTCAAGTTAAACTAATGACAATAATGTAAAAATTGATTAAAAGAATTCAAAGTGATCATGGTTGAAAACTTATTTCTCCAGATTGATACTTGATCCTTTTCTCAAGCATTTCATCAAATACTTTGAACACTAAAATATAACATGGATTAAAATACATCAACACTAGGTTCTTTCAAACTCTAACATCAAATTATCATCTACAACAATTATATATCTATAGATTGAGTAATAAGCATGAAACATAATCCCATCAAGATGATTAAAATTTACTATGTCAAGTTTCATTTTAATCACTCTTAAATCCTAGATCTAACCATGAAATTGCTATGTCTAGCTTCAATCAAGATTAAATCTATGTATCACTTGATTTTCACCAAGTGAATTAAGCATTAAACACGCAAAATATGCTATATTAAATATTTCACCATTAAAGCAAATAAAAAGCTTAAGAATCACAAGATTTATCTATATCCACAAGTATTCAACCACTACAAAGTTAGCCTAGCATAGCTAAACTAATATAAGCACAATTCAATCAGAGATCCATGTAAAAACTCCAGAGATGGAAGTAAAAGTGAAGGATTAGATGAACTTGTAATGGAGATGATGAATCTAGAGCTTGAATCCTTGGGTATTGATGAATTGAACTCCAATCTACATTTCTCCTTTTAGAATCCACTTGAAGATTTGAGAGAAATTAAAGAACAAAATGAATTTTAATCTTACTCAATTCTCCAGTGTGTAAGAATGATACAAAAATGATCCAAGATCCCTCTCTCAGATTTTAAGATGAGTATTTATAGTACAATTCAAATTACATATGAAATGACTCCAAAAATACAAATTTCTCGTAACAACATTATTAATGAATTGTAATTCAATATGCAATTCGGTAACAAGTTCGGGTACAGAACACGACTTTCTTCCAACAGTTGTACCGAACTCCCAATTTGGTAGCTAATTCGGTGCTTAGTTCGGACAGAAGGGTATCTATTTCTTCAAGCAACTTGTGAGCTTGGAATTCGGTCTTCAATTCGATGTGAAGCTAGGACAGAGGGATTTTTATTCTTCTCAGGTGATTACCGAACTGTATTTCGGTAGAGAGTTCGGTCTGGAATTCGGACAGAGGGATTCTCTTTTCTACTATTGATTTACCGAGCTACAATTCAGTACCCAATTCAATGTTGAATTCAGATAGAATGGTTTCACTTATGATCTTTAAACAACGAAGTACAATTTCGGTATATAACTCGGTAGCTAGTTCGGACAGAGAGGATCTTTTCTTTTCTTCTTTATGAACCAAACTATAATTTGGTACTGAACTTGGTAGGCAATTCAGACAGAATGGTTTTTCCATTAGAAATCTTTATACTGAGCTGTAGTTCAGTAAGGAGTTTGGTGACCCTACTCTCATGTCCTTTTTCACCTCTTTTCGATCCCTTTTTGATCCAAACTTCCGCTTTTCTTCCTTGACGACTCAAGTCTCCAAATTTAAATTTAAGACCTGAAAAATAAGTGAAAGTGTCTCAAAGATATGCATTTCATAAGGGAAAAACAACCGAATTCATCTAATTTCATACTCATTTTCTGAGCTCATCAAGTCGGGGGTTGGGTGTTACACTTTTAGTTAATGAACAGAGGAGTCTAAGTATTGGTTTCAGATGCGGAAAGGAGAGCCCAAGAATCAGTCACTTGTTTTTTGCCGATGACATTATTCTATTCCTTAGAGTGGAGAGGTCAATAGGCTTAGAGGTTAATGAAATTCTTAACAAATTTTGTCTTCTATAGGGCCAACGTGTTAATACTCAGAAGACTAGATTCAAATTTTCTCCCTTTGTGCCACCAAGTAAAAGGAAATAATTTCTGTCGGGTCTTTATTTAGATTCAGTTGATTCCTATTTTAACTATCTAGGTTTTCTTGCAGGATGTGATAATAGGAGTTTTGGAACATTCAGAGTGACCCTTAACCGAATTTTCTATAAAATCAACTCTTGGAATGAGATTTTTTTTCTAGTGGTGGGAGGGAAACACTAATGTGAAACATTTTTATATGATTTTGTTGTGTTCGGCATACGAATTTGGTTGGATATTGGTACTTCTGTCTTTTTAGCCCTTTTGCAGGTCTTATTGTGGCTGAGAGGGAAATTGGACATAAATAAGTTGGATAAACTTTATCAAGTAGGAAAGAGGGCCAAAATAGAGAAGAACACGGTCAGACCATGTAGAACCACACAGTCGGTTTAAATCACTTCATATACAGAGCCAAGTCAGAGCCGTACATAGTCTACCCGTGTACTTCTACACTGCCTGTGTACTTTCAAAGAAGGAAACACATCAAACCAGAGCCATAGACGGTCTACCCGTGTATCCTTACACGGTTCATGTAGTTTATTAAAAAAGGGAGTTCTTAAATAGAGGTGTACATAGTCAGACCGTGTATCCCTACACAGACCATGTATTGTTCTCAGATTGTAATTCTTTTATTTGAAAGACAATTATGGGAAAGGCCGTTAGGTTTTTTTAGGGTTATAAATTCTTTTGGGAGTGGAGAATCAAAGTGGATTCTTGGAACGGAGAAGAAGTAAATTGATCATCAAGAAGTGAGCAGGAGAGATCCTCTTCAACTAATTTCAGAGTTTTCTTCTTTGCCCTCCTCTCCTTACTTTAGTGATGATGTTCTTATGTTAGACTTGTTATCTATTTCTATGGATGTTTAGTACTTGATGTAAGGATGATATTTTGACTTGTAGTTCTCAATTATATTTCATGGATTGTAGAACTCAATGCCAGTTTTACATACCATTTATCTAATTATGGATTCTTCTCTTTAAATTCATTTAGTGTAAATTGAAATTGAAATATGGGTGTTTATGCTTGGATTTTCCTTATTAGACTTAGTTGTAGATGTTTAGAAATAAATGTTTTAAATTTTGATTACATAATCTAGACGTGAATTCATTGAACAGGGTATTAGTCGATTAATTAAGTGGTAAGTTTAAATTTGGTTAATTTGTAGGAACTCAAGTTGGAGCATTGTCCTTAACTTTTTAATACAATCGATTAAGTCTTTATTTCATTATAAATCTGAATTAGTGAATTTGTTACTTAGCAATTTTAGATTGTAAAGCTTAGTAATTTGCCTAGTCCTTGTCAAGCGGTAATGGAATATTTTACTTCGAGAACCGCATACTTGCGATACTGATCACTACCTATGGCATTAGGATAAGGGATATCATACAGAATTTGATCATTATCACAGAATTTTCTATCCAGTTTATGCCTAGTAGAAAAAGGTATATTATTTGGTTTGACATCATACATATTAAAGGTATTTAGAATTTTATACAATTATTTCTTTTGATTAAGATAAAACAAACTTTTTCCTTTGTTTCGAGTAATAGAAATTCCAAGGATTTTGGAGGTTTCCCCCAAATCCTTCATGTCGAATTCCTAGTTAAGTTAGAGCTCGTTAACAGAATTAATCAATATAAAGCAACATAAAAACAGGTGAATTATCAACAAAACTTGTAGTACAAGTAAGCATCATACATACTTTTCTTAAAATCCAATTTAACAGCATACTCATTTAGCCTTGCATTCCATTAACGGGTGATTGTTTCAAACCATAGAGGGACCTTTTAAGTAAGCAAAACATGTCACCAGGTTTGACAAACCCTTCAAATTGATTCATGTAGATCTCCCCGTCAAGGTAGCCATGAAGAAAGATTATTTTAACATCCAAATTGTTAAGTTCCTAATTAAAATTAGAAACAAGAGAAAATATGATTCTAATAGTGATTTATCTAACCACTAGAGAGAAAACCTCTGAAAAATCAATCCCTGCCTTTTGGGTAAACCATTTGGCAACTAACCTAGCTGTAAATCTACCTGAACCAGAAGATAGTAAATTCTCTTTAACACGGTAAAACCCATTTACAGCTAACCAGCATTTTATGCTTAGGTTTATTTACCAGTTCCCATGTTTTATTCTTGGCCAGAGAGAAAATTTCATCATCCACTGCCTTTTTTCCACATGGCAAAGTCAGGACAATTAATAGCTTCTTGGTAAGAATTTGGGACAAACTTGAATTCAGATTGAGAATTCAAAGCATAGATAACTAGATTTATATCAACATAATCATCATATTTAGATGGCATCCTAGTAGTTCTCGTGGGTCTATCCCTAATAAAGAGATAATCATCCAAATTATGCTCATGATATGTTTTATCTATATTATCTACATGTTGATTTTCGGTATTTTCATTAGAATTGATTTCGATTCTTAAGACAGCTTGATTGGAATCTATATTAGTCTCGGGTTCATTAACTCAAAGTTTATCAGGCTCAGTATTGAACAAATCTTGCTCAACAGTAGGCTCTATAATCTTAGGTCCTATGGGTTTAATTTCAAAACTAGACAAATCAAGATGCTTATACTGAGTAGAATCAAATTGCATAGTATTTAAGAATCCATAAATTCATTCTCATTGAAAACCACATCACGACTGATAATGAATTTGTAACTGGAATTATCTTTAAATACTAGCTTAAAGCCTTGATTCCTAAACTGAAATCCCATAAACAACCCCAAACAAGACCTTAGATCAAGTTTATTAAGTTTCTACTGAGCTAATACCTTGCAATCAAAAGTTCTAATATGGATGAGACTATTGTCTATTGAGATGATATGAGACCTATTTTTCAGGTAGGTGGCATAACACAAGGCCTCTCCCCAGAATATTTTGGCAAGTTGGCTTGGAAGAGAAGGCTTCTAATCTTTTCTAAAAGGATTCAGTTGAGCCTTTCAGCCACACATTCTGCTGAGGGATGTATCTGACAGTCTTATGTTTCTAATCCCATTTTCCTCACAGAACTTGTGGAAAGATTCATGCAAAATTTTAAGACATTGTCAATTCTAAAACACTTTATTTTCTTTCAAGTTTCATTTTCTACTAAAGATTCAAAGTTATTAAATTTTTCAAAAACCTCTGTTTTTGATTTTAACAAATAAGTTTTGCAGAATCTTGAAAAATCATCGATGAAAGAAAGAAAATACCGATAGTTACTAAAAGTTTTGGTCTTTGTGGGACCCCACAAATCAGAATGAATATATTCAAGAATGGATTTTGATTTAAAATCAGTTTTATAAAAAGGTGACTTAGCAAGCTTTGCAAGAATACATTTTTCACATTTGGGTATTTCATGGAAAGTTACTCTCAATTAATCTCTGTCTCTACAATTCCTTAAGCCCACCTAATCCTATGTGGCTTAATCTTCTATGCCACAAGAGAGCTCTACTAAGAGGGTAACTAGGATTGTTTTGGGTAGCTAGGGCCTCTAAGGTCAATGCCTCCGACATAAATAGGTTTCCTACCTTATTTCCTCTCATTTCCACATTAGTAGACCCAGACTTAGTGATTTCTACCCTCTCGTTTCTAAACACACAAACATAACTCAGCTCACCCAACTTACTAATAGAAAGAAGGTTCCTCGTAAGGTAAGGGACCAATTTAACATCATTAAAGGCTACAACCCTACCATTAAATTGTTGAATGGTTCTATCTCCTACCCTGGTAATGTAATACTTATATTAGATCCCATGACAACATACCCTCCCTTGACAGACTCAATGTTAATAAACCAAATCCTATTTGGTGACATGTAATGTGTGCAACCAGATTTAATCACCCAATCAAGCAAGGAATTATTAGGACAACAGAGTTATTCAATTTAATCACAATAGTAAAACCCTCAACAAAAGAATCAAAGACAATAACAGTGTTAGATGAAGCAGCACATTTAACAATACCATTAGCTTCATCTATTTTTTTCTAGAAGCAATCCTTAATAAGGTGATTAGTCTTCTTATAGTAGTAACATTTTCTTTCCTTTATGCTACCAATTTTACTCTAATTTCTGTCTTTCTGCTTATTATCAGCCATATTCAAATTATTTGGGTTAACAGTAGGTTTCTTCCCCTTTTCTCTTATTCTTATGGTTGTTATTAGGTTTGCTATGAAGCAGACCCTCGTTATCTTTCTTTATCATTTTCTCTCATATAGATATGAAATTAAAGGCATCCATAATATCTTTAGTGGTTAGAGATTTCTTATTGAAGGAAATAAATTCTCTAACTACACTATAAGTTTCAGGCAAGGCATGAAGAGGACCATAACAAGATATTCATCAACAAGTCTTTTGGTTTTTTTAGTCCTACAATTCAAATCTTGCACTAACCTTTTAAACACATCCAAGTTCTCATTTACAGTTTTATTAGGGGCAAACCTAAAGCTAAACAACTTATGAAGGCTTATAATCCCATTTGGAATTTTAGATTCTAAATAGTTAGCCTATAAAGCTTTCCAGAGAGTATCAGCAATCTCAACAACATTCATAACAGTTAAAACATCATCAGAAAAATGTCATAAAATTGTACAATATGCACGTTTGGACATTCTAGCCTTATCAGTATCAGGATTATCAGTTGGATAATCATTATCCACAGTACCTTCGATGCCATAACGAACTAAATCAGATAGCATCATCTTTTGCCATAAAATAAAATTTTGAGATCCATCAAAGACCTTAATATTAATTGGATTTGAACTAGAAGTTTTTGAAGATATTTTATAAAAGTTTTGGTTTCAAAAAGTTTTATAAAAATCACACAGATTTTCTTATGATATGCTGACACTAATATGGAAAGCAATTTGTAATGTAATACAACAGATGAACAAAGAATGGACAAATCAATCAAACAGGGTACAGTATCAAATAAGACAAGCAAGCAGAACCTAATCAAGGATCAACCTTCTATCTAAGAAATCAAGAAAATACATAGATAACTATAACAGCTATTAGACGTTTACAAGAACTAGCTTGTGTCCAGCCGCCGAGTCAAGCAAGCTGATATAATACACCAGCTTCGTTTAGGATATTAACAAGTTCAAGATTGTGTCCCACAACCAAGAAACAATAAACCAAATTCTATCACTAAGATTTAAACAATAACAAAATAGTATAAAGCGAAGAAGAAATGAGGGTTTGTAAAGGCTCAATTATCTCTATTATCTGGCAAAATGAACCTAGATCTAGTTCTTAGGGTTCAATTTTTCTCCTAGTGCCCCAAAACCTCTAGGGTCATCCTTCAAGCTCAACCTTCTTCTCCTGGTGTTCCTTATGTATCTATCGCTCAAACAAACTTGTTAGACACAAGAAATGACAAATTAATACAAGATTAAAAAAACTACTCTGCTAAGGTTTACAAGAGGGACCAAAGATGACTATCGACCATGAATCTACAAAAATCAAAGGTTAACAGCCTCAAAAAACAACAAAAATCACCAAGAATGCATAGATCCAACAACCTAAAATGTTATAGGCAGATGCTCTGATACAAATTTGATGCAAATAACAACCTGTTCTAGCAATTATATGAACAAAAGCAGTAGCACTGTCAAAACGGACAGTCCGGTCCGGTCCGCTCCGGTCCATACGGACTTTTTCAAAAAAACGGACCGGAGCGGACATGTCCATTTTTTAAAACGGATTTATTTCTCAAGTCCGGGTCCACCCGCGGATCCAGACGGACGGACCCGGACATGTCCGTTAATTTTCAACTTTTTTTTTATTAATGCATTTTGTTGAAGAGTTGTATATTTTTTATGGCCTTTGTTACTCAATTTATAAGCTATTTTACATCAATCTTATTCAAGTACGGTTATATATATATATATATTCCATCATATATTGATTTAACTACCACAGTAATAGAGAATCGAGCATAATAAAAAAATTAAAACTAAAACACTAGCAAAAAGTATAGATATCACATGAAATAATTTGACATAGTTATAGTCTAAAAATTTGTAACTTGCACAATCTCAAAAGACTATCACAACAGTTATCAAATATTTTGGAAAAAAAAACACTCTAAAGCAGACTAGAGTAGATAGACACCAGTTTTCTAAGTCCATATCTGTACACTAGTTATCAACGGTGGGTGTCTAAGAGAGGTAGGTATCGACACTGTGAACTTTAGGGTTTATTAGTTGTGAATCTTGATTTTTTTTTTTTAAAAGTAAAGAAAGTTAGAAAATTTTAATTTAAAAAAATTATATTGAAAACAACGGATATCCGCGGATATATCCGCTCCGGTCCGCTAAAGTCCGTTATCCGTACGGAGCGGATAAAAAAGCCCGCGATTAAAATGGACACTAGTTTTCTAAGTCCATATCCGTACAAATTACGGGCGGACCCGGATAGTCCGCGGACTTTGAGTCCGTTTTGACAGTACTAAAAAGCAGTAAAGAACAGCACACTTTACATGGTTCACCAAAAGGCTACTCTAGGGAACCTCAACATTCAACTTAGAGAGATGGCACTCTGATCGGATCAACAAAAGACCAATAACAACAATTACGAAGTATCACAAAGAATTACAACCAAAACCACGCAGAAAACTCTAACCCTAATAGAGCAGGAATAAGAGAGAGCAAAACAACAACGATAGATTTTCTCTCACTAAAGTTAGCAGGAAGACTAAAAAGAACTTATATAATTAGATTTAACAATACAACCAGATATTCCGTAAGAAGGCGCGGGTCAAATAAAAATACGGGTTGAATAGTGCATCAGAAACAATGAGGAGGAATATAATCTGAATTCAAACCCAAATCAAAAGCCCACCAGATACAATCAACCCGTCGAAAATGATGTGATACTCACACATGAATGGAACATTCCACCAATTTAAATATGAAAGCCCACCAAAAGGCTTTTGTATCATGGGCTACTTCACACTACACAAATAAGCATTTACAATGGGCCGTTAAGAATGCTTTAAATTGAATAAGACCATAATAAATATTCCCCGTTTTCAAAGTTTCATATTTCTATGCAACAGTAGATCGATCAATCATCAAGCAGAAACTACAAAAAGCATATACAGTGATTATAAATATATTAATTGAATATGAACACGAAACAAACCATAAAGAGGTAACAGCTTTTGGTACAACAATCGAAGCTCAAAGTGGACGTTGAAACTGTATATAACCATTACTAGATTCCCTCCCTCTTTAATCCCATACCATAATTCAGAGGTCCCTGCTCTCTCTTCACTTCACTGTTACCATATTCAAACCAAACACAGGTTTCGATTTCCAATATGTCTCCAATATCACTACACATCTCTGGTTTTTTGCTTTTAGTGGAAGCCAAGTGTACGATGAAGATATTCATCGTTCAGATATCCATTTATGGTAATTGTCTCATATACCAAGAGGGTTCGTTCAACTAGTTATTTCATCATATGTACTTGCCTCAACTGGATCAGAACCAAACACAGACTTTAGTTTGAATGCTTATTAACATCATATACCAAGTTCTTGTAATATATCAGTTTCCTTTAATATAATAATATCTCATAGTATACTAAATGTTCTCATTTACAAGTATACAGTTATTTTTATAAGGTAACATATCTTAATTTTAGTATGAAAAAATATATATAATTATTGGATTTGATAATTTGCATTTTTATATATTACTATAAAAAAATACAATTTATTTTTATAAATTTAATTTGAAAATAATAAATATACTATATACTTATTAATAAATGTTTAAATATGTGTATATTTGTGCATGCTAGATATAATTTTTTTATATAACATTTAAAAACAAATCAATTTTTAAACATAAGTTATTTTATTGGTCTGATCATGAAAATTATTTATATTTTTGGCTTACTGTTATTGAAGAAAATAAACATGTTATAAAATTAATATTTTTAACTTTCTAAATGAATTTTTAATAGTGAAGACACTCCTAACACCAAACACTATTTATAATAATTTTTAAAAAATCTGAAATTTAAAACTAGTCTATAGGACCAGTGTAACCAATGCTGTTGAATGGAAGATGATCAACAAGTACATGTGAAGATGAAAATGATATTCAATTTTGTAACTGAACATCCCTAGTGAGTAGGGTATTCAGAACAGTAATGAACCTCTTTAAGAAGTTTTAATAACATGACAAATTATTGAATGATGATGAATACTATAGGACAGTAGAGAAATACAAAAATAACAGTAAAAAGAAAAATCATTATATCGACTCATAGTAAGTCGCACCCTAAACCTGCTAAGGACAGTGATTCACGCTCCTATTAAAAATATCAAGGACCACACTACACACCTCAATCTATACATGCAAAAACTACTTCACATATACTATGTCCCTCACTATCTACTAATAATTATTTCTCATATTTTCGTATGAGATTAGAATCTAAAACTTATATATATATAGTTTTTTTATTTTCATTTGATGAACGTACCATTGATGTAACGGGACTAGTATATACAATTCCATCGGATTATTAGTATTATGTATATAGAGTTTGTTTGGTATGATTTATATAAGTATTTTTCTAACTTTTTGGATCTAAAAGCATTTTTCAGCACTGTTTGGTTAGAAATTCAGAAGTGCTTATAGATTGAGAAAGTGTTTTCAGTATTTCTATCGAAATGTTTCTACTTCTTTTTCTCCATTAAAAGTCAAAAGCACGAGTTATTTTAAACAGGTTAGTTAGTGTGGTCCAAATTAGGGTAAATAAAAGTGGTAACAGAAGAGTAGCTGGAGGGTGGACCTGAGAGGGAAGGAGGGTTTGATATGATGAAGAAGATGAAGGAAGAAGTGGTCCCTTTAAAATGGAAGGTGGTTAAGTGTGTTTTGTGTGTAATAAAATTGAAGCCAAGCCATGCCATGCCATGCCATATAAACAAAAGTGGTCACACAAGAGTATTTATATGTACTTTTTTGGGCATTACTAGGTCAGGTCCAGCCCAGTGTTTATGAGTTTTGCATCTGTCACAAACACTATAGATTTACAAAATCATAGACTCAGATCCCAAGACCTAACCCTAGAACTTTTTTTTTTTTTCCTGATCAAAGTTGTTATTGTTGTGGTCCTCTTTAGGGTTTTACTTTTGTTCTTTTCAATAATTCTCTGCTAATGAATCTAATTCATATCACCATTTACTCATCACTCGATCCGATACATCATAACTCACCATCCTCGGATCCAATATATATCATAAATTGTTTTAAATTAAAATTTATTGAGTTTTGAATTTTAAGAATTATATTCATTTCCATTAAAGGACCCATCTAGAGCTAGGCTTGGCTTCCTCCACGACGTAAATACAACTTCCTTGAAATGGAGACCTACTTCAATATCAAACAAATCAATGATAGTGACACATCCACTCTAAATCAATCACCTAATCCATTTAAAAAATAACTTATAATTTCACTATCAATTGTTATATAAAATCACATTCCTTGTTTATATATATAAAAAATTTGTATCTAATTAGTAAAGATCTCTCACTAGGTATGAGAATTCAAATTTATTAATAAATTTGAATAATACAATAAAAATTTTATAATTTAGATAACTTTTTACATAAATGAAAATTTCATGATTGAGATTGGAAGATAACTTTATCCTTAAATAATATATTATTGGGACAGCTTATTAGAAATATGTGTTTGAAGACCGTACACAAATCATAAAAAGACATTTGATATACAAACATCTCTATTTTTGTGGGCTCATAGAAATGTGTTAATATATATATAGAGAGATGGTGAAAGACAAAGTGATAGTGGATAGTGGGTACCCATGCTAATTAACACTATGCAGAAAAATGAAGCCATCAAAGACCCACCCACCACCACCTTCTTTGGTGAAACCACACTTAGCCAATTTAACATGCAAACAACTAGTCGTAGTACTATATAGAATCATTTTCATTTCAATATATCATTGTCAACTTATAATTCAATTATTCAATTTTCTTTTACATATATCTCAATTGCACTTTTTGTTGGCGAGCTCACAAAATGTCCAATTTCAAGAAAGGGAAACATGGAAGTGATATATTATTATCTATTGGATCTAGATAGATTTTGATAGATTTCGTTGTAATTGCTCACGAGGGTGTTAATGTATAGAAAAGTCAACTTGGTTTTCTCTATGGGCAATGTCAACTCTAGAAAGAAGAGATGAGATTCAATTCACTTCATGTGTTCATAATTATGTGTGGTTTTGATATTATTATAATGAGAATTATGTAGTTAAAAGGATGTTTGTGAAGTTAAATAAGGGTTTCACTCTTTTGCTTTTTGGAGTTTAGTTCATTGGGAATTTTGCATCTAGAGTTCATGGTATATGCTTGCGTTTCCATCAACCCTATTATGGGAAATGTGTACTAGCTTTAGAGAATATTCTTTTTTATTTAAAAAAAATAAATAAATGTGTGTATGTGCTTTGAATGTACATTGTCACTATTTTAAAAATATATATGTTTAAATGGTTTTTATTCTTTATATTATATTATAGCATTCGATTTTATGATAATTCCATTTTAAATATTTTTATAATGATTTAAATTCTAAATAAATCATTTGAGAATAAAAGTAAAATTAAAAATCCACGAAGAAATTATTTTAATTAAATTTTAATTAGGTAAATTAAAAAATTATTAATTTTAATTTTAAAAAATATTATATATTTTTATATCATTTTATTATATGATATTTATGCTATCTTGATAATATAATAGGAAGATGAGATGAGTTATTATAAGTGTCGGCTCTTGAAACTCAAATAAAAGGATTGATTGATTAAGTACAGGTGTCTAATCATTACTCAAGGAATCCAATCAAAATCCTCCAAATGATACAATTTAATTAAATATATCACACCATGCAATCAAATTAATAATAATATTTCCGCGTTGTATGTTGCCCTACATCTACATATGAACATATTTAATTAAATAAAATAAAACAAAACATTAAATAATACTATCATTGTTATAATAACATTAATAGTAATAGATAATTATGTCGGCAGCCAATTGTCATTCATGTGACTTATACCAACTACTCTATCAAATTTCGTCAACTCTTTTTAATTTTTTTTTTTTTTTATTAATCGTAAATTTTTTGCAAAAAAATAAAAATATAGAGCAGTTAATCATGAGTTTTAATTTGTGTGATAATTATGTTGTTCATGGCATGGCAGATGATGACAAAAACTTTTGAGAAGATAATATATAAAATCAATGTGTTTGATTTGATTTTATATATATATATATATATATTAGTATCTAAACTAGTAATTAACGTTGATTATACCTTTGTTCTTATTTTATCTTATTATAGTAAAGTAGTATCTTGGACTCTTTTTCCGAAGTGCAGTGCATATGCTATAAATTTTTATATTACAAACATTTTTTTTAAGAATAGCTTATATCAACTTTCAAAAAATCTATCATACCATTTATTTATATTATTAATTAAATATATGTTTTATTTTTCTTTAATAAATAACTATGACATAACATTATATATATATATATTATAAAATATGTTAAACACAAAATTTTAATTCAAATTTTCACAATTTTTATTATCATAACAATATATTTTATATATTAATTATATGGAACTTTTCAATTTTAAAATTTTCAAACTTAAATTTAAATTTAAAAAAAAAATATGAGCTAATTTTTAAAGATAAATCTTATAAAATCTAATTTAGATTATAAGTCAAATTTTAAAAAATTAATAAAATAATCTTTATCAATTTTATTTTCTAAAAACTTAAAAATATAAACTTATTTTTATAATTTTTTAAAAATAAATTTATAAATTTAAATAAAATTTAAAAATACCCCTCAAAATTCAGTTCACTAATTTTTTTTTTCCATTAATGGATGGTCTTCCACTCATACCTTTATAAATTTTTGTAGGATGATACAATTGTGTACTTTAATTTTTTGAAAATTTCAGTCAAATTAATTTAAAAATATAAACAAAAGTTTACAAAATTTCCAATTTTTTAAAACAACAAAACCCTATAGATTAATTAATTTAATTGTTTAGTGTTTTCCTTTCATTATATATGAAGAGAAGTGAGGAAGGAGGAGGCATGGATGAGATCTTGAGTGTGGTTTTTCTATGCAGATTTCTAGGCAACACATCTCCCCTTCACTAATTAAATTATTAGTGTTTGTTGAACCGCCAACTCTCATTTGATTTGATGGTATTTTATCCAACAGCAAGAGCTGTTTTTGGCTTTGAATGCCACGTGTCTCTCATCTGCTTCCATAAACTCAAACAACTATCCCTCCTCCGGATTATTATTATTATTATTATTATTATTGCCAAAATTTATATATATATATATATATTTTAAAAATTTACCTTTTTTTAATAAAATATCAGAAATTAATTATTATTATTACAATATTTTTTTAAAATTTTTTAAAATAAATTTTATAAAAATTATTTTAAATTTATAATATGATTTTTAAAAATAAATTTTTACAAATTTTATATTTTAAAAATAGACCTCCACAATAGTAAATCATATAAGTATGATTACCCATTACAAATTTGTTAATCGAATTATTTTTAAAAATAAATTTTATAAAAATTTATTTTTAAAACTTTTTCAAAATTAATCTATTTTATAATTTTTCAAAAATTATGTTATAAATTTAAACCAAATTTTGGAAGACTCACAAATAAAAATATTTTATATTTTTTTAATATTTTTTAAAAAAAATTACTCAATGCTAAAATTAAAAAATATATATATTTAATATATAATGGAAGAATATATTAAAACATAATTATACATTTAAAATAAATAATAATTTTGACTAAAGATTAATTTAGAAGGGAGGGTAAAATTTTATAGTATATTAACCTAATTTGAAGTAGATCAGGGTTTCTATTTATAACACAATTAAAACCCTAATCAACCATCGTGCTTTAGGGTTTGCCATATTTCTCTATATAACTGGCCCCTACTGGTGGTATCCATAAAAAGATGAAAACATAAATTTGATATGATATGATATGATAATTACCCATTCCAAATCCACGACGATGATTTTTAATGCAATTCAGTTCTCATTTCATTTGTAGAAAAGTTGCTTAATATAAGTATATATATATATATATATATATATATATATATATATATATATATATATATATATATTATATGGCAGTCAACAACCTCCTAATCTAAACTGCTTCATGTCTTGAAACAGTTAACTGACTTGTTTTGTTTTCGAGAAGATTTGATTTAAATTAATAAAAATGAAGATGTATCAACACATACTCATATACATGTCGGCAAGTCATGGACGACACAAAGCTTTTTAGAATAGTGAATGATGGAATCAATGACCTCATTAAAGTTGATAAACAATCTCTCTAATACACTTCTATTTTTTCATTCTTATTATACCTTTATATTATTATCATTCAAATTATTTATTAAATGATCCTTCTTTTCTAATAAATTTTGATAAATATTTCAAAGAGAACAGTAAACCCTAAGATATTATTGTATATTACCACTTGATTTTGGTAAATGCTTAAAATTGAGTTTAACCCTCTTGTTAATTTAATAACCAACAATCTATGTGCCACAGCTCAAATGCCAAGTATTTTGTCCAAACTAGTTGAATTAAAATTTATTAATACATTATATGTTGTATTTTAACATTTCATAAGTGAATATCACCTACAATATAGGTTAATTTTAATCCATCACAAATTTATTTATTGGCTCATTTAATCCATTAATTGAAATTTTATATAATTTTATTAATAAATATATTAATGTTAATAAATTAAATATTTATATTTATAAATATAATATAAAATATAAATAAATTTATTATAATACTATATTTCATAAAATTTATTATAATTAATATTTAAAGTTTTTTTTAATTCTAATCAAATAAACTCTAAAAATATTGGTCTTTTGTCAATATGTCGTATCAAAATTTAAATTTTTATTTTTAAATAAATATTTTTTAAAAAAATCATAGTATTTATATAATTTTATAAATGAATTATTTTTTTAAAAATTATTGAACCTAACTCAGCAAAAATATATCTATGTGGTTGGTATGAAATAAGATGCTAATAATTATATCAATTAAAAAATAAAAACTTAAAAAATAATTAATTAATTTTTATTATTTTAAAAGTACTAAAATTGTAAATGGTCTATTCAACTTTAATTATTAATTTCATACAAAATTTTAAATTCAATCTAACATAAAATAGATGTTATGATTTTATGATTTTGGACAATGAAATAAAAAGCAATCTCAATTATGGTAGAAGGAACCAAAACCGTCCTCATCTAATAGTGTACATATATGACTTGTTAGATTAAAACAAGTCTATGTCCAATGCATAAAACAAAGTTGCTTAAAATTGAATCCAATCTCATAACACACTTTGAAACTACTGGCTTTATGAAACATTCTCCTAATATTATGCAAAAAGTAAAATTAACTTTTCATCAAGTAAGACTCGTGCGTGTGCAAACTTAGGCCCCAAATCGTATCATTAGTGTTCTCTTGTCTCTAAAATAGGCTAATTAATTAATAGGTTAATTATAGATAAATATTTTTTAAGTTAATAAAATATTTAAATATATAATTATAGATATATTTTGAAAAATTTATAAAAACAAATTTTAAAAAATTAAATTTCAATTTATGAGCAGTTCAAATATAATTCATATAATTTAGAACAAAACAATTTTAGAATTATGTAGAAAAATTAGGTTTACCGAGAGAAAATGAAACTTTTAAAATTTTATTTTTATATATTTTTTTTTTAAAAATAGTCCCATTATTTTATTTTAAATTAAATTTAAAAAGATGTTTAGAAGAATTATCACCTAGCATAAAGTTTCATGGATCATTGAAATTGATTATATTTTTTAAATTAATTATTCAATTTAGTTTTTTAAAATTTAAATATTGAATTAATTATTTTTTTTATATTTTTACGTAAAGATTGATCTAACTATAAAAATAAAATAAAATAAAAATTTTAATTTGAAAGATTGACTCTTCTTAAATTAGATTCAACTTAAAAAATATAATTAAATTTAGATACAGAAAACTTTATATGTCTTCCTCAATTAAATGCTTTTTGTTGGCTTTTATTGAAGAAGATGCTAAATTACTAGTTATTTAATCAAAACGTCACTTTTACTTGAAGACAATGAAGAAACAAGTTCAAATTGGCAATGGTGTTATAGAGTTGAAACTTAGAGGGTATTGAGTGATTTGTTGGATGGTTTAGAAACAATGGTGACTTTTGCTTTTGACCTTTTAGGGTTTTGGTAGCTCTAATGGAGACATAATCAAGATTAATAAAGTTGTCTTTTATGCTTGATTGAGGGGTGAATTCATTTAATCTAAATTGTTTCTCATCTATGCTACAACTATATTACCTTTTGAACGTATTAATTATTTTAAACCTAAAAATAAAAATGTGTAACCGTCCTTTATTATCGTATTGCTTGTCAAAACTTTACTTACTCCCTTTGCTTTCGACAAAATCATTGACTTCAATTTAATAAATATTTAAATGTCCAAATTTAGACCAACCTAATCATAAGTCACTGTATAATAATTTTTAATTCATATCTCAAATTGAATTCTAGGATAAGATTTCAGAATTATCTTATTCATATATTATCTATCTATACTTTGTACATATTAATTTAAAATTTATTTTTTAAAATTTATTTATAAAATACTTATAATCACCCCAACTATAAATATACAATTTAAAAAGTAAACTTCATAAAATCTAGATATTAGATTTGAATATGTTTTGTTATTTTAATATAGAATTTTAAAAATAATTAATAATGGGTGGATGTAAATTTTTTTATAAAATAGAAATTTTTGAATAATTATAACGGTTAGTATTAATTTTTTAAAAAAATTTATATCATTAAAAAATTAATTAACTTTTAAAATTTCTATTAATCAATTGGTGTTTTAAATAAAATCAATAAAATAATTATTATTTATATAAATAAAAATAAAAGATAACACAACAATTTATTATAAATTAAAGAATATATTATATAGTAAATAATTTATTACTAATTTTTCACAGAAAAATAATACAACAGTTAATATTTTAATTGGTTTTAAATAATTTTTTTATTAAAATTTCACATTATCAACAATTTAATTAATTTTTAAATTTACTATTAAATTAATAGGTGAACGGAATTTCATATAAAATTATTAAAATAATTATTATTTCAAATGAATAAAATTGAAAAAAATAATACTATAATTTCCTACAATTTTCTGGGTCAAGATTTTATTTTTACAACTATTCTAAAAGTTAAACAATATAAAGAAAAAGTATTTGTAAAAAAAAATTTACAAAGAAAAAATTTCTGCCCAAACAGAGTAACTCTAATTTTAAAAATAAAGTGGATAATTTTTAGGATTGAGTAGCTCATATGGGATCTCCCAAAAGTTACAAATAGAATCTCAATGCACTTCTTATTATTTTATGTTAAACAAGACTTAATCATCACTAACCACCACTCATAAACAGATATTACAAGTCCTCAAATCAAGCTCTATAATTTTAATCTTTTATCATCATATATCTTATAAATTAATTCAACAAAATAATGATGAAACCTAATTTATTATATTATATCATGTAAAGTACTTTATAAAGGGGTGTCCAATTATAGGGTGGGTTAGGGAATAATTATTTATCATAAATAAAAAAAATAATTCAAGTGCTAATCCATATGATCATTAATAATCTAGTATTGTTGTTCTATATATTATACTCGGACATGTTTGACTTCATTGTGGGTATTTTTGGAACTATAAAATATTTTGTTGCCTTGTTTGTGACTAAACTGGAATAAAAACAATTTAAGAGTCTCATTTGATAAATAAATATATATATATATATATATAATTTTAATTATTAAATTTTGTGACGGGTCTTTATTATGGCCTAAAATTATTGACCCTTTGCGTCATTGAATTTTAAATGTATATATTTCAGTTTTAAATATTTTATTTATTTATTTTTAAATTTTTAGAATTGTAGTATTTTCATATTTTAATTGGTAAATGATTTTAAATAATTGGTATTAATAAATTTATCAAACATTTGAATTAATAGTGCAGATAGATAAGAATATTTGAATTAAATGGGAAATATAAAAATATTAGGTAATTGTTCATTTTTCTTCAAATAAATTTGATAATTTAAATAAAAGTAATAGTAATTAAAGTGGGCTCTACTAAGCTAAGAATATTTTTCTTTTTTATTATTATTTTTTTAAATTATGGATGTGTTGCTTTGACCATTCATAATTGAAGTTGATTATGACAGCAAAATTCTTCAATAATTGCTCAAATTTTTATTATTTTATTACATCAAAAAATAATTTCAAACTATTAGGAAAATTTCCAATATCTTAGCAAATTTAGCTTAGTTGAAACAAACCTCAAATCCCTTTTAAAAAAATAACATTTATTTATCTATTAAATTCGAAATCAATGTGAAATGAATTAGAATAATTTTATTTTTTTTAAATCAAAATTATTACTTATTTTTATTATTGTCCCAACCATTTGTAATAATAAATCTTCCATCATATTATATATAAAAAAATCTCTAATCCTAAGATATGACAAAAAGGTAAATATTATATTTTTGTCTAAAATCCCATAAAACATTGAATACCAATAGGAAAGCTACATGATCCTTCTAATGGCTTCCTTTTTCATAAATAATACATGATCATACTAAACTTAATTATTCTAAACAAACATTAAAATAGATTTGATTCAATTAACAATTAATTAATTAATTAAATTACAAAGATTTTATCACTTTTTGCATGAGACCAAGATCAGCACCGGATTTTCATGATCTTTTGTTTGGCCAGATTATAACCTTTATTTTTTTATAACATATTTTATATAGATTAGTATGGATATGGTTACCTAACTAGATCAATATTTTCAATTAACTATTCATACAAGTAATTGATAATTAATTTTAAATGCTTTTTGTTTAGTTTTTCCAAGGTGACGTAATTTTAAAAATTATGTTGAAGTCAAAATAATCAACATTGACTTGTTACATTGGTTGGAAAGTTTGAATATAGTAGCATAGGAGTGAGTGGAGCAGTCACAAATAATAATTATGTAAGAAAACAAATATTTGCTACCTAATCAATTTTCTTATCTACCCTTTCATTGTTTGCCCATAAATTAACTATAACCATCAAATATAATTTTTCCATTTTGTGTGTCCAATACATATTTTTTTCCCTTTTGGATTGAGATTTTCCACAAATGATAAGTCTAATCATTAATAATGTACCATTTGCTTGCTTAATTTTTTATTTTATTTTATTTATTTATATTATATTGTTTAATTTTAAAAAATATGTTTAAAATTTTTATTTTAAAAAATAATAATTACATTAAACCTTTTATTGTTATGCGAAGACTTTTTATCCTCACATATCATTGCAGTTCATGAAAATGTAGTTTATGAAGAGAATTTGTGTAGTTGTGAAGGTTTATTTTTTAAAATCAAAATTTAATTAGCTCAAAAATAAAAATAAAATTTTGTTAATTTAGTTTTAAATTTTTAAAATTTGTTTGGTTCATTTATGCAATTTTTTTATTTAACTAATGAAAATAATAATTTTTGAATTTTTTTAAAATTTTTTTTATGAAATTGTTGTGATTTTCATTATTAAAAATTATTTGAATTATAATTCTTTATTTTTATTTTATTTCACTTTTCTTTAATATAAATTACTACCTAAATAAGACTAGATTGTATAATTTGAATAATATTTAAATTTAAAAACTCATGAATATAAAAATATTCTAAATATATATTAAAATATTTTTAATATTAATAAAATTAAATTATATAAAAATTCAAAATTTAAAATTTATGAATAGTTGTAAAGCCATTCCTACATATGTACATCTCGGTAATAATTGAGTTTCTTAACTCGTTTGAATAATTTAATTTTTTAATATAAATTTCGGTTCGGAAACATAGAGCTCATCGCCTAGTACCCACACTTTAAAATAATTAAAAATAATAATAATAATAATAAAGAAATGAAATATAGGAATGAATTTAAGAAGCATTGAAAATGGAAAATGAAAAAAAGACATTGAAGGAGGAAAGAGAGAGAGAAGACATAAACACATAGACATACTCTCAAAATCTCGTTTATCGGGCCACCATTCACCATTATCAACGCCAATTTTTTTCACGCTTTTAATTAACCCCCTCACCCCTCCCCCCTTTTACTTTTTCTTCATCATCAGACACATCTACATCTACTTACATATATCTGTATATATATATATATATATATATAGATAAAACACAACACAACAGAACAGAACAGAGAGAGATATTGTAATAAGCAGCGACTTCTCTCAAAGCTTACAATTCCTTCTTCTTCTCAATGGAACAACCTCATTCGATCTAAATGCCCTTCTCTTGTGCAAATACAAAATAAAAACCCCTCTCTCACACATTTCATGTAAGCAAATCCTCTTCTAACCCAAATGAACAAACAAAAATTTCTAATCTTTTTATTATGTGCTGGTCTAAATGAGTTTTTTCCAATGAGCAAATGTGTTTCGTGATCTTCTTCTTGTCGTCATTTCCGTTAATGGGTTCTGATCTTATAACCGTTTTCGCAACACAATCCTCTATTTGTTGCAAGATTTTTGCTTTTTAATTTTTTAATGGTGGGTAAGTTCAATGGTTGTGGATTGGGATCCATGTTGGATCTCTTGGTTTGAGTTTTCTCATTTTTGATTTTTGTTTTCCAATGTTGGTATTATCACCATTTTTTTTTTTTTAATTTATATTAAGTGTCTGTTGTGTTTACCTCTGATCTTTGGTTTTTGTGTGTTTATTTGTTATTAATAAATATATTTGTTTATTTATTTCTTTTTCAGAATCATCTGGGGTTGCTTGTGTGGAGGGAAATCAGAATTTGGCACATTTAAAAAGTTCCTTTTGCATTGAGCTTGGGGGGTTTTCATTTCATGGGTTGAACATAACATTGATGGGTAGCTTAAGTGGAGAAGAAGAATTTCGGTTCTTCGATGCCTCTGAGGAAGTTGCATCAATCTCTAGTGATGGCAGCGAAGTTACTGGTTTAGACAATCAGCTTGAGGGTAGTTTCCAATATGATGTCTGGGTTAGGAGTCCTATGAGTGTTAGGGAGCGCCGTAACAAGTTTTTAAACTGGATAGAAGGGGATTTGGAGGGGGAAGATAGAGGAGGAGAATTTGCTGATAGGAGGATTAGGGACACTAGTGGGGCGGTATTGAGAACGTCTGATATTAGAGAAGAGGATTTGGTTAATAATGATTCGAAAAGTTTTTTGTGCAGAAGTAGGAATTTGAGTAGGAGGAGTTTTGTTGGGGAAATAGGCCTAGTCAATTCAGAGTCTGTATCCACATTTCAGGAAAACGGCAATTTGGAGAAAGGGACTAATTCTGTTGGAATCATGAAGAGGGTTAAAGGCAAATGGTTGAATAGATTACGTTCGATTAGTTGTGTTGTGCAGAATGCTGAGGATTCGAAACCCAATGGAGAAGATGATGATTTGTTGCCTAGAGTACAGAGAGTCAAGGTTCGCCATTGCAAGAAGCGGATGAAGGAACTTTCAGCTCTTTATCAGGGGCAAGATATCCAGGCACATGAAGGCTCAATATTGACCATGAAGTTCAGTCCTGATGGACAGTTTCTTGCAAGTGCAGGGGAAGATGGAGTTGTTAGATTGTGGCAGGTGGTGGAGGATGAGAGGATGAACGAACATGACATTCCGGAAATTGATCCTTCTTGTCTATACTTCACAGTGAATCATCTTTCGGAATTGAAACCTGTATTTGTAGATAAAGAGAAGCTCAGTGTGTTGAGGAGCCTGAGAAAAACATCAGACTCGGCCTGCGTAATTTTCCCACCAAAAGTTTTCCGGCTGTTGGAGAGACCAGTGCATGAATTCTTTGGACACACCGGGGAGATATTGGACCTGTCATGGTCCAATAATAATGTAAGTTCAAGATATTTCTGTCTCAACCTTCTGTTCCGCTTCTTCTATGAAATTGTGTTAAATCTCATAACAATTTCGGTTTTCTTGGGTTGCAGTATCTGCTTTCATCTTCTGTGGATAAAACTGTTCGCTTGTGGCAAGTAGGGAACAATCAATGCCTTAAAGTCTTCCCGCATAGTAATTATGGTTAGTTCATTAGTAATCTCATTTTTGGTAATTTAGGTTCTCATTTCTTTATTCAATTCTCACTTGTTTCCATATCATGATGTGATCCAGTCACCTGCATTCAGTTCAATCCCGTTGATGATAAGTACTTTATCAGTGGTTCAATTGATGGAAAAATTCGAATATGGAACATTTCTAGTTGTCAAGTAGCTGATTGGGCTGATGTAAGAGACTTGGTAACTGCTGTTTGTTACCGCCCAGATGGCCAGGTTTGTTGATTTTCTTGCTTTTTGGCTCATTAGAAGTGAAGTAAGTTCTGGCATAATTGAGATTAACAATTTTCATGTCTTCCAGGGAGGCATTGTTGGTTCTATGACGGGTAGCTGCCGCTTTTATAGTATGTCAGGTATAATTTGTTCTAGCCTATACTTGTTCTTTTGGCATTGCTACGTCTCTTTCACACATTTTATTCCCTTATCTAGTCTGCAAGAATAAATGTGCAATTCACAGTTGAAAATCAATCAGTGTGTTCTAGTTTCCTTTAGTAGAGAGAGTTATATATATATATATTCATATGCATGACAGGATAGCTTGGTTACAAAATTTAGTTAAATAAAAGATCTAATTGGTATGCATGCCTAGTTTGTAGTTAAATTTGTTCAGAATATGTATGTGGTGTACAAAAAGGTTGAATGACGAAATTTGGTAGGCATGTCAATAGGGTTCCTTGAAATGAAAGGGTTTTTTAGCTGAAACAAAGTACAAACCTTTCCTCTATTGATGTCTAATGAAAGAGATAAAGTGTATGTTGGGTTGGGGTCTTTTCCATCCATTTTCATGAGCTAAAAGTTCAGTAATGTTATATTTGTAGCAGCCTTGGACATTTGTAGTGACAAATGGTTTGGTTTTGCTTGGCTCAGACGGTCACTTGCAACTAGATGCTGACATATGCTTGCATGGTAAAAAGAAGTCTCCCTGCAGAAGGATAACCGGCTTCGAAGTATGTATTGCTATCCTCATCGTGTTAATTTCCTTTTCCTTGGTACTTCATTGGTATGTTGACTATATAAGAGGAATCTATTGTGTTACTCATAGTGCATCATTTTCTGCAGTTCTTACCACAAGATTCTAGCAAAGTGATGGTCACCTCTGCCGATTCGCGAGTTAGAATTCTTCAAGGGCAGACTGTGATAGGCAAATACAAGGGTGTGTAGATGTTTCTTTTCCTTTTCCTTTTTCTTAATTTAAATAATGTTGATTTATGTTTGGAATCTATGTCATTCCTCTATCGGTGCTCTTGTTGTAACTTGCTATCAATGGCATTTACGAATTGTTTTTGTTATAGATTCAGTATTTAAATTGAGAATAAGTTTCTCATCCAGTTAGTAAAACCTTTATAGAATATGAACTAATTAATGTTGTGCTTATTTTGTTGATCTTTTATTTCTAAACTCTCTGCTTGTATTCCTTTCTAGGCTTTCGCAGTGGAGCAAACCAACTATCTGCATCTTTAACCTCAGATGGGAAGCATTTTGTTTCGGCGTGTGAGGACTCCAATGTATATGTATGGAATTGCTTCGATAAGGGAGGTTGCGCTCCTCAACAAACCCAAAAAATTAGGTCTTGGGAGCGGTTTGCTACCAATGCATCTGTTGCAATACCATGGAATGGTCTGAAAATGGGGAATTCCGAGAATAACTGGCAATTTCGAATATCGGATGATGTTCCAGCAGATTTGCAGTCACTATTTTCGCCTGCTTGTTTCTCTTTGAGCCAAGAGTATTTTTTGGAGTCTTTTCCAAAGGGATCAGCTACTTGGCCAGAGGAAAAGCTTCCTACAATGAGTCCAAGGTCCTCAGCCAATGCTATGCATAAATCTCAATACAGATTCTTGAAAAGCTCATGCCAGAGCACGTCAAATTCTCATGCATGGGGTCTAGTTATTGTAACTGCTGGATGGGATGGGCGAATCAGATCATTCCACAATTATGGTTTACCAGTACCTGTTTGAAGAATGGCAGAGCTTTCAGAGAAAACCAAACTCATCCTATGCTCAGCAGGCGTGTCAAATATTTGGTGGCCTATAAGTCAAGTGCCTGTACATACAAGCGACCTTTAAATTTGGCAGCATCAGCCACAAGATGTCTACTCGAAAGCATCAAGGGCATCTGCAGTGCAAAAAATTTTGCATGGGCCCTTGTCGGATATCAATGTATACTGTAACAAAAAGTGATTCGAGAGTCATGACAAATGGAAGAAAAAGCAACATTTTTCCATGGCTGGAAATCGTGACAACTCCAGGTTCAGCAAGTGGCTGAGGTTAGCTAGCTTATCTGCATATCCAGCTTAAATCATAATTTTGCAATGACGAAAGATATATTTGCCAACCAGTCTAAAAAGATATGCAGGTCATGTGTTAGGAGAGGCCAAAAGTTAGATATTATTTCTTTATAATGGAGGTGTCTGTGAGCCGTGGGGCCTTACAAAACCTCTGCCTTTTGCTTTCATTTTAAAACATGAAAGTAGAAGAAGGATTCCGGGTTGTGGCTGATGTTGTTTTTAGGGAAAATGAAGAAAAAATTGGTGGGGATGTTTTGCCATTGTGATGTGTTTGCTGGTCTGAAAATGATTGAGGTTCTTTGTCTGCCATATCGGGTCGATTTCATTGTAGGGTCAAGTTTCATTTTACCTGGACCTTGCCATTGGACTCCTTTCATCACCCACCTATATTGAATGCTGATTGAAGGATAAAGTTTTCGATGAAACAGACGTGTCAGGTTATCCAGCACTTGATTCTGGTGATCTTACTTGTAATGATCGAAGCTGTTCAAATCCTCTCAGTTACGTACAAATTCTTTTCCATGCTCTCTTCATTTTTCTAACAAATGTTTTTGTAGATTTTGTTCTTAGAAGAACAAATTTTTAAGGTAGCAGTAGTTCTAAGCCTAACATCAATCAATCACATTTCCAGTAGGTAGTGTTAGAAAGGAAATGATCTAATGTATATTTTTGGTTTCTATCATTTTAGATTGTACGTATTTAACCGTGTTTCTAGTTAATGTAAATGATGCCTTTTTCTCCTACAGTTGCTGTAGTTATGTTTTTAATTTGTGCAGACATTATCAGTACTAATAAATCAGTCATATAAAGGAATACCTTATCAGGATAAGAGACAATTAGATAAAGTGAGATGATTTAAGCTGTTTTTAGCATAACATTACAGTGATAATCTTGGACAGATTTGCCTAACAACTCTACAAAAGGAATCATTATTGACAAGAAATATAGTGTCCAAAGCAAATGATAAGCTAAAAGAAGCAGTGTTTATGAATCTTACAAAATTTGAGACTATACATGGTTCTTGTACTTAAGATTCATGATGGAACACACCATTGACAATGATTAACTTTTTAATTAAAAATATCAATCATTTGATAGAAAAATAATTGCATTCCCAGTATATGAAACTTCATTAGGCCTATTAAAATGAAAATTTGGTCACAAATAATTGATATATATATATTTTTAAATATTCTACTTTATGCACCAACTGTTGCTATTGGATCCAGACACAGAACAGCAGACAAAGGGAACATATTACTGATGTTTAGTTATCAGGTTAATTAATTGATTAATTTAGAGAAAACATTACCATGGTGGTGGTCGGGTTTGAGTTTTAAATAATGCAGGAGAGATTTTCATATAAAAAGTGGTTTGGGCTGACATATATGTGACTGTAGATTCTTCAATCAGGTCGTTATATATTTTTGTTTCTTAGGGTACAAGTAATAGGAAACCAATTGAGTCGAGTACACAATTTCTTAACTATTTACTAAGGTAAGATAAGATCGGGACCAAGCAAAAGGGTTGCATGTTTGGCTTCTAAAATTGCTAATGAACTCCTCGCACATGTATTTAGTCATTGCAAGTTTTTTCCAGTACAGTTGAGGTGGGCACCTGAGTTAAATGTGGTCTCTTCATTCTTGAGATTATGTAATTTGGTTTTGGTGACCCTAATCAGATTGGATTGGACTCTACTCCTCTGGGCTGGGCTCAGGCCCAATTAATGGGCTCGACCCGACGGAATTGAAATTATTATTTTTAACAGATGCAATGCCACGTCAGATCAGATTAGATATTTATGTATCAACGAGAACCATCGGTCGTCAACAATGGATAATCTTTCAAAATAGCCATTGAAAACAACAGAGACACTCTGTACACAGACACAAACAACAGTTAACACTAACATATATGGCTTCTCTATCAATCCCTGCTTTTCACAAAAGTTCATATAATCCACATTTATCATCTACCAAACGTCACCGTTTACCTCACAGAATCCTCTGCTCAGGTAACTCCTCATTTTAATCAACTGCTGATTAACGAAATGACATAAGATTGAATGTGAATTGTTCATTTATAGGTGGTGAATTTGGAAGTGAAACCCCAAAATCGATTTCTCATGGGACGCAATTGAAGGGTGTGGCTTGTGGAATCTTGGCTGCTTGGGCTGTAACTACTGCTTCACCTGTTGTTGCTGCTAATCTGGTCAGGAATATTTCCTCCTTTGATGCTTTCATTTTGTATAATTTAGTGTCTATACAGTTCATTAGAAGAAATTGTGTGTATTTATACGAGATTAGGAGATTGGGAGGACAAATGGGTCAATCATATGATTTTTAAGTTTAGATAAAGTCAAGTCAATGTTGCTGGATCTTTTGTGCGATAATGATTAATATATGTTCTTAGGATTGCATAATTTGAGGTTTATTTTCTCATTTTGGAATTAGGGCTCAAAGATTAGTGTTGAGGGAACTATGTAGCTGCTTGATTGGAGATTTGATCATGTCATGTATTTATTAGACAATGTACTAGGTTTTAGATTTTGTCTTAAGACAAAGATATTGAGGTAGATTCGGTGCCTAAAAGACTATACTTGAGTGAAAGCGTAAAATTCATATGGAGGAAAGTTTCTAAAACTTGTGTGAGCACTTATGTTGATTGTTGAGTAAAGATAAGGTTAGGATTCATACAATCAACCTCAACCAGATTGGGATTGTTGAGTAATGATAATCTTTTGATCTCACCTAGGACATGTCACAAGGCTTCTGTTGATGTTGATGATTGTCTTAAAATAAAAGAGAACATTTGAAAGATTATAGAGTAATAGCAAGTTACTTTATTATGCAGAGGCTACCTCCTCTGTCAACAGAGCCAAACCGTTGTGAGCGTGCATATGTAGGCAACACAATAGGTCAAGCAAATGGTGTTTACGACAAGCCAATTGATCTCCGTTTCTGCGACTATACAAACGACCAATCTAATCTCAAGGGCAAGTCTCTAGCTGCAGCACTCATGTCTGATGCCAAGTTTGATGGTGCAGACATGACAGAAGTAGTGATGTCTAAGGCTTATGCTGTTGGAGCTAGCTTCAAAGGTTAGATAAAAAACTTCTGTAATCTTGCATCATTCTTTACTTGTAGCATTTAATTTGGTCATAAAACAACTGAATGTAGAGGATAATTTACAGGTGTGAACTTCTCGAATGCTGTTCTGGACCGTGTAGTGTTCGACAAGGCAAATCTTCAAGGAGCTGTGTTTAAGAACACTGTGCTGTCTGGCTCCACGTTTGCTGGAGCTCAACTAGAGGATGCAGTGTTTGAAGACACCATTATTGGGTACATTGATCTTCAGAAGCTTTGTACAAACACTACCATCAGTCCAGATGGCAGAGCTGAGTTGGGATGTCGATCATGAACTCTTGGCTTAATTTATACTCAATTTTTCACTTCTTTTTTCCCCCCTTAAGACAAATATTGAGACTGTTTCATAATTGAAGATTTTGTGTAGCTGTATTATGGTAAATAATGCAATCAATATATGGACTTGTTTCAAGTGATCTTATAATTGATATTATAAAGTTTATACCTGCTAATCAAGAAGCGCATCTGGTGTAGTGGTATCATAGTACCCTCCCACGGTACTGACCGGGGTTCGATTCCCCGGATGCGCAACATTTTTGTAACAAAAATTTTCAAGTTACTATTTCACATTTTTTACCTTGAATTTTATTTTCCCAATTCAATTTATATTATTATTATTACTGAATTATTTTGTTATTATTATAATTACTCCCTCCGTTCCCTAATTAATTGTTACACTTACTAAAAATGGGCGTCCCTAATTAATTGTTACACTTCTATTTTTAGTAAATTCTTATAATAGAAAAGACAATATTATTCTTACACTTTTTCAACCACTCAACCCCATTCACCAATATAATATACCATTTATTCCATTTTGTATAATTTTTTAAATTCTCACACTATCACACAACTTTTTAGGTGGGCCCCTTCCATATTATATTCAATTGTAATTTGTATATTATTGTGAGGGTAAATTTGGCAACTCATAATTTATCACACTGCCTCACAAATTTTCAACTGTAACAATTAATTAGGGACAGAGGGAGTATTATTATTTGGGAAACAATGGAAAAACTATCTTGTTAAAATGATTATTTTTTATTTAATTCGATTTTGTTGTGAACATCTAGATTTCACATATAGATATGTGTCCAACATATCTCATGTAGATGAGATATGTCTTTCATATGTAATATAATATGACAAATGTCATCTACAAGTAGTTGATGTGACTCACGTATTGTTTAAGAATATATATAACGGGTTGTACAGAGTGTTAATAAAGATCACTTCTTGATACAATAGACACCATCACTTACACATACTTTTTTCATTTTCTTTCCATCAATATCATCTTTCTTATATTTGATATTAATTAAGAACATTTTCTTTTACAAAGAGGGCCGAACTAATCATATTTCCCTTAAATTCTTTTATACACGTGAGCTTCAAAATTCACGTCAAATCGACGTGAAGCAGATCAGATCTTCCAATAATCTTGTCACGTCCGTAATCTGGGGCTATTTGTCTGCTTATTTTGAAAATTTTCATAATTTTTATTTATTTTTATTATAAGGGAAAAATGGACATTTTAGAAAAATATTGACTTTTTCGGTTAGACCAAAGAATTTGACTAAGTTTGACTTTTGGATTGATTTTGAAAACAATTTGATTTTTGAGTCAATTTGGTAATTACTTTTTATATGGGGTTGTTTTTAAATTGATGTATAAACATATGGGTTGGTGGTGATATTTGCCACCCATATAAATTGAAAAGAGTGGTTTTTGATTCATTATTTACAAAACCTAGAAAGAGTCACTTTTACGTATTGTTCTTTTCTCTCAAAACAAGAACACTCACCATTATATATTTCTAAGCTTTATTGGTGCGATTTCACTTGGGTTTTGTGTGGCATTGATTTCTTCGTAACCTAGGTAATGATTTCTCTTCTCTTTTTACTTTTAATCAACTTTATATGATTTGGGGATTTTTACATGAACTAGGGTTTGATGATTTGAAGTTGTTTCTACAAATTGATTTGAGGTTTTTGCTTCTAATGGTTTGGGTCTTAAAACCCTTAGTATAGTTTCACAATTTGGGTTTTAATTGAGTTCCAATTGATTTAGATTGTTCTTTAGTATAAACCCTAACTTTTGTGAATTGGGGATTTATGAATTTATTCTTGATTTGGTGTAGACCAAGTTGGGGATCGCCGACCAGAGTAGATTCGGTTGATTGAATTAGCGAATAAAGTTAGTAGCCGTGTTTACGCCCTCACAATTGTCTGCATTTGTCTGTTTGGATGTTTGCAAATTGGTTAATTGATATAAGATTGAATCTGATTTGATTAGCATAATCTGCTGCATTTGATATGAACTGTTTGAGTAAAATTACTGTCATTATATCTGTATATTATCGGAATATACTCTGCTGAATCTGTTGCTTAACTGTGGACATGTAAATTGATGTCCGTATCTGTCTGTTTGTCTGAAATTGGAATTTTATAATCAGTTAAAGTCCTGTCCTAAGGTTAATACGATAAGACCAGCATGCTGTTAGGGAAAACTAGATGTATACATCGATGCGCGAAAGCGTATATGGCCTTGATTGCCAACCACTTTCTGGATGCAACGGCACCACTTCTGGAGCTTTGCTCATTTTCTGGATGCGACGGCATCACTTCTGGGATCTTTGATCCATCTCTGAGGGTTTAACCCTATCTGTCTGTTTTTGTTCCCGATTTTGTTATTAAACTAAAGATAGGCCGGTAAGTTAAACACCTAAATAATTAGGTAATCTGAACTCTGTGATTATGAACTGTTTCTACTTCTGATTATGTATGTTTGATATGTTTGGTTTGATTTTGTTGATGTTCATTATTGTCTTTTGGGTTTTAACTTTGGGTAGTATGAATTGTGACTCCTAACTAGCTGTAAGTGCTAGGAATAGACCCAATTAGATAGCTAGACTTTGAATAGCGATTGACATAATCTGAATTAGGCTAAAAATGTGCCCAGTGTTCGTAACCGGACTTTATACCGGACTAGGTACCGGATTGTCACTTAAAAACTGAAAACTGGACGTAGGATGGTCTCTGGCCGAGCTCCTTACCAAGCTGGTTACCGAAATACAATTCGGTCGGCCTTGAGATCATTAGATTCACTCTCTGGCCGAACTTCTTACCGAATTAGCTACTGAACTGTAGTTCGGTATGAGTCTAAGAAGACTGTTCAACCTCTCTGACCGAGCTCTTCACCGAGTTAGATACCGAATTACAATTCGGTGTGTGTTTGGGAGACTTGAAACTCTCTGACCGAGCTTCATAACGGAATAGGAACCGTACTGTCACTGAGACTTCCCTTGGATTCGTATAATTGTCCTCTGACCGAGCTATCTACCGGATTGCTTACCGAAATATTATTCGGTAACTCTGGTGATGCTCTTTGACCGAGCTACCTACCGGACTGTCTACCGAATTACAAATCGGTAAGTCTGGTAGTGCTCTCTGATCGAATTACATGCCGGACTGCTTACCGAACTGCTTACCGAACTACTATTCGGTTTCGGTCTCTCTTCCGAAAAAATTCGACAACTGTAAAGCCTTTTTCAGACGATAAATGCAATAATTTGTAATCACTTATCCTAGATCACTTAAAGGGGATTATATTTGGGATAACTTGATTTGATAATCAACTTGTTTGCTTCTGTTTGTACCATTTGGTTGTTAACTAACCTGCATATGTGTGTGACATGCTATCTGTTTAATAAGACGCATCTGTGTGTGTTTGTTGGGCATTGGCTTACTAACCAGACATCGATAGTCTGACCCTTCGTTGTTTTCATTTTTGTTTTGTATGTTTTGAACCCTTTTTAGGAATAGAATTTGCTGAGTTCAGACAGTCAGGTGGGATAGCAGAATATCACTAGCATCGAGCATCACATGACATCCTCTTCAGACTTGGATTGCATTACTGTTTTATTTTAGCTAGACTTATTTATGTTTTGTACCCGTTGCACCATGTTTTGGGATTTGTTTCAGACTAAGTACTTTTGAATATTAAGAGTCCATTCTCGAATTATGCTGGATTTTGTTTGAACTATTTGATTATGAAATTATAAGAACTCTCTTTCAGCTTTGATTTGGACTTGTATGTTATTAACCATATATGATTATCTGTTATCTGTTATCTGTTTCCGTATGTAGCATCCGGGTTCCGTATTCTCTCTACTGTCGAGACGGGGGTTCGGGTGTTACAAATCTAGTCGATCTATAACAAAATCATTGCCAACGTCAACATTCGAGAAGCTGGTTTATGAGATCGGAATGCGAAAACTTTCCAGATTAGAAAATTAGATGTATGAGTGTCATCATCAAGAGGAGAACTTTTGTAATATTGGATTCACATGTTGTACTCTTTTTCTTTCGTCCAGTTTTTATCCTACTAGATTTTTTTGGCAAGTTTTTAACGAGACAGTTAAACATCGGAAATGGTGAAATTCAAGGGGAGTGTTGTGAACATCTAGATTCCACCCTAAATACAGGTGTCCAATGCAATATGACATATTTCATGTAGATGACAAATACCTTTCATATGTAATATAATATGACAAATGTCATGCACAGGTAGTTGTTCATCTGACTCATGTGTTATTTAAGAATGTATATAAAGGGTTGTACAAAGTGTTAATAAAGATCAATTCTTGATACAATAGACACCATCACTTACACATACTTTCTTCATTTTCTTTCAATCAATATCATCTCTTATATTTGATATTAATCAAGAACAACAAACGTGAAGATTACCACGTCTGTTGTTCATCTTATTGGATTATTTCATTTCATTATTATTATTTTTCTACTTCTTCTACCCATGTTGCATTTTTCTTTTATAATAAATTTATATTATTATTAATATATTGTTATAAGTTACTATTTCATATTTCCTTGAAAAAAAACCAATTATTAAAGTTATAGTGTTAAATCATAAATAGCAAGTGTATTTTATTTTTTTCCTTATCATGTACAGTTAAATTTCAATAAAATGATGATTTTATTAAAATAATTTTTTTAAAGACCAACCTGATAAATTAATAATTTACTAAATTTATGAAATAATAATAATATCAATTAATCATATAGACCCCATTTGCTACTAAATTAATAATTCATTATTTATACCAAAATATTTTATATATAATTTATAATTAAACCAAACATATTTTTAAATATGGATCTAGTGTTATGTTTTTTTTTTTAAAAAAATAATATAACATTAAATCTCATCACTAATATTTGTTAGAGCATTAAGAAAATCAGGTGAAAAGTTCTTATATGGTAAGAGGATGTAATGTAAGGTGATTGTTGCTTTCAAAGCATCCATATGCAAAACATGTTCAAATTCCACTGTCACCTTCCACTTCATCTTCTTTATTAGTTTATGTTAGGAATTTTCGTTATATCATTCTTTCATCAGATGCCACAAGTTTAATGATCAAATCAATAAGATATGAACCAACTTTGTTGATGATATTGATGCCATGACTTGTAAGAAATATAAAGAATAAGAATACCACATTGAAAAGAGATAGAGAAGTTGAAGGGTATATAAGTGTGTGTGGGGCTCCTACCAAATAGCCTTAGGGATTTTTGGTGAAGGAGACCCATCGCCTAAAACCAAACAACATTGAAAAGTCTATTACATCCGAATCTGAAGCTTGGACCAACATCATTCGAGGCCCCATCATTGAAATTTTGACATGATATTAGAGTCATTCATAATGATCCAATGCGGACCAATGGTCTCACGGCCCATAATCAGAATCAGAGATGATGATGAAGATGGATAGCCCGATATACATACACATCGGGACATGATGAAGTTGAGTCCAAGAATTGACAATACCTGGATATGGAGATATGAATACGAGCACATTGCAACTGGGCCATATGAATACGGATAAGGAAAAGGTTTCAGCTAGGCCATACGGGCAGCAACTGGGCCATATGGATACGGATAAGATCAAGTTTCAACTGGACCAGGTCAGTTGAACCTAAGGGAGAGTGTTGGAAATATAAATAATAAGAATACCACATTGAAAAGAGATAGAGAAGTTAAAGGGTATGTAAGTGTGTGTGGGGCTCCTACCAAATAGCCTTAGGGCTTTTTGGTGAAGGAGACCCATCGCACTAAAACCCAACAACATTGACAAGCCGAACACCTCTGAATCTGAAGCTTGGAACAACATCATTCGAGGCCCCATCATTGAAAATTTGACATGACTAATCCCAACTGATACCCTGATACCAATTTGTTAGGGATAGTGAGAACAAAATAGTAGCAACCAAAATTAAAACAAACAACAAAGTAATGAATAAGCAACACAAAATATTTGATGTGGTTTAACGATGTGCCTAGTCCACCAGGATAGCAACTCAACTATTGACAAAGAAGTATTACAAGTCATTTTAACAACACTGTCTCTATACAAAATGTTACCGATGCTGATATTACCTTAGTGGCATCTATGATATTGTATGAACAAATTTTTTTCATAATTAGCAAGAAGAAATTACCTCCTTAATAATCTCTTCACCTGTTTCTAAGTAGTTTTCCATGTCTTTCATCTTACTCGCATCAGTTGCAATCTCTCCAGTTAAGCAAATGCTTTGTTTTTCAATTGGTAAGCAATTTTTTCCCCTCTTCTGACATGTTTATTTATTGAAAATTTCTCTATATATTTTCCAACCAATCCATAAAAAATCCTCAATATTTAAGTCCTTATAGAAATAAGAAATATCGACTAGTTTAAAGATAATATTATTTTTATAGTCTTTCCTTCTTCGTTTATTTTTGCCACCAACATTGTTTGAGTCTTGATTAATAGTAGTTTTGTGGTATGCCATTCTGTATGTCTTTTATTACCATTCTTATTCCCTTTGAGTCACTAAGATTGTGATCTAATTTGTAAAATTTTGAACCACAAATTTTACATTTTTCACTTTCCATCGACATCTTCAATTGTCACCTCATAGTTAATCAAGCTTGAGGTGTTGAATATCATTCAAATGAAATCCACACCTCAATAATAGTTTATATAAAGATGACATGATATAACATTTAGTAAGTTATTTTTTTTATTTTTTTATAGATCTTATATTAATTACGACATTCCATTGAGTTTATCTCAAGTTCCACTTTATTAAATCAAGATTAATTACAAAATACATAATTTTCAAAAATTTGAGAAATAAATAAGATTCATTAATATTCAAAACGCTTTGAAAATACTTAAAATATTATCGGAAGAAAAGAGTTTGGCATAAGAAAATACGAGATTATTTATTCTATGTTAAACTCATTAGTGAATGTTCTTAACAGGTGGATTTACATTTGGATTCGTGTTGGTTGGCACCATGATTGTGTATAGATCAAATGGACAAATTATTTACTTCAACTTAATCAAACAGTAAAGTATTTTGACCATTATTGGTACAGGATATATAAAAAAGGTAAATATCGCACACTAATTTAGTTAATACTGTCGTTTTTCAAATTTATTTTTATTTTTAATAATAATATATTTTTAATTAATAAATATTTTAATTTAGAAGTTTTAATTCCATCTATATTTATCATTCATTTTAATTAATTAATATTTAAATTTATGGATCTTTTAATTCAATTCATATTTAAATTTTATATAATTAATAATTCAGTGTATTATATATGAGGTTGATCTATATATCTATATAAAATTGTTCCAAGTCTTGCCTACGTGACATAACTAGAATTCTTCCGTAGTAGTTTATGAAATGAGGTTTATATTTCCTTATTATTTACATCTATGCCATTTTCAATATTTATCATTAAATAGTAAAAATGACAAGTTTTATTTGTTCGTAATCTCTCTCATTTCTCATCCTTTGGAATTCAAAAAGAATATTATAAAAATATTCTTAAAAAATTTAAAACTATTAAATTTCTATTAATTAAATTTATTTTCCACATTATTAACAAATTTTCATATATCTAACGTCTCTCATGTTTGTATTTATATTTCGTCCATTCTCAATAAAAAAAATGGAAATACAATTAGGTGAAAATTGGTAATATTCTCGCTTCTCTCACTTTTCTTTTCTTCCAATTGCAACGTAAATTTAGTAATATATTTTCGTGTTGTTAATATAGTGATTATTATTATTAGTTCTCAATTTTTACTTTTAAGTGATGTGCTTATTATTTTCTGTAAATATATTCGGTGTTCTCATATATGTGTATGTTTTTAGTTTTATATGAGAAATGGTTGGATATATCATCAAATATGTTAATCCACATGAACTAGAAATGGTTAGTTCTAATTAACTTCTCTTTATGCATTTTTCAATATCATTCCATTTTTTAATTATTATTTTAGTTTTACAATGAAATTTGTAGAGTTTAAAATTTCAATAAATTTTCTATAGTCAAATAAAATTATAAAATTATATTTTTTCTATTTCTCACTTAGAAAATTGTTTAAAAAAATATGGAAAATTGTGAATGTCTTGGAAAAAAAATGAAAAGTCAATTTTTATTGTTAGTTGAAGTAATAACAAAATTAAAAATTGATTGATGTTTTCTATTTTCTAATTTAATAGTTTTTCTTCACTTAGATACAAAAATGTGACACTCAATATTTTTAATATGTTTTTTTTTAATTTTATTGTTTAATTAATTTTTTTATTTTTGTACCGGTCTTTAAAATATAAGAAAACAAAAACTTGTAGAAAATTAAAGAAAAAGTTAGGAATACACTAAAACCATGAGAAGAAAATCATTGTAGTTAATTTAGAGGTCTTTTAAATATTATATTTATTTTTAATAAATAATATAATATTCATTATGTAAAAGACTCTTATTCAAATTTGAAATATTCCATCCAAAATTTTATGTTATCTAATTTAGTGATATAGACTATATTTGAAAATGTTAAAAAAAAAGAAAAAGAAATATTAATCATTATAAATTATTTTATGATTAAGTATAATATTTTATTTTCAAAATGTTATAAGATATTTAAAGATTTATTTATTTAGATTTATTATTGTATTAGTTTTAATGAATAATATCAATGCATTAATAAATCATTTTAAATGAAAAAATTTGTGAGAATATTAATTCTCTTTAGGGTTACTCATATTAATCAATTGTACGTGGTTTGGAAAGTTTCAAAATTACTGCATTTATAAAAGTTAATAATTTTTTAAATATTTATAATTTTTTTTTAAATTCTCAATATTCATTAAATAATTTTGATATTAATAATATAGAATTTACACATAAAATCATATTTTAAAAATAAAAAGTATAAATATATAAGAATAATTAAATCAATCATAAGAAAATATACACCTCATGTATTTTTAAAAATAAACATATAAATTAAAATTTGTTCGATAAATTTTAAAAATTTATTCTAAGGACTTTTAAATTTAATATATATTTTTAAAATTATTATTGTCTTCAACTTTTTAAATAAATAATTCAGAATTTTTCAAATTAAATACCAATTTGTCAATAAAATAGAAAGATAAATTATAATAAAATTAATTGTAATTTCAAAAAAAATATATAAAATATAAATATTACTTTATATAAAATTCTATAAATTAAATTTTATAAATACTGCCCGACGCGCGGGCGATACACTAGTTGATGTATAAACTAAAGTGTTAATTATATGATTTGAAAAGACTTGATATGGATCCTCCAAATTTAGTTTTTGAATTCAATTAAATTCGCTTTTTGAATCATTATTGAATAATGTTTGTTGTGTTAAAGGATTAGTTTAACAAGAAAGTTTGATTTGAAATAAAGTTTTTAAGTTGTGTATATATAAAGATGTATTTAGTTGGTTAGGACACTGGAGTGGAATATAATACCATTTTTTTAGGGTTTTTATTCTTTTATTTTTTAATTTAAAAAAATGATAGATTTTTTTTTATATTTTTATATTTAAATTAAATATTTTATTTTAAATTATGAAGTGATAGAGTACAGTATGTTGCGATATTTACCATGCTCTATATATATTATTTTAATTAATAAAAAGATCTTTTATATTTTTATTACTTTCTTAAAATTTATGTATTTAAAATAAAATTTGAATATTTAAAACAATTATTTTTAAAAGGAAAATTATCTGAATAAAATAATAATTAAACATCTTTAGAATAGGTTAAAGTAAAAGTTAGAATAAGAAAAAACCTTGTAATAGTGCAGTTTTTTTTACTATTAAATTAAATTATGGTGTGATGACAAACGATCTAACAAAATTGTGGTGTGATTTCTTCAAGTGGGTAAAGGTTGTTGAGATTACGATTTTATAAACTGCCATTCCATCAATACCTACAATTCTTCATTTTTCTAAAGAAAGACAGTTACGTCTCTACAATTGCTAAATCAAATTCACAGATTATATCGTTTCATTTTCTTTTGTTTTATTTATTTATTTATTTATTTATGATATTATCAATCATTGCAAGTCCATTTCTTTCCATCTACAATTATATATTACATTATTTTGTTAAAACATTAATTTATCATATTTTGTAATCAATCATAAATAGATAAAGTAAAATAATAATAAATAAATGGATAAACTAACTAAAATTTTTAATATTTTTTTATTTAATTGTAAATATTATAAATAATTACATCATAATTTAATAAAAAATGAAAAATAATTGTATTAAATTATTTTTAATATTTTATTATTTTTTCATCAAAGTGGTATAAATTTTTTAAAGAGTCCATTAGATTTCTAGGCCATAAAAAGTTTACTATACAATTATAGGCCACTTTTGAAAAGTTTGCAAAACTAAACTTTGATTTTCACTCCATAGGCTAATCACAGCTGTGAGCGTAATTCACAGTCTGTGAGCATAATTCACAGCATCTGTGAATTGTAAAGTTTCAAGGGTATTTAGGAAAACTTGGCCTATGGAATGAAAACTAAATTTTTAAAAGCCTGTTTTTGTATGTTTTTCAAAACAGGCCTAAATTTGTATTTTAAACTTTAAAAAGCCTATTTCTTAGAATTTTCACTTTTTTAAAATATATATAGTTATTGATTTTACTATTTAGAAGTTACACTTCAAACAAATATTCAACCTCCAATCCCGTATTAAAAAAAATATAAATATTCAATAGCTGATATATATATATATATATAATTTTTAAAAGTTAATTTTTAATATATAACATATAATTTTTGTTGAATGAAAATACTAGATTTTTAGGTTTATTTTTAAAATTGAAATTTCACATATATTTTTTTAAATGAATTAAAAATTTAATTCCACCTATTATTTTAAAATTTTTATTTTAAAAAATAAATATTATAAAAAATAATCCCGAACTAGTTTAGTTGATGGATGGAAAAGATTTTAAAAATTTTAGGGAAATTTTTTTTTATAGGCCATAAAAAGTTTACTATACAATTATAGGCCACTTTTGAAAAGTTTGCGAAACTAAAGTTTGATTTTTACTCCATAGGCCATTCACAGGCTGTGACCGTAATTCACAGACTGTGACCGTAATTCACAAACTGTGAATTGTAAAGTTTTCAGGGGTATTTTTGAAAACTTGGCCTATGGAGTGAAAACTAAACTTTTAAAAGCCTGTTTTTGTATGTTTTCAAAACAGGCCTATAATTGTATTTTGAACTTAAAAAGTCCATTTCTTAGAATTTTCACAAAATTTTATATAAGTATTTATTTATTTATTTGCGGGAGTCCGTGAAAGATGGAAGAACTAAAGCATAGTTTTGTTCTCAACTAACAAAAACAACTTTTCACCACTTGTATTATACCAGCCCCAAATAAAAAAATTCGTATAAGTTAGATAACTTATACGAATTTTATTATTTGTGGCTGGTATAATACAAGTGGGAGATAAAAAAATCCATGCAATCTCTGAAACACTCTATTTAGAAAGTATATTTAAATCATATTCAATATATTAAAAATATCTTTTATATTATTTTTCATTTAAAAATATTTCACAAAGTATTTATAATTTAAATGAAAAGTTTTAATAGGATTATTATTTTATTAACCAAACACTTTTTCAATTATTTTAATTTTGAAAAAAAATTTGAAATTTTCATTTATTTTGATATATAAGAAATTTTATTATGAAATGATAATATATTTTAAATTATTTTAATTATTTTAAATTAATAATTAATATTTTTTATTTATGGATAATTTATTTTAAAATTAAAAGTGAAATAATTTAAATAATTATTTTAAAACTCCATTAAAAAAATTAAAAATTAGATGTAAAATAAGAATATAATAAATAATTATTTATGTAAGAGGTATATAGTACTTCCAAAGTGAAGGAAAGCTTACGTAGGTAAGATAAAAAGATATGGGCATTTAGGTAATTTGACTATAAGTACTGGTAGTTGGTTATTGTTGTATAAATAGCACTTGGGAGACACCAAATTGTGAAATATATGCAGAGAGAGAGAGAGAGAGAGAGGTCATGTGAACTCCAGTTTGTAATTTTTCTTGCTCAAATGAGTATTCCAAAAACAGTTTCCTCTGCTGCTTCTGTTTTGATGAGATGCTCATTTGAGTAAGCAATATTACTGATAGGTGGAATTTCATAATAATCAAACTTCTTCTTCTTCCTCTTCCTCTGCAAATCTCTATTACCAGTTAAGCTTCTGATTTTCCCACTTTTACTTTCCATCCAATCAGATATATTATTGCTTTCTATCCTAAAACTTCTTCTTTTTGTTGCGATTTTATTATTATTATTATTATTATTATTATTATTATTATTATTATTATTATTATTATTATTATTATTATTATTATTATTATTATACCAATCTATATATGGATAGTTTCAAAACAACTCTACTTAAAACATTATATTAATTATTAATTTTTTAAAATTACTCGACATTTTATATAGAAAATTTTATAAAATAGTTTAAATAAAGTAAATTTTCAAAACTTATTTAAAAAAGTTTTATTTATATTTTTAGTTCATTCAAACTTTAATTTCAAAAATAGCTCTCCACCCCGTGAAAGCTTATTTTTAAAAAGTGAACATTTGAAAAATAGTTTTTTAAAATTTTTAAAATTGAATTATATAGTATAAATAAAAATTATAAAATGATAAAAATGAAATTCTCCCAATTTTATATTTAATTTCATCTTAAAACTTATAAATTGTAGTAATATAAATTATTGAAAATAAATGTAGTGTGTTTCATAAAAATTTTCGAGTGTGTTTTGACATAGTGTTTAAATTTTAAATTGGGTTATTTTCATTTTTGTTATTTTATAACTTTTATTTATATTATATAGTCTAACTTTAAAAATTTTACAAAAATAATTTTGCAAAATTTTTACTTTTATAAAATGAACCAAATTGACCGTTTTACCCTTCTGTGAAGACATTTACATATATATATATATGTGAAGATTGTGTATGAAGAGGATTTGTAAAGGTTTAGTTTTGAAAATTAAAGTTTGGATGACTCAAGAATAGAAATAAAGTTTTGTTGGTTTAGTTTTAAATTTTTAAATTTTTGTTTTGTTCATTTTATGTAGTTTTAGTTTTTAAAAAAAGATATGTATATGGTAACAAAGTTTAATGTGTATTAAATTAGATGTTGAATCAGTGATTTCACATGGGTGTTTGATTTGACATGGGTGTTTGATAATAACTATTAGATGTTGAAGTAACTATTACATGTAAAATGATATAAACAAATACAATATATTTCTTTTTACCTTATAATGTAATTTACTTATAATGTAATTTATTTATTTTTTGTGATAATATTTATTTTTAAATAATTTTTTTTAAAGATTTTTAATTTAAAACCTATGATTCTTTAGTTATTAACTAAGTAAAAAACAAATAAAATATAGACTAACTAAAAAAATTATTTCAAAATTTTTAATCATATTTAATAATAAAATATTATTAAAATTAATCTAATTTAGTGCAAATAGAAACTTTTAATAATATTAAGGGTATTTTAGTAAGAGTTAATTGCACTCACACCCCCTGAACGATGGCAAATTACATACAAATTAATATTTTGGTATTAATACACACTCACACCCCCTTACCCAAAAATAAAATCTTATTTAATTAATAAATTTATCAATTTAACAATGAAAATTGCACTTCTAAATATGTCTGTATGATGTAATATTCATTTAAAGTTAATTTTACCTTATATTTTCACTAATTTTTATGGATAGAAGGGGTGTGATTGTATATTAATACCAAAATATTCATTTATATGTAATTTGTCACCGTTCACGGGGTGTGAGTGCAATTAACTCTTTTAGTAATGCTTATAAATTGATAAAGGTAAAATATAAGTTTTTTATTAGCCATCCGTGGACAATTACTTAAAGTAGCGATCTAGAAGTCGCTAATTAAAATTCTAACAAAAAAGTTTATTCCAAATAGTTAAAATTATCAACTCGCTAATAAAAAATCTAATTGCCGCTTAGAAATCTAATTGCCAAACATACACTTACTTTATTAAGATTTTATTTATAATTATATGTTTATTTTTTCAATTATATTTATACTAGGTAACAAACCCACGCGTTGCGTGGTACTCGTATTTTTTTAATGTAAAATCAATAAATTACTATTTATATTTTTTATATTAATTAATTATTAATATTTTTTTATTTTTATACGAAATTTACAATAGTGATATAGTTTTTTTTTTAAAAAAAATTAAAATTTTAAGTTAGTATCATAAAAGTACAAGAAATTTAATTTTATTAATAGGTAGAAAAATTAAAATCATTTAATCCACGTTCTAATTAATTTAAATGTCATCTTAAATTCTGTCTTTTTTGAAAAAAAGAAAAAGAATACAAACTAAACTCACTGAAAACTGTGGAGATTGAATATCTGTGGAAGTTAATTTCAAAAGCAGATCATGCCTGATTTATTTAAAAATTCTATTTAAACACCAATTATATGTCATTTTCTATTTAATTTTATTTATTTTAATTAGAAGCAAACAAAATATGTTGCTTTATATATATATATATATATATATATTTATTTATTGTTTATAGATAAATAAATACAATATGAAAAAGTGGACAGGTGTAAAATAATATTAAGAAAAAAAATAAATTTATTTATTATTTCTATTTATATAGCTTAAAGGGAAAAAAAATCTTGATAAGGTAGATTACATGTTTTGTGTGGTTATATACTCATGTATTAAAACGTTAATTATAATTGAATTTATCATTTTATGCTATCACTTTATCGATTTCTCAATGACTTTTGTAAATACAATTTTTATATAGTATTTCAAATGTTTTAAGTATTGTTAACATGCATTTTTATATTTGAACCATATAGCAAATACTACATGTATATTAATTCACAATATTAAAAATCAATTATTTTATAAAATAAAAAAACTTATCTCATATCTTTATAATTAAAAATATATTATTATTTTATTATTTGAAATGTTAAAAAAATAAAAATAAAAATATATAAATAAATTTAACATATTTAAGTAATTATTACACAATATTACTTATATAAATTTTAGTCCATAAAATATTGTCATTAAACCAATACTTATTTTGTCTCTTAAATGTATTTACTTTATCATATTTTTTTCTTATTAAAACTTGAAATACTTTTTTCATTCTTCGTATAATTTTAGAATTGAAAAATCAAAATTCAAAATTATATGAATACTAATTAATATTTTTAAAAATAAAATTGAAAAATAAATATAAATTTTAAAAATATATTTTTCAAATATTTAATATATGATAGTTTTAAATGGGTCGTTGATTATATATATTTTTTATTATCATGTAAATGTAAATAATTAATTTAAAAAAGGTCACTTTGGAAATCTTTGATCTAAATGATTCACATGATAGTCTTAACGGCTTAATTTATTTTATATGATGTGTGAGAAACAAACTCATTTCAAGAAAATATTAGTTTGTGTAAATAGAGTTTAGGAAGATTAAATAATTAAATTAGTAGTATATTTATTTGGTAAGACATATGCGTGTAAATTTTGGTTTTGGTTTATAATTGCATAGTTGTATCAAATAATAATATAAATATATAAGACAATTGACATTTATTTATTTTTCATTGGGTTATTTCATAGTTGACTAACTTATTATTATTGAATAGCTTTATCTTAACACTCGATTTTTTAATTTAATTATTTTGTATTCTACTAACTTACTACCATGAGATAACCTTACCATAAAATTATGTACCATGAGATAAATTAGCAATTCGATAATCTACTTGATCGACTAATCTAATTATAATAATTAAGTGACAACTTTACATATAATATAAGGTAGCCAATTAAATTAATTTTAATAAAGTATTAATTGAAGTATGGAACATATAATTATTTATTCAAATTATATCATACATCACTTTTATTATAATAGTTATTATTCAAAAGTCGTGCGGATTTTATAACCAATCAAATTTACATTTTAATTATTGGATATTAAATATTTTCTTAAGATATTATCTTTTTAATCAATTGTATTTTCTTCAAGATAATTACAAACAAAATAAAATTCATTTATTCTTTTAATACAGATTTAATCCCAACATTAATTAAAACCTTTTAGAATTTTGAAACTCCTCATTTCTTTTTAAATTTTTTATTTATTATCATTTACTATAAATAAATTGGAGTCATTCTTTTATATTCTCTTAAACTCAATTAAATGATAACATTTTAAATTCTAAACTTATATAATATGTGAAAGATATTAAATTATAAAAAATTAAAGAATGTCTACCTACCTCTAACATATATTCTTCAATATTCTAACATCAGTTGCACAAATAATTTATATTAAATTTTTTCAATATAGAGAATTTAAATAAGCAAACATAAGTTTAACATTTTCATCTTCCTTAGATTTAATTAGTAATTGAAAAAAATAGAGTTTAGATTTAGTACCAAAAAAATGAATAATTAATTGAAATTACTTTATATCAAATTTTAAATAATATTTTTTATTATATAATTTTTCGGGAAAAAAATAACATTTATTAAGGAAAAAAATTACTTTAAATTATAAAAATTTGAAAAAGAAAGTTTAAACAATAAAATTAAAGAAAAAAATAATTAAAAGAAATCAGAAGAATCTCCATCATATAAAATTAGATAAAAAAAAATTAAATTGATATGTTTTCATTTATTGAAATAAAAATAACTATAAAACCTGAATATATTTTGACGTTTTTGTAACTGAAGAATCCTGAACAAAATAATAATAATTAATTAATTACATTACATGAGATTAAAAGAAAAATCAAATGGAATATATATAGAGAAAATAGTCTTCAAGAAAATTACACGTGATGATATAGAATAGGGGGTTTTGGATTATCATAGTCATAATAATAGAAAAAGATCAATATAATTTCTTTAAAAAAAACCTGGAAGAAAATGGTATCTCCGCAAAACAGTTGGAGCTTCTTCATTGTACTAAGATAGAGGATAACGACAGAGTTCTCATCGTTACAACTTCATTGACTATTGCGCTCGAGAATCATCCCACTGAAGACTTAAAACAAACAACAATCAAAACTTAAAAATAAAAAAATTAAAACAAAATAATATCAGAGAAAGTGAAAGTAGAAAAGAGATCTGAATCTTACGAATCGGAGAAGTCGGCTTGCTTACACATGACGTAGAGAGACGAATTCAATTGTTAGAATACAAGAAGGAGAATGTGAATTGGGTAATGAATGGTTTTGGGATCTAAGAGCATCTCCAATGGTTTCCTAAAAAATAAATCCTAAACAATTGGTTTTGGGAGTTCCTAATTGTTATTGGGACCAAAAAAAAAAAAAAACTCATGTACTCCAACTGTTCCCAATAAATCACTTTTTAAATATTTTAAATTTTGTCATGTCATCCCATTGGGCCCACCTATTAACGATTCAATTAAATCACTCTTGTACTCCAACACTCCCACTATATATTGTCAATTGAAAAATCTGATAAGGAATGCCAAAAAGGGAGGCAAATATAGTGATAATTAAGGAAGTTTTTGGGTACGCCTAAATATTGGGAGTGAGATTGGGAACGGTTGGAATGTAATTTTCTCTAATGATGTCCTAAATTAAAATTTAGAATTGTTTTTAGGGAACTATTGGAGATGCTCTAAATAGACTTTTATATAGGGAACCTTGAAGGACAATGAAGAGAAAGGGGTGTAGAAAATAAATGAGGAGAGAAGACTATAAGATAGTAAAACATCCATCAAGGACACATTTAACTTTTTAATTGGATAATAAATGCCACATAGAAGTCACAGGGCAGATTCTCGACCAAGCTAAACTTCTTCATTTTGTTTTATATATATATATATATATATATATATATATATATAGATTTATAATAAATTTAATAATTTTATATTTAACGTTAATTTAAAAGTTAAATATTAATAACATCCTATTCTTTTGGCTAAGCCAAAGATGTCCAACAGTTTGATGAATCGATTCCTAAATGCTTTGGTTTTATTGCTTCAACACTAACTAATGAATCCAAATAATCTGATCTATTATTTTTCTTGAAAAAATGAAACAAAATCAATTGAATGCTTTTATCCATCCAATTGTCCAAGATCGTAACTGTTATCTCGGGTTTTGGGTCAAGTTAATTCCCTGACACAAATAGTTTATAGGATGATAGAGAATTGAGTTACGGGAATCCAGAAGGATTAACCGAACAAAGTACTCCACTGATTACTAAAGTACTTCACTGATTACTTGTTTATTTTCACTATTCTTATTAAAAGAGTAAGAAGTAGAAGGCTTCTTGGGAGAAAACATTATTCCTAATCTATCTCAACCTTGACGTCCAAGCAAAGATACGAGTGGCACACAATCCAGCACCCATATTGGTTGCTTCAACCCAAACCAAAGAATCTCAACATTAACCCGCCACTTCCCTGCTCAACAGGTTTCAATCCATACAACAAAACACATGTAAAGAAGAAGCATAAATCACACATATTTAAAAGCTTCACATCCTAAAGCAAACCATTTAATTATTTAGTACTCGAAACTCTCCCACTCACAAAGCAAAGCATCTCCCAACACCCCCACCTTCTTCAACCATGCATATCCACCACTCTTACGCTTCCCATACACCCCCACCACCACCATCATCATGCCACATCTTCCTCTCCTCTCCACTCTCCTCCTCCTCGCATCATTATATTCACTTCCCAATCATGGTTAGTTTTATCTTATCTGATCTACCACCTCCTGATCACAAAACTATTCATTTTCTCATATTTTTACAATTCTGTTCTTACAGGAGTGGAAGGAGCAATAGGAGTGAACTACGGCACGGTGGCCAACAACCTTCCGCCACCGTCCAAGGTGGCACATTTCCTACTCGAATCCACAATCATCAACCGCGTAAGACTATTCGACGCCGATTCAGAAACCATAAAAGCCTTCACACACACGGGAATCGCAATCACCGTAACAATCCCAACTAACCAAATCCCTAACATCACCAATCTAACCTTCGCTCAACAATGGCTCAAATCCAACATCCAACCTCACATCCCTTCAACCAACATCGTCCGAATCCTCGTCGGCAACGAAGTCCTCTCAACCGCCAACAAGCTTTACATTTCCAGCCTCGTCCCCGCTATGCAAACCCTCCACACAGCCCTCGTCGTAGCTTCCCTAGACCGCAGAATCCAAATCTCCACTCCACATTCGTTAGGGATTTTGTCCTCTTCTAGCCCCCCGTCATCGGGAAAATTCCGACAAGGATACGACACGCATGTAATCAAACCTCTCCTTAGCTTCCATCGAGCCACCAACTCTCCTTTCTTAATCAATCCTTATCCTTTCTTCGGTTGCTCCCCTGACACCGTCGATTACGCGTTGTTTCGACCTAATTCTGGAGTAATCGATCAAAATACAAACTTGACTTATACTAACATGTTGGATGCTCAACTTGACGCCGTTTTCTCCGCTATGAAGCTTCTCGGATTCGCGGATATCGAGATCGTGATAGCGGAAACCGGTTGGCCGTCCGTGGGTGATGCGACGCAGGTGGCGGTGGATGCCGCCAGTGCGGCGGAGTATAATCGGAATATCATGGAACACGTGTCGTCCGGAGCCGGGACTCCTCTTATGGTTAATAGGACGTTCGAGACTTACATATTCGCGCTTTTTAATGAGAATCTCAAACCGGGGCCCACTTGTGAACGGAATTTCGGACTGTTTCAACCGAATATGACGCCGGTTTATGACGTCGGACTTCTCCGATCTACGGTAGCCTCCTCCGCTAAGCGTTGTTTGCTGCCCATGACTAGTATCCTTGTAATTGTCATAACAACCATATTATAGTTTCTTATTTTTATAGCTCAGCTTAGATTGCAAACTAAATTTTTTTCAAATTGTATAATTAAATAAAATTTAGTGGTTATTTAAACACAATAATTTGTTATTACACTTGTTTGTTGTGCTGATGATTACTCAAAACTCATAAGCAGAAATACAAATTAATAATAAATAAAACGTGTTGGTGACGTATTGTATTGAAAATTGATTGCAGGGTGGATCTGGATCTCCGAGGCAGCCGTCGGAGATGGACGGGAAGAGGTGGTGCATGCCGAGAGCAGGGGCTGAGGAGGAAGCTTTACAGAGTAACATTGACTACGTGTGTGGGTCGGGGATGGATTGTGGGCCTATTAAAGAAGATGGGCCTTGCTTTTTACCAAACACGGTCCAGGCCCATGCTGCATTCGCGATGAACTTATACTATCAAGCCCATGGACGGAGTGACTACGCCTGTGATTTCAAGCAAACCGGTGCACCGACCGACATCGACCCAAGTACGTATTCGATTTTTATACGAAACTCCAGTCTGTTTTTGTCTATCATAGGAATTATCTATTCGAATGAAAAAAGAACAATAAACTAATTTGCTTGTACGTTTCTTCTTGCTGTTATTGTCTTTGCAGGCTATGGAAAATGCAAGTACGGATGATTTTGATGTAGAGAAATGGCAAGAAGATATTAAATAAACAATTAAGTTTTGTAATGTTGCATTCTTGTTGTTTCGAGCATTGAAAAAAAAGTTTAATTAGGTTAATTATATATATTTTTTTAAATTTAAATTGAGAGGAAATTGATGACCATCTAATGATGATGTCATCCCTAGCAAGTTTGTTTCATTTTTCATAACATTATTTATATCTTTGAATTAAATAGAATTGTAGGTGAGGTTAGTTTGAACTATTAATAAAAAAGTTATAATTCAATACGAAATTATGCTGAAATGAGGTGCTAACCATAAATATTAATTGCGGTCAATAATTTATTTTTGTTAACATTAAAAATAATATTTAAATTTTTTTAATTGATTTTTAAAAATACATTAACAATAATATTTGAAATAAAATTTAATAAAATCGTCAAAAATTATAAAATAATTCGGAATTATCCATTTTTTCACAGGTTTAAATAATGAAAATAATAACGGTGGGTTTTTAAAGTTTAACCCATAAAATCCGTAATTATAAGACATAGTTGTGAATATTTGTAAAAATTTAAAAAATAAAAAATATATTATATAATGTATATTTTTTAAAAATATATAATATTTTATATAATATAATAATTTAAATATGACATATATATTATAATAATAATATATAAATATATAAATATATATATAGTATATTTTATTAAATAAAAATTTAATTTACATATTAATGTATAAATAATATATAAATATAAAAAAATACGGGTAGACACGTGCACAATTTCCATATTCCTAAATTGGTAAGTTTTTATTGTAAACCAGACATATCCACCAACACATTACGTAGAAAAAAGTAAAAAGTAACGTTAAAGACTGTTTAGACTCGATCACGAGTTTTTGGCAGTCAATTTCGTTTGTCTGGGACGTCAATAAACCCTAATCCAAGAGAACAACAAAGTCAAATTTCAAACTGAAAGAAAGAAATAATATCATTGCATGATAGGGTTTAGAATAACATAAGATGTTTTTATAGGTGCGAAAGAAACCTAAAAAAACTAGAAATCCTGCTGGAAACAGGAATCCTAAAACTGGCAAAAACAGAAAAAGTCTAAATTGACCCCAAAATAATTGAATTTGGGCCCGATAATTATACAACACGACCTACGGCATCCTGTTGCAATTTGAAAATCGTTCGTCTCGCAATTCCCTTTCCAGAAAGCTATTGCAGGCCCCAAAATAGATAACAAACGAGTATTCTAAGCCCTTATCAAGTTGCCTTCAAACAATCCGACTTTCCATGTAGTCCAATGCAATCTGATCCGCATCACACATGGTGAGGATTTAGACAATAGAGCAGTGTATCGTCTATACACGCTTTTGTATCTAGAAAATACAAAATTATCAACTCAACAACCAAGAGTTATCTCAACAAACAGATTCACATAAATAACTAAAAGTTATCTCAATAAGTAATAATTACCTGTAAAGATAAACTTCATCTCTATTTTGAATGTATTGTATTATCTATTCACCAGTGTGTATATATATATATATATAAATGAATATGTACATCAAGTTGAGACATAGAAAAACATATCTTTCTCTTGGTTTCAAAGTCATTCTTCTGTCTCTAACTTATTAAACAAGCATGGTATCAAAGCCTAATATACCAAAGTCTTCCGCAACAAAAGAAGAAACCTCACGATTCAACCTAAACAAAGAGACCTCACATTTCAACACAGATCATTTATCTGTAAAAACCAAAACACTAGTGAACATAAATTTGGAGCTATCAATTAAACTTAATCACACGAACTTCTTACCGTGGAAACAACAAGTATATGAAGCAATAAAAGAAAATAAAATATCATCATTCATAGATCCAACTGCTCCTATTCCAAACAAACTCAACGGAGATGGCGCAGTTAGTGAAGCGTTTCTCAAATGGGAACAACAAGATCAGATGTTGTTATGCTGGATTCTCTCCTCAGTTAGCCAAGAGATATTTCCAGAACTGGTTGGTTGTTATACAGTTTGTGATGTATGGTATGTCCTAGGAAGATTATTTATGGTACAATCTAAAGCTAATATCATGCAGCTTAAAATGAAATTACATTCCTTGAGAAAGGGAGGTATTTCCATGACTGAATATCTTATGAAGAAAAAGGGCATAATAGACACTCTAGCTTTTTCAGGGCATACACTTAGTGAAGATGATAAAGTAATGAGCATCCTAAGTGGGTTAGGACAAGATTATTATGCTTTTGTGATTCCAGTTACCTCCATGCCTCAAGCATATACAATTGCAGATATATCAGTTCCCTTACTTTCTCATGAGGCACGGCTAGACCAACATAGTCAAGTGGAAAATCTCTCTGCAAATCTAGCTAAAATTAATGTTGAAAGAGGTAATACTCCTGCGCAAGTAAAAATTCTCAACATAGGTCAACTACTTGTTCACAAATGGGTAGTCACAGAACCCCAAATCAGAGTAATGGAGGTAGACGTGGAAGAGGTAGAGGTCGATATAACAACACAAATAATCGACATCTTTGCCAAATATGTCATAGGGTCGGTCATGGAGCATTACGATGTTATTATCGGTTCGATCAAAGCTATCAACAACAAACTTTAGAAACATTTCATCATGGCGAGAATAACACAGGAAACATGACAGTCATGACAGCTATGCAAGAGAGACCTTCAACCAATAGTGATAACATCTGGTATCCTGAAAATGGAGCTACTCATCATTGTACCTCTGAAAGAAATAATCTACTCAATTGCACAGTGTATATGGGTAGAGATAGAGTGTTTATGGGTAGTGACGAAGGTTTGAAGATATCTTCCACTAGCTCTAAAAAATTTAATGAAAAGTCTCACTATTTTGTGCTTAATAACATACTGCACTTGCCTCATATCAAGAAAAATTTGTTAAGTGTTTCAAGTTTCATAAGAGATAATAATGTATTCATGGAATTTCATCTTGATTCTTGTTTTGTGAAGGAACGAACTACGAAGAAAGTCCTACTACAAGGGAAGCTTAGGCATGGACTTTATGCTCTCGAATTACCATTGTCAAAGAATAAGGTGGAGACTTCTTCTATCGCCATCACTTAGACAGGACTGTTGCTAGTCAAGGAAATAAATTTAGCTTTTTTCCCAAGTTAAAGGTTGTAATAAGGCTGCAAATAAAGTAAGCTTGTGGCATAAGAGACTTGGCCACCCTAGTCTCTCTGTCGTCAAGAATGTTTTTAGTAAAATAAATATTTCTTTTCCAAATATTTCTATGTATATGTGCACAGCATACCAGATTAGCAAATCCCATAAACAACCATTCACGGAGTCACATACTGTGTATACTCAACCTTTAGAATTGGTGGTAGTAGATGTATGGGATCCTGCTCACATATCATCATTCCATGGATATAAATATTATGTTACATTCCTAAATGCATGCACTAGGTATACTTGGATATACCTTTTAAAGGCGAAAAAGTGAGGTGTTCAAAAATTATTGAATTTAAAAGTCAAGTGGAGAATTTGTTGTTTAGTAAGATAAAAGTCCTGCAAACAGATAATAGAGGAGAATTCAAAGCTTTGGCTTCTATTTTAAAAGGATATGGAATAACTTTAAGGCGTACCTGTGCGTATGTTCATAAAAAAATGGTTTGATGGAACGAAAACATCGACATGTGGTTGAAACGGGGTTAAGTCTGTTGGCACAGGCTCGGCTACCAATCAAATTCTAGGATAAGGCTTTTCTTAATGTGGTACATCTTATAAATAGGATGCCAACACCAGTTCTGCAATTTGACAGTCCATACTTCAAATTGTTTCATGTCGAACCGAACTACAATTCTTAAAGTCCTTTGGGTGCCAGGTATTTCCTAATCTTAGATCTTATAATAGGTATGAATTGGCGTATATAAGCACACCTTGTGTTTTCTTGGGTTACAGTCCTCAATTCAAAGGATTTAAATGTCTCTCTTCTGATAAGAAGATGTATATAGTTCGGCATGCAGTGTTCAATGATGAAGTTTTTCCTTACAACAATCCTCATGACACCCATTGAAAAATACTTAAACGTATCCTACGTTATTTGCTAGGCACTTTTAGTCATGGATATCACAAAGTCTAGTGATCCAAAAGCTTCATATAATCTGGTCGACTATTCTGATGTAGATTGGCGGTCGAATCCTAGTGATAGAAAATCTACCTCTGGTTCTGTATTTATTTTGGTCCTAATTTTATTTGTTAGAGTGCAAAGAAATAATCCATTGTGTCATGAAGCAGTACGAAAGTGGAGTATCGCAGTCTTGCAAGTTTTGTTGCTGAACTCAATTGGGTGCGTTCTCTACTTACAGAATTACGAGTTCTGCAAATTCGTACTCCCATTGTATGGGTTGACAATCAAAGCACAATAACCATGTCTCACAACCCAGCTTTGCATGCAAGAACTAAACACATTGAAATTGATCTTCATTATGTTCGAGATCTTGTTGCAAATCGTTAGCTCATAGTTAATCACGTTCCATTAATTGATCAAGTTGCAGGCATCCTCACCAAGGCACTTTCCACTCTACGGTTCATTCAACTTTTGCGCAAACTCAATATTGTTTCTTCCCCACCAATGATTTTGAGGGAGGATATTAAACCAGTTCAAACATTTCCACAAACACATGGTGAACATTCAGATAATAAAGCAGTGTATCATCTACACACGACTTTTCATCCAGAAAATACAAAATTATCAACTCAACAACCAATAGTTATCTCAACAAACAGATTCAGATCAACCATTAAGAGTTATCTCAACAAGTAATAATTATCTGTAAAGATAAACTTCATCTATATTTTGAATGTATTGTATTATCTATTCACCAGTATATATACGTGAATATGTACATCAAGTTAAGATATAGAAAAACATATCTTTCTCGTGGTTTCAAATTCATTCTTTTGTCTCCATCTCTAGCTTATTAAGCAAACATTTACGAGTTCGAACACGTAAAATCTTGCTGTTAATGCTGGTGGATTTGAATGGGTCCAAACAGCCCGTTTTGACAGTGCTAATGGCTCATGGGTGGCTCTGAATGCTCACCCAACTCTAATCCCTCTCATCCATGTGGCACCATCATATTTCTTCTTACAAAAAAAAAAATGTATGGTGTCTTGGATGGAAACTACCAACTATCCAAACCCGTTTTGAACCTGAAAACAAAAAATTCTTACAATTAATTTACATACATTATAAAAAACAAGAAAAAAAAACTTACACTTATACTTACAAGTAAACATGTCATAGATGATCCATTCCACTGTTATTAAGAAAGATAGTACCGTTGTCCATAATGTATTTTATCTGAAATGGTGTGCATGTCGTACTTAAAAGAAAAAAACCAATTATTAAATTACTTGCTAAATTTAAATATACGAAAATATGAGAAAGCTTTCCAAATTCTACAAACTCTTGAAAGAAACTAAAAGAGAAAAACTCCACCAAGCAATTCCAATCCATTTTCATTGACTCTCCATTGATAAAGTGGAGAATTAAGAGGAAGTCCAAACCACCAGTATTAAAAATATTAAATTATTTACCTAAACAATATACTATATATGAAATTATTTGAATGCTCCGTATATAAAATACAACTCCTTATGCTTATCATTATCAATTCCCAATCCCATAAACATATATATGTAGATAGGTTCTCGACATATATTAGGATGGATCATAATCTGTACTAAATAAATAAAATAATAACCAAGAAATTTTAAATACTTTTAAAAAATTGATTATGATAACAAAAATAAAAATTTAAAATTTCAAAAAAAAAAAAAAAAAAAAATAATAATAATAATAATAACTTCTTACATAGTTGGCATCACCTACGTATCACCTCCAACTATATTCTCTAATATAGTTAGTAATACCGTCAAATATTATATGTAGTCCACGGACAATCTGTGATCGCCCGTTCTTTTACGGTTTGGATAATAAAAAGTAATGACCGCAAATTTTTAAAGTTAGTTTTTTTTTTAAATTAATTTTTTAAATTCCAACTTTAAAGTGTTTATAAACTTAAACAAAGTTTAGATGGTTTATTTATGTCATAAGAGTCTTACAAGCCCCTGAACTTGATTATATTTTTCAAGTAAGCCCTCTAACTTCACGAAAGGTCAATTTAGCCCCTTAACTTTTAAATTTTATGTCAAATAAGTTCTTTTTGCTGATGTGGAGGGCTTGATTGACATTTTGAAATTAACATTTTTTGTTGCTAGATCAGCATCCACATCAGCAAAAAGGCTTAATTGACCCACCGTTTGGAAGTTGAGGGGTTAAATTGACCATCTGTAAAGTTTGAGGGCTAAGTTGAAAAATACAGTCAAGTTCGGGGGCTCCTAATTTTAAGACCCTTATGCCTTTATTTATTTAAAATTGAAGTTTGAAAACTCATATCTTATATTTTTTTTCATAATTAATTTACATAATTTTAAAAAACTAATAATATTTAGTAGTTAAGTAAAATATTTTTAAAAAAAAAATAAATTGAAATTGTTAATTTAGTGGAGTATTAAAGATTAATTGAATTGATAATAATCAAAATTAATTTAGGTAGAATTAATATGTAGTTTTTATTTTTAATTACAGATTAATTTAGGTAGAAATGATATGCAGTTTTTTCTAGTAAATAAAAAAACATATTTGTTTTCTTAAATCCCAAAAATCACGCTATTTTTTTTCTTAAAAAATTTTCCACTTTGTCGTTAGAAGCCGCTTGTGTCACCATTCATGTACCCAGTGATTGATCATATTGGTGCTCAAATACACAGGGGCAATTCAGTATTTTAATTGTTCATATTTTTTAAATTAAAAAAATGACATAAGGGTCTTAGAAGCCCTTGAACATAGCTATATTTTTCAAGTTAACCCTTCAACTTCACGAAAGGTCAATTTAGCCCTTTAACTTTTAATTTTTGTGTCAAATAAACTTTTTTTTGCTGATGTGGGGGGTTTAATTGATAATTTGAAGTTAATTTTTGGCATAAGGGTCTCAAGAGCCCCTAAACTTGGCTGTATTTTCCAAGTTAACTCTCGAACTTTACGGAGGGTCAATTTAGCCCCTCAACTTCCAAATGGTGGGTCAAATAAGCCCTTTTGCTGATGTGGATGCTGATCTGACAGCAAAAAATGTTGAATTCAAAATGTCAATTAAGCCCACTGCATCAGCAAAAAGGGCTTATTTGACACAAAATTTAAAAGTAAAGGGGTTAAATTGACCCTTCGTGAATTTGGAGGACTTACTTGAAAAATATAACCAAGTTCAGGGGCTTGTAAGACCTTTATACCTTAATTTTTTTGCTGCCAGATCGGCCTCCATATTAGCAAAAGGGTTTAATTGACCCAGCGGTTGAAAGTTGATGGGTTAAATTGATTCTCTGTAAAGTTTAAGGGCTAACTTAGAAAATATAGCCAAGTTTAGGGGTTCTTGAGACCCTTATGCCTTAAAAAATAAAATAAAAAAAGTAAATAAAAGAAGGAGATCTAACCAAGTCATCTCATTTGCTCTGTTTGTTTATGTTAAACAACAAAACTTTGGTTGTGAGGAGAGAAAATATCATGCTTTCGTTATTTCCCTTTAAAACATCTCAACATTTGATAATTGTGTGTTCCCAGGTAATTTTTCTCTATAATCAAATCTTTGTCAAATATTCGTTGTTTAACAATGGTTATTTAATATTCCCCTTTTCTTTGATTTATTAGCAAGCCTCTGAGGTATTCTTAGAAGTTCGAAAAATTTGGTTCAGTTTTTGATTTTAGTATTCAAAATTTTTTTGTTAACCGAAAAACCGAATAAATAACCAAAAATACTAATTTTTAGGTTTATTTTTCTATTTTTCACCATTTATTCACCAAATTTCATATTCTTTTCTTTTCTTATCCTAATATCTCTTTATTCTTATCTATTGTTTAATAATGTGAGCGTCACAATTTAATTTATGGAAGTCAAGAGAAGAAAAAAAAAATATTTTTATCAATTTATTCGGTTTTCGGATAGTGTTTTGGTTAACCGAAAATTTTCGATTTGATTTTTGGTTAACCGATTAAAATTTGGTTCGATTTTCGGTTAGCAAAATTTGAGGTTCGGCTAACCAAAAACCAAAATTTTGGTTCGGTTTTGGTTAACCGAATTCTCTTTCCTACTGTCAAATGAATTAGTTCTTATTTTATTGATTGGATAGTTTCTATGATGTTCTATGTAATGGTATGTTTTTTTTTTTGTTTTTTTTTTATTTTTTTTTAATTTTTATTTTTAGGATTTGGGTTATTTAGAGATTGTGCTTGTTAATATATAATAGAACTTGTATATTATGATGCTAGATTTATGTCATTGTTTTATGTGGTTTTGGATGTTGTCTCTAAGTTAGCCTACGCTGGTGTGGTTGGTTTTACTTGTTACACTTATAGATTATGGGTATTTATTTGTTTTGTTAAATGTGTTGATATGTTAATGTACATGTTCTTGGTATAACAGTACTTTAATGACATTTATATTCCATGACATATATGAGCAGAGGAGGGTAAATGTGCCTCGTTAAGGTGATTGTTCATTTTAATGGAAAAAAAAACTAATGGATTGGATCCAATATGTATATTGCAATTTATGTAAGAAATCATTGGGCTGGACTGGATATGCACTGGTGATGTCATCTGCAAATGGGTGCTACCATGGAATAGAGAAGAGAGGCTGATTTGATTTGGTTTTATATTATGGATTATTTTTAATAATAGACCATTGGAATGATATTGCATGCATTAGAAAGTTCAAGATACTATAATTCACTATACATTTGGATGATGAAAATAGACATGAGGAAGCACTTGAACAATATAATATGGAAGAATGAGAAGCAAAGAGAGTGTTTCTATTGACTGATAAGTGTGACTTCCATGAACAACAATAACAAAACACACCTCTCAGTAGTCCAACAGTGTCCAGCTTACCTGATTAGTCAATTGAAGCTCAAGTTGACCTATAGAGACTAATAAAGAACTAGCAACATAAGACACTGAAATGAATTAGTACGTACATGTCATGTTCAGTCCACCAAGGAATACAAACCAAAGTCCACATACTGACAAAAGTAATGATAGTCAGCAAGAAATTCCTACTACAACTACAGAAATGGTCACACATGGTCATTTTCTTCTAGTAAGGCTAGATGTTGTAGAGTCTTTATGATGTATTTGTAAATTATTGGAGTAGAGGAATCTCCATCACATGATTCTCTACCACGATAAAACATTGAAGAAGCAGGTAATTCTAGTGCACCTCCTAATGCTACTTTTCATGAAGATAATCCTGACATTAACACAAGAGAATGGAGAACTCAGATGGGGAGATGGAAAAAGATAGTGGTGGTGAATATGGACTCAAAGAATTCCAGGTAGATCCAATACCTAATTAGAAATGTGGGGAGAATGTTGAAGAAGCTATTGTTAATGAAGAACAATGAGCAGATCATGATTGGTTAAGATTAGATAAATATGAAAAAGGTAAATCTGATGATGACTATAGTGATGGTGATGTTGATCTAGATATTGAGCTTAAGACAAAACTTAATAGGCTAATGCATATTGATCCTTTCAGTTCTAAGCCTAGGAAAAAAAATCAATTTAAGGAAGGTTAACTTTTTGAAAGTGTTTACAAGTCAGGGGGTTATTGAAAGATTATACAAAACAGGATGGGATTGAAATTGACAGGAGAATTATTTATCCTAAAAGGTTGGTTTACAAATACAAGGTTATGATTGGGTGATTAAAGTAAGGGAGACAATGGTTGGGAATCCAATAAAGATCTATGAATATACAAAAGAACACTCTTACAATAGGTTTAGCAATAACCCTCAAGCCTGAGTTAAGTGGATAGTAAAAAATATTTAGTAAATTGATTAAGAATTGCCCAGACGATGTACTAACTCTTGAAGCTTTGCCGTAGAGGGATTATATGTAGTTGTGCCTCAGAAGAAGTTTTACAAGGTCAAAGAACACATTCGGGAAAAGCTCTTGAAAGAACATGGTAAATGTTTCAACCTTTCAAAGAAATATTGTGCGATGTCTTAACGACATAAATTTGGCTCTTTGGTGTTTATGCTTGTTACTAGTGAAGACAACTAGTTTTCTAGGACGTTTGTTTGCTTCTCTACTTCAGATATGTCTTTCGTCCATTACCGACCATTTATAGAATTAGTTGGTTATTTTCTAAAAGGACCATAAAGGTGTCTTGCTCATAGCTGTTACTTTTGATGCCAATAGTGAAGTGCTGCCCCTAGTTGTTGCAGTGGTTGATTTGGAGAGAAAAGAGACATGAGAATGATTTTTGCACACTTAAAGAGTTGGCTTCAGATTCACGTAACTTAGAAGTATGTTTTATGAGTGACAGGCAAAAAGGTATCCTACCTGCTCTTCAAGCTGTTTTTGGCGCTCTTCAAGCTGTTTTTGGAAACTTCCGTCACAAGTGAGCTCAACCAACTATTATGAATTGCATACACAATAAGTTATTTGAAACAAAATTTTAATGTGTTTGATTATTAATGTTGGTAAGAGTTATATTCATCACTTAGATTCTAGTAAGAGAAAGTTGTACCAAGGACAATAGCTCAAGAAAAAGTTGTTAGAGGCAAAAAAAAAAAAAAACACAAGAGAGGGACATCTTTGCTGTCATGAATAAGACCAGAGAGGTAGATCATGATGCTTATAACTGGTTGACATACTTGACTATGATGAGTGGATGGTGCAAAGTTTTGATAAAAATGTAAGATGTGACCATGTCACAAATAATTATAGCGAGAGCTATAGTAAAATGAGGCCACCAAGGAGTGAGATTTATTGGACTATTTTGAATTGATCCGGATATAGATCATGAACATGATCCAAAAGAGACTGTGGGAAGTTAATAGATGGGAGGGAAACCTTACTCTGTATGTGAATGGAAAAATCATGAAGGGCGGTGATGAATCTAGGATGTTTCAATGTTTTTATGCTGGCAATAGAGAGTATGAGGTGACAGGGTCTTAAATAACATGGGTATATATATTAGCCATATGAAATGCGACTACACAGAGTGACAAATCTCTAACGCTCTATGTCCTCATGTTTTGTCGTGTCTCAACCATTATACTGTAGATAATAAAGTGCCCATAGATTTTGCTGAAGATATGTACTCAACATTATCAAAAGAGGCATACATTAACACTTATTCAATGATGATTCATCTAATACCTCACGTGTCACTTGAGATGATATACCTGGTGAAACAATTCTTCCACTTAACTACTGCAGGAAAGCAGGAAGAATGAAGAAACAAAGGATGAGGGAGGTAACTAAGGTATAGGCTGGAGATAAAAAAAAAAAAGAACTATTAGATACATAAGATATAGGTGTTCTAGTCAGAACAAGAGAAGCTGTAAAAATCCTAAAGTTGTCAGGCATTCCAAGGTACTATTTTGAACTAATTTATGCACATATTTGATCTTATTTTATATGATGGTTTAGAGGGAAAAAAACACAAAGATCATGTTCCATCAATTATAGGAAGGATTGTTATTAGCGAGTCAAGGGACAAAGCTACGCCATCACAAAAGAAGTCAATGGTTGCTCCAAATTTACATGATAATGGGAAGTAAAAGATAAATCTATTATCACTAATTCCATTTAGTCGGTAAAAATTCTACGAAAACTTTATTGCCGACTCTATTAATTTAGGCACAAGGAAAATAGAAAATAAAAAAGATGACGAAGCATAAGACAAGAGAAACATCTCAATCTCAAGCTAATGTAAATGTAACAGTAACTGCACAATAGTTTGAATTAATAAAAAATCCATCCATTGCAGTATCAACACAAGCAAGTTGTCTGTTCACTGATAACTAACCTTAAATAATGTAAGTTCAGGACATAGTATGATATATATTATTGCTATTAAATTATGACATTTTCGTGATTTTTATTTAAGAAATATCATTTTCATGTCTATTGAGTTGTTTATGTAGCTGTAGACATGATTCTTTTGGATATCCGTTTTGTATGTACAACTATTTATGTTGTGTTTAGAACTCGTTTGGATAGACCGGCTTTTGGCTTCCAGCTAACTGGAAGAAGTGCTTCTGGCCTCTCAAAAGCTCTTCCGGATAAAGTAAAAAATATTAGCTTCCTGAAAATAATTTCTGCTTCTCTTTTTCTTCAGACACAAGTTAAAAGTATAAACAATCCCAAGCAAACCCTTAGTAGAGTTAAGTTAAAAGTATAAACAATCCCAAACAACTGATATGTGCTGAAAGTGTTATCTATTTGCGATAAAAATTGTATTCATTTTTCATTAGTTTTTTAAAAATACAACATTGCTGCATTAATTCATTTCATTCCTTCTTCAAACTTAGAGCATTTAATATAAGTGATGTTTTCATTTGCATAACAATGTATAGAACATTAAGAACACCTTCATCCAATATAAATTTAGTTGGGATTATCATTTTTTATTGATATAAATAAAATATTAAAATTTATGAGTTCTGTAATCATATTTTCTCAATTATGCAATATTTTATTTTAAAAAATAAAATCAAAACAAATAAAAATAAAAATCAATATCAATTTAAAGTGGAAAAAATTGTAAAATAAAAATATTAAACAAATAAAAATAAAAATTAATATCAATTTAAAGTTGAAAAAATTGTAAAATAAAAATATTCCGTGGATATACTTTATGTTATTAAATATTCGTAAACGTATGAAACTAACTCCGAAATTTATATATTAATCTGAAACTAATTACATCTCCATCACCCTCACCAGTTCCCTTTATTGCTCTCGTTTCTGGCCGCGCCAAACCTTTACTACATCTATCTCGATCTCTTTCCACGAAAACAGTTTATAGGAAAGTAAAATTTAATCCAAATTTCTAGGGTTTAATAGACCCACATCAACTTACTAGGGTTAGGGTTTTGAATTGCTTGTTGAAGAAGAAGAGGAACAGCCACCATGACTGAGTGGCAATCTCTCCTTCAGTCCGTATTCATCGGCTTGATCTTCTCTTACCTTCTCGCCAAGCTGATCTCTGTAGTTGTCTCCTTCAAGGAGGACAAACTCTCCTTCGCTCGCCATTGCGACTCTTCTGCTGCTGTCGTCGAAGTCGTACGTAAGCCACCCCTCAAGGCTCCCGTCAACCCGCGTGGACCTGAAGCTGCTTCCGATCGATTGGAGACCGAGTCTACGATCGCTGAAATTGGGAGCGTTAGGAACGAGAGTCTCCCTTGCAGCGACGTTGAACGTAGCAGCGATGATGATGACGACGACGACGACGATTGGGAGGGTGTAGAGAGCACCGAGCTGGATGAGATTTTCAGCGCTGCTACAGCGTTCATTGCTGCCTCTGCGGCTTCCTCTTCGCAGAAGGTATCCACGGATGTGCAGCTGCAGCTCTATGCGTTGTATAAGATCGCCACTGAAGGTCCTTGTACTGGTCCCCAACCCTCTGCTTTGAAAATGACTGCCCGTGCCAAATGGTATATCTTTCTGCGTACATGATTTTATTTGTTTATATTAATGATCCTTTTGCAATTTCGATAGTATTAATTTTAGGTTTGAAATACGTGGAAGTTGAAATGAGCTTTGATAACTAATGTTGGGTGGTGGTGGTTGATTTACCAGAATCTTATAAGAATTGCAACTGCTAAGAATTGGTATAGATTGTGTAATCAAATGGGAAGCTTCATTTCTTTTGAAATGAGAGGGAGAGGTAGGATGTTGGTTTTAAATTGCTTATTGAATGGGGAGACGTGTGATTTGGAGCATGCAAGCTAATCTTGTTGGCTTACACTTTCTTTTTGAAGGTAGCTGGTTGGTCCGATTACATTTAGTGTTGTTTTTGGTTAGAATTTCTTGTATGTGAGCGAGGCAGATGTTATGTAGTTGTATAATTTGTTTTTGTATTTATTGGGGTTGTATGTTAAGTTTAGGTTTTGATGGTGCTAAGGTGATTGATAAATTTACTCTTTATTTTGTTTTATGTTAGGCAAGCATGGCAGAAATTGGGTGCCATGCCACCAGAAGAAGCAATGCAAAAGTATATTGATATCGTGTCAGAGCTGTATCCAACCTGGCTTGATGGTTCATCTGTGGTGAGTTTGTTGGTCTTTTCATTCAGCATCTGAGATGGTCGTAGGATAAAATTGATAATATTTCACCTATTGGATGCAGAAGAGGAGAGGTGGAGATGATACAGAACCAAGGAGAGATTCCAAAGGACCAATGGGGCCAGTTTTCAGTTCTCTTGCTTATGAGGAGGAACCAGGAAATGAGTTGTAAGGTTTTACCAAGTTTGTTATAAATTTATGATAATCTATTAAACTTAATTAAATTATTTATTTTAAATTTATCTTTATCATTTTACTCTATTTGCATTTATATCATCACATCGAAGTTGTGAACTGATAGATTAAGGTAATTTTAGGAAGTTGTATTCTGGAAGTCTGTAGCATAGACAGCTACCTGTTTTCTTCTGACAAAAGCAACAAAAAATAGTACTTCACTCATTTTATCAGTGACCTCACTAACTAACTTCCGTAACAGCTCAAGCATTTCCAGATATGCCCCTGGTTTGCTCCTCACTTACAGTTGGCTCATCATAAAACTTATTGCAATTGAACTCAATTAAACTGTTTTGGGTCTTGAGATGAATGGATTTTTATATATTAAGCTTTTCACATACATAGTCTATTCAGGAAACAGGATTTTGTTTTTTTCCCTTCATACATTCACCTGAAAACTTTGAGACTTCGATTTCCTTTTGTGGCTGCTAGTTTTTGTTGAAAATGACACGGAACACAAATTCACTTAGTTACATGAGTATCATGTGTTTGAGCTAGGGTCAGAGCTACAGAAAACATACATGTTTGATAAAAGATGCAGAGTTGCTTCCATTTTGTATGCAAGTTAAGTTTTGGCTTTGACATTAATGTTGTTGGATACTATGGAAAAGCAGAAATCAAAGCTTAAAAATGTGCATCATCTACTTAGATATATGCGGGATTTTTGAACTCGTTTGCTCATCCTCTGTTGGTCTATTACTTTCTGGATGCTTTCAAGAATTATAGCTAATATGCTATAAATGCAAATGGTTTACTGTATCTTGCAAGGGAGTTATAGATATATCCATTATTCCCCAAGTTATACTGCTGCAAGTTTAATTAGTGCTTGAACATGAAAATGTCTTGAATCTTTAATGTGCTTGCAGTTGCTGGCAAGGACACAAAGTTGCTTTAGTTAGTCAAGTCTAGTGATTGAATATACTCAGCTTTACTATGTGGCGTCAGCATTTTTATGTATCCTTGGAAAAGAGTTTCAAAGTAGTAATCATGCACTGCCATACTGATAAATAAATTAACTGTAAATTTGTGTGGCTTGGCCAACTCTATGGTTTTAAAGATATTTCTTTCTTTTCCTTTTGAGATTAATTAAGTTAATGTCTTCTGACTGGAACTTTGTAGGTAACGATAAAAGTACTTGTTGTTCGTTAGTTTAATTAATTTATTTATTTATCTTTTATCTCAGGGAAATGGAAGCTATTCACACCTATGCTAGAGAAGGAGAAGCACATAATTTGATCAAATGCATTGACAATGGCGTGCCAGTGAATTTGAGAGGTCTGTTCCTTGTTTTTGCTCATTCTGTAGAATCACTTTCATGTTTAAGGTCTTCCTCGAAGCTTCATCTATTTATTATTAAAAAGAACTGTGAGGTTAATCCTAATAATGTCTCAAGGTACCGTTCTCTCGTTTCTATTAGCATTTAGATTATTGAGATTATTAAAGCTAATAAACAGTCAATTTATAACTTTTAGATAGTGAAGGTCGAACTCCTTTGCACTGGGCCGTGGATCGCGGTCACTTCCACATCACTGAAGTACTTCTTAGTAAGAAGTCTGATGTAAATGCAAAGGTATGCTCATCATCATTTCATTCTAAACAAGGAGAAATATCTAAGTATATTCCCAACATTTGCTTCTCTTGTTAACTAAGATTGTACACCACTATCTAAACTGGTTTTCTGCAACCAAATTTTTTTTGTTGTGATGTTCAATATGTGGGAATTCTTAGGGTGTATTCTTTGGGGGGAAAAAAAAAGGAAAAAGACAAAAACAAAAGTGAAAACTGCTGCTTGTAGTTGGAATTGTTTTTGACAAACAGTTTCATATAATGCCCTTGTTGCCTTTTCTTCTATGGTGAAGCTGCTACTTGTTGGAGAGGCATTGTCTCTTTTCTTGGGGCCTTCCTTAATTTAAATATTGCAGCCAAACCTTATGAAAAGCCAATTATAAAGAAGAGTAGAAAATTCAGTGGAGAAGGTTAGGCATAATGGTTGAAGAAAGTAGGTTATTCCAAGAGAAATAATTGAAATTGTTAATGTTTGGACTGGTCTAATGTTTTTGTTTAACTTTACTAAATACATTTGAGTCAACCTTTTTGCCTTTTAGCATTGTTTTATTTGGCTGATTGATATCCTACATTTTAAAATTGAAGGACAATGAAGGCCAAACTCCTCTTCATTATGCTGTTGTGTGCGAGAGGGAAGACATTGCTAAATATCTGGTGAAACATAAGGCAGACATAGACATGAAGGATAATGATGGGAAGTCGCCCTGCGATCTCTGTGAGTCAAACTGGCCGTGGATGAAACAACCAGCAACTGCAGACTGACTGATGGTTCTATTTTTATCTATTTTGCTGGCTTGGTTCAACTAATGGGTTGATAATATTCTTGTGGATGTTTGTACATGGCTATATAAATTACCTCTTTTAACCCTTTTTAACTTCTATGATATACACCACTCGTGCATAACCTGCGTCTCTGCAAGAGAGTCATCGTTTCTCAACCTTATTCAATAGTAAATTAAATGGATGAGCTCTTTTTGCAGTGAAATGGTTTGAATATATGGTATAGTATGGTTACAGAAATTTGCTTTTATCAGTCTTAGAGTGGATTGCCTAAGTAACTTTTTCCGTTTGTGTAAAGTAGTCATTTGGGAAACACTTATCGATTATCTGAATTAGCTTTTCTACAGTTGTGTTTCGTAAAATCACAAATTCATTATAAACGAAGGGTTGAAAGAAGCTACCAGTAGTGTTCTTAAGATCTAGACGTGTTTCATGAAAGGCTTCTATTTGGAAGCAAACTACTTGGTTACGAGGAATGGCAATGGAGCGGTCCGTCCCATTTATCTCGTCAGATTTTTTCCCTGTCAAAACAATTTAACCTGTAAACTTGTGAAAGTTTGAAACTTTAAAAATAAACAAATTTGATCAATATGCCTTTACCGTCGTACTTCACGGCATCACCAGAATATGAAACGTGTTTCACCAACTTATTTAAGGCTGGTGCTGTATTGGTCAATTTCAAACTTTCCAAAGTTTATAAAGTTAAATAAATTTGAAGTTAAAGTTTGAAAAACTTGTATTTTATAATTTTTCCTAATAAAATATTACACCAACATACAACATTAAAAAATTCATAACTAACATTACATTTTATATCATTAAAAAAAAATAAAAATACATTAAATATTGAAATAATATTAATTATATAATATTACACAATATATTTATTTTATAACATTATATTATATAACTAATATATATGTATATATATCGGTGCGGGACAGGTGAATTTTGATAGAATCCGAACCCGCGCGCCCATAAAATGGTTTTTAAATTAGATTGAATCCACCCACACATATGGGGCGGATTTAAACCAATTCTGACTAGATTGGAGCGGTTCGGATACCCACGAGTAGGGTTGTTCACAAATCAATTCTTAACTGAGAGATTCGTTATTCGGATTCAAATAATAGAAAAATAATAGTTTTTTTTTCTTTCGGATTCAAATCCAAATCTAAATTCTATAATGGATTCGGATAATAAGCAAATCTAAATCCAATTTTTATATATTCGAATTCCGATGTGTTTATATATATATATATATATATATAATATGTATTTATATATAAAAAAAATTGAATAAATTCTATTAATATAAGATGTTTTATTGTACTACTTATATAAAAATAATAAACACAAACCTTAAAATTTTAATTGAAGCATTGTTGGCTCCTTCTACCTGTAAAACACTCTATTTTTGAGACTTTTCATGGAGATAAAAACATTTGAATTTATTACAAAAAATTTCGTTTATCTTTGAAGATAAAATCATTAATCAGGTTGCACATGTTTTTTATTCTAAAATTTGAAAGTGCTTCTGTGTCGGAGGAGGCTGCAGACTTAATAATCACAGATCAGATTGGCATAAATCTGAGATATGGTGATTATATTTTTAATTAGACTTATTACAAAATTTTATATATATTTTTTCCATTCAAATTATAAATTTTAAAAAAAAATTAGCGTGAAATATTTTATCCAAAAGTGAATGAGAGTGAAAATTTATTTTTAATTAATTTCCTGGTTACGAATCCAAATCAGAATCCAAATATAATTTTAGATTTGTAAATGAATTCAAATATAATAAATCCAAATTGGAATCCAAAAATATTCGATTGGATTCGGTTCGTGAATAACCATACCCACGAAATGTATTCAAATTGTCATTTCTAACTTAATATGACTTGAGCATCAACATAGTAATATTTGAAATACTATATAATATAGAAAAGATTATTAGTTGTGGCTTAGTGCCTGTTTAGGAGGATTATTTACGGGTTGAAATTTATTTATTTATTTAATTCGAAACACTTCTTTAGAAAAGTTTTACTTTTAATTTTTTAAAAATATTTAATTAATTAGGGGATGGCAATATGGGTCATGACATGATGGGTTGATATGAAACGAATACGATTATTAAGGATTAGAGTTTAGTATAATCATGTCGCGTTGGTAAATGTGTCGAACCGTTGAACCCGTTTAATAATCGTGTCGTGTTCGTGTTGACATAATCATGTCACGGGTTGACCCGTTTATTGAGAATATATATGTAATTTTAAATCTTGATATTTTATTTATGATTTTTTATTAAAAAAGTAATTTTTATTAAAAAAATTCATGTCAACCCATTTAATAATCGGGTTAACGTGTCAATTTCGTGTTAGCGTGTTGAATTAGATAATAACCCATTTATTAATCGTGTCGTGTTCGTGTCAACTTATTTCTAATTGTGTCGTGTTCGTTTTGGAAGTTCACAATCCGTTTAATAATCGTTTCGTGTTCGTGTCATGTAAAGTTAAACGGGTTCGTGTTCGTGTCAGGGTCGACACGACCCGCGAACCCATTTTGCCAGCTCTAGTGTGTGTTTGGTAGGCAGATTTTTAACTAGCAATTAGATTTTTCATTAGCAATTTGACTGTTTAACCGTTTGAGAAAAACTTTTTGATTAGCGATTAGATTTTTAATTAGCGATTTCCAAAACGCTACTTCAAGTAGCTTTTCACGAATTGCTAACCAAAAATCTCCTATTTTACTATTATCAATTTATGAGTATTACTAAACTACCCTTAACAATATTAAAAGCTTTTATTTATACTAAATTAGGTAATTTTAATGATGCTTTTATTTATTAAATATGATTAAAAATCTTTAAATAACTTTTTTTTTAGTTAGTTTATATTTTATTTATTTATTAATTAGTTGATAACTAAAGGATGATTGGTTTTAAATTAAAAATCTGGAAAGAAATTTTTTTTTAAAAATAAATACTAACGCTAATAAATTATATTGTAAGGTAAAAATAATATATTGTATTGTTTACGTAATTTTACATCTAACGGCTACTTTAACATCTAATTGTTATTACCAAACACTCATGCCAAAATGCTACTTCAACAACTAATTCAACAATTAACAGCTAATCGCTATTTCAATAGTTAACTCAACATCTAATATAACATTCAGTGTCAAACATGCATTTAATAATTCAAATAAATTTTGTATTTCAAAAGTGTTTGGAAGTTTCAAGCGGTTCAACATAATAATTTTGTCCAATCATGAATCAGTAAAAAATCGTCATAAGATCACGACACCTTCAATTATGGGTGACAAATTTTTACTTATGTGGGCCAAGAGCAATTGTATCATCGTAGATCATTTAGTGAAATAGTTTGAGACTCCTTAACTTAAATGGAAGTTTATTTGACTCATAATTTGAAATTTTACTAGTAAAAAATCATTTACAAAAAAGTACAAATTTAAAACTTGGTCGAGTAGATCTTTTAGAGTTTTATTTTTTATTTTTTATTTTTTATTATATATTATCTGATAAATTCATACTTTGTTTAACTTATTTTTACATATAAGTGTTATTATCTTAATATTTATAAAATTATAATAAACTTAAAATTTTAAAATATTTATATAATACACATTTGCAAAATTATATAACACTTTATCTTCCTTTTTTTATTTGATTTTTTTTTTCTTTTCAAGAGAGTAAAAAGTGTAATATATGAATTTGAATTGATTAAACAAATTATTATTATTATTATTATTATTATTATTATTATTATTATTATTATTATTATTATTATTATTATTATTATTATTATTTAGGCTTGATTAATACTTCCTCCGTTTCCTTATACTCACAACATTTGAATAGTGTCAACTTTCATAGATCAATATTCTTTCATGTATTATTTTTTATATATAAAGAAAAATATAATCAAATGGGATCTTGTTTTATTCGTCTTGGTGTCTATTTTAAAAATATTAAATTTATTTAATTTTTAGTTAGGTATTATTAAAAATATTTGCAGTTAAAATCAAGCATTGAAAAGCGTATTAGATGAAATGTTGCAAGTAAAAGGAAACGGAGGAAGTATGATTTTGAATTTGTATATTATCTTGAATTTGTATATTATCTTGAATTTGTATATTATCTTGAATTTGTATTTTTCTTGATCAAATAATTATATATAAATGAAAAATCTTAATCTAATAAAAATTATTAAATGTAATTTTTTAAAAAAAAATGTAATTTTTTTAAAAAAAAATGTAATGGGGTGAGAGAGGCTCGAACTCTCGACCTCAGGATCACTCAGAAGCTATGAGACCTACGCGCTAGCCAACTGCGCCACCACCCCCGATTGGTGCTTGGACCAACTCAATTAATTTAATATCAATTCTCTTCATCCAACTACATTCCGAATTTCTATCTATTTTGAATATCTATGAACTCAAAATTCATTCATACTAATTTTCCAATATTTATTCTTCTTCATCTCTATTATATTTTTCCTTCTATACTCTTTACATTCGTTTAAACGGATCTTTTATATTAGATATTTTGGTTACAATAAATAATAAATTTTAAAAATTTAAAAATATATTATTATTTATCTAAAGTTGAACGGTGATGGATTTTGAAACATGGAAATTATACCATTTTTAACTTGAAATTAAATAATGATGTTTCGATTTTATTGAAATATGAATATAAAAACCTGAATCTAAAATGCCAAAGAATGTGTTTTTACTTTTACAGAAATGAAACATTTCAAATTTCATCGTTAGAAGTTTCTCGAGGAAACTATCCCAGATGAACAATTGACTTTAAGGTAAAGTAAAATTTAAATGACTTTTTTGGGATTCTAGAAAAAGAAAACAAAAGTTATGTTTCTAATCATAATGTATTTATACGATGAATTACAAAATCAGTATATTCTTAGGAAAACACCACTAGCTCTGATACCACTTGTGAAAAAATCGGTGATCCATTGTAGCGGAGACGAATATTGATAACCACAAATTAAAACAACATACACACATCCATGCTATCGACACACATCCATTGCAGCGAAGACGAGTATTGGTAACCACAAAGTAAAACTCCTCAGCTATCGACATACTTTCCACCACATCCACATCCATGCTGACCAGATGCCCGTGCAGGACACGCTAGAATTATTCCATCCATTATCATGACAACATTGGTGGTTCAAAACATATCATAAGTACACCTATCCCAACGTACAATCGAAGTCTTTTCCGAACCGCTCCTCATAGTCTTTCCTTATTCGAGTTCACCAGCCAATTGATCAAAATTACCAGCCCACAAAGATCCCAAAACACCACTAGTCAAACCCTCAATTTTATTTTGACTATTTGACCAGACTTGAATCTTTGACCATATATTTTGATCTTTACCTGCGTTAACAGAGAAGCAAAAAGTCTCAAAATCTACCTTACCACCACAATCAAACATGTCGTAGATCACCACTGTCATTGCTCGATAACTACCACCGAAACTTTTTCATCTCTACGACTATCTCAGACTAGATCTTGACAACACTTGTGATTTTTTTTTCAGCTTTGACCTTCTTTTTTTTTTTCTCTCATGCAACCAACTCAAAATTCGATCAGAGAAACCAAATCAAAATTTTCAGAACTTCTAGAGACTCCGGGAGATTTACCTATCCTTCAAAATCTTTCGCTTTCATCTTACCTAAACCCATGTTTACTTTGAACAAACCAAAACTCACGGACCACACCAACACTATCTCACTAACCAAGGGCTCTAATACCAGTTGTTGGGAAAACACGGCTAGCTCTGATACCACTTGTTGAAAAAATCGGTGATCCATTACAGCGGAGACGAGTAATGGTAACCACAAAGTAAAACAACATATACAAGGTAAAAAATGGAGATTGAAAATAAGACTCAAGGTTTTTACGTGGAAACCCAAAACGAAAAAACTACGGCCGTTAGGACGACGAGAGACTAATTCACTATATAACAACAAAGCAACAGTTACAATCAGAATACCACTCTCTCACTTCTCAGTCCAATTACATTAGTTACAATCTCACATACAAGCTCTCCAAATATGGATCTCACAGGATAACAGGACTCGATCCTAGAACTCAAGATCTCCATGGTTCCTAGGGCCCCATCGGGCACCTCCCAAATCTAACCAACTAGATCTACATTGTTCTCTCAAGATATCTAATAATATATATAAGCATCATATTTATAGCATTAGATTACTTAGTCACAAAGTAATCCTAAATCATTAAGAAAACATTTTCCTTTTTAGGATTCTCAATGATCTTTTTCCTAATTAGAATCCACTTTAGGAAATACCATTCCTAATCAAATATGATACTTCTAAAACAGTCTTCGAGTCTTTTCCAAATTACCAAACCAATTATGGATACCGGAATATACTCGAATTCTCGTCACAATCCTAACATATATAACTATCCTAGACCTTACAAATCTATAGGAACATCTAAAATCTAGATAAATCGGCAAGTAAATATTATTTTATCAAAGGCTAGAGATGATTAGCATAATTTGAGACTGCAAGATTACAAAACCTTTAGCGAATATAATTTCGCTATGGGCTCGATTGTGAATTGGTTGAAAATATATGGGGGAACTGAAATTGGAAAGGAAATGTAAGAAACATATACCACTTCCTACTCTTCCCAAGTAGTTTTGCAACAACAATGTCATCGGTAAAAGTTTGGAAAATATGATGTATTGATAAGAATTTTAGATATTATTGAAAAACATAATTAAATGTTGTTTAAAAATAATGATAGACGCCCTGTTAGTGCTAAGCTGAAGTAAATACCCATTCTAATAAAAATCAAGATCATGAACGTGGTATTAGTTATCGTGGTTGTAATCACTTCGTACACTACATCAAATTTGATTTATTATACCTCAAATTTAATACAAAATATTTTAAATTAGGTATGATTAGTATGATTTATACCTCATAATTTAGCATAAGGTATAAATTTTATAAAAAGATTAATACCAACATGTTAAATTAGGTATCAAAAGTATTAATATTACCTATATTTTAAAATTAGATATTATATTTCTAAAATTTTATACCTACACCTTAAATTCAGGTATGAAAACTTTTATTTATATCTTATTTTTTATTTAGGTATATTTGTTTTATAAATTTTATTTCTCCATTTTAAAGTTAGGTATAAAATAGATACAAAGTTTCATACCCATATTTTGCATCTGGGTATGACAACCTTTATTTATATCTTTTATATATATATATATATATTTATTTATTTATTTATTTATTTATTGTGAATTTCATACCTGCATTCCAAAGGCAGGTATGAAAATAGATATAAAATTGTTATTTACACCTATTTTTCCAAATAGAAAATTAATTATAAATAAATTTAAATTTAAATCCAAATAAAGAGTTGCTAGTACATTTGAATGTTTTATGAAAGGATTTCAAAATAATAAATATTCGAGGAGTATATTTCAACATAATTAATTTCTTAAAAGAAAATAATTTATATTATTTTAAATAATAATATCAAACCTATAAAAATATAGGTCTATGAGTTAATTTTAAAATATATAGTGAAATTAAATGTGAAATATTCAGATAACAATTTTAGTAGTAAAAAAATTTAAAAATATCCGGACAAAATTGAAATCCCTTTCCTCGTCTTGTCTCCTTTGCTTGTCTCCTTCTACTGCTTTACCTTGATTAGACGATGTCAATTCTACCGCCTCACCTGATTTCTCCTTAGGTGAGCTGTTGCATCAGGTTTCTTGATAAGTCATCGGAGTTAGGTTAATTGGTGTTTACTTTGGCTTTACATGTATTTTAGTGTGTTTATTGATTTAAAATTTTAGTTTTGAGATGTGATTTTGATTAATGTCAAGGAAAGAAATATTAGGTTTGTTGAATGATTTGTTGTTGCTTGAAAGTTATGTTTGGTTTGTTTTATGTACCTGATTTGACTAAGTCAACGAAATGTGTGTATTGTGTGTACGAGATTTGTAATTAGAATATCAAGTTTCATTGTGATATTAATGTTCAGAATGTCAAAAGTTTCTTGACAACTGAATTAGTTGTCCAATCAGATAGGGATAGCTAGTGTTTGAAATCATGATTTGATTGATCTTTAGGATTGTCTAAAATTTCTTCTGCATTTGGTGAGATGATAGATTTTATGTCATCTGGTCCTCTCTTATTTAAAATGATAATTTGAATTTGATATTTTTTTTCTTATTTATATGAATCAACAAGGTGAAAAACTTGAAGAAAAGTTGTAAGACATATAACTTAGAGAGGATCGTCGCATTTTCAATTTGAAGAGATACTTCATTTTACCAGTCTTCTTATTCTTCTCCATCATATTTGCCAAAAAAATAGATACATTCTCTCTTTATTTTCATCACATGTATTTTCGTCTTTTATATATATATATATATATATATATATATTTGTCTGCTCTGCACTTATTTATATAAATTCATAGAGGTTCTTTATGAGCTCTGATAATGTACATTCTCTCTGATCTATTGTATTTCATATATGTATATTGGAATTATAACGCTCTACGTTTTATCTGGTTGTATGCTTTGAATGTACTATAATGCTGTTCTACGTATCTGCTAGATTATCCTCTTATTTATATTGTTGATTTTTTGGTAGTACTAAGAGACTAAAGTATATTATTGTGTGAATTTCTAGATTTGTTAATAATGGTATCCAAGTACCTCATTTACATAAATTTGATCCATGTTATGCTTGATTTCTCTATTATATAGTAATTTTAATAAAGTACATCTATTTCTCATTCTGTGTGTTCTGATAGCAACTATCCTTTAATATATGTGCTTCTCTTTACCGATAAGATAACTTATCAGTAATGTAAAATGAAGAAGATTTATTAACAGAGTAGTTGAGAGATCTCTATCATTGTAAATAATGTGATCTAATTGTCTTCTACTTGAACTAATTTTGATAGCCTATTTAACTGAATATTATAAGAATCCAATATGTAATAAAAGTATTTAAATGATGTGTTGTTGCATGCTGTTTATTTACTAGTGTCACATACATTCAAATGGATAAAGAGTGGGTAAAATTATCCATGTTAATATCTCACACTAAACTTTTAAATAAATAAACTTATCATAGTTGTTTAAAAAATATGCTTGCATAATTTTCTTTAAAGTTTCAATTAGAGTCTCTAAAGAATATAAATATGGAGCAAAAAATTTTGTCCAAACAATATCCAAATATGCTGCAAGTCCTGGTTTCATCTCCTTTCCTTGCAAGAGATGCAGAAATAGTTTATTATTATTATTATTATTATTTTTTATCATGATACTAAAATAGTGTATAAGCATTTGATCATGAATGGGATGGATCCTAATTACAACACTTAGGTCTTTCATTGAGATTCAGCTCAAACTTCAACACCAATTCAGAATACCTCAATTACATATAGAATGTATAAGGATGCAAATTTGGAAAATCTTTTCAATAATGACTCCGGTGTGGATGTGAGAGATGAAGACTGGATAAGTACACTGAACTATCGACAGCAGTATTTCTATATAAATATAAAGTTACACATGGTATCTCTAATAATGGGTTTAATGCACTTCTAGCTATCTTTCGAGACATGTTACCACCTGATAATATTTTGCCAGAATTGCTAAACATTGTTAAGAAGTTGCTCAAGATATTTGATTTACGATATGAAAAAATTCATGCATGTATCAACAATTGTTGTCTTTTTAGAAAAGAATTTCAAGATCATGATGATTGTCCGAAATGTAGAGCTAGTAGATGAAAAGTAAGTAAAGCAAAAAAGCAAAAAAGGTAAGAAGATTCCAATGAATGTACTTTGGTACTTTCTTATCATACCAAGGTTTAGATGAATGTTTACAAGTCTAGAGATGGTGAATGACTTAACGTGGCATTCTACTCATACAAGTCTAGATGATAAGATGCGTCATCCAATCGATTTAGAAACATGGAAAACTATAAATATGATGTTGCCATCTTTTTCTTTTGAGCAATGCAACTTAAGCTTGAGCTTAGCAGCAGATGGATTTAATACTTTTAACGACTTAAATACCACTTATAGTGTTGACCGGTAGTGTTGATAATATACTATCTTCCTCCATGGAAGGGTATGAAAAAAAGGAACATTTGATGTTGACATTACTAATCCTAGGAGAAAAACAACCAGGAAATGTAATTGATGGGTTACTTACAACCTTTAGTAGATGATTTATTTCGATTATAGAACTCTGGACTTCGTGTTTATGATACATCTACCAATTCCACATTCAACTTGAGGGTGATATTCATGTGGAATACAAATGACTTTCCTGCACATGGAAATTTAGTAGGATGTTGTGTGGAAGATGAATATGGTTCATAAAATTGAAAAACTTATGAAAAGTTGGTTCATGAGATTGAAATGCAAAAAATTTCCAGATTAGCAAGTTATTTATGGGTGTCATAAACAAGAGATTTATGTAAAATCAAGATTCTATCAAATTTACTCATTTTCCTTCATTAAGTTTTTGTCCCATTGGGTTTTTTTTTAGCAGAGTGTTAACAAGGCAGTCAATAAGTGGAATTCAAGGGGAAGTGCCAAATTGAAGTGGTGGATTTCCACCTCATTTTTGTTTTTCCAACTAAATTATTTTAAATGATAGATGTGTAAAAAGATTCGTAGTGTAGTATTGACAAGTGTAAAAAGATTTGTGGGACTATTTTTTTTAATGAATTGTTGACAAATGTGATATATACTAGTGTAATATTGACAAGTGTAATTTAAATAGTTATATAAGAAGCTCCTTCACTAAATTAAAATATATATATATATATATATTCACTTTGTTTGAAAACTGCTATATACTTAAATATTTCACGTGCTTTAATATTTCTTGATAAATCAATTTTCTTCGAGACTTTTGTATATTTTCAGTAAGTACCTACACTCAAAAATCATTAATTTTAATTTTTACAATAATTCTTCTTTATCTCCATTCTATTCTCTTTTTTTCTTTTACAACAATAAATTTATTTAGTTCTTCTTTATCTCCATTCTATTCTCTTTTTTTCTTTTACAACAATAAATTTATTGGTGATACTCGGCCAATTATGTTTGAGTTAATTTATCAGTAAAAGAGAAAATTGAATATATATATATATATATGAATACTTTGACAAAATTTTGGTTTATTTTGAAATGATGGAGTTTTGTGTTAATGATTTTTTAAATTATTTCTTTATATAATTTTTTAATTGCAATAATGTATTTATAATTTTTTATAAATTTGAAAAAAAAAACTATTCCCAACACTTACCATTCTATTCTTAAATTTGAGTGATCATAATTCGAATTTCAACTTAACTTTTTAAAGTTTAAGTCGCTCAAGTTGAGCTCAAGCCTATTAATATTTGATTCATTAATTGCCCGTGCAACAATTATAAAATTACTCATTCATATAGAATTGAGTTGAGTACCACAAATAATTAAAGATAAAGTGCAAAGAAATGAATAAAGTAAATAGACACATAGTTTTTTGTGGTTTGCCACTTTAGCTAATCTACAATAATTATAGTTTTATTTCACTGTGATATAATTCTTGTTACATATACATTTAGGGAACAAATATTTATATACCTAAGAGGATAAAAAGATACAAGAAACAACTAAGTAAAAAAAACTGCTCAGTAAAGTGGTTCAATGATATGGGTTTGGTGTATATCCAAAAATCCATTATCAGAATCCATATCTTAACAATTGTCACAGTTAGAGACTATCTAGTCAATCGTAAATATTTTCAATCTCCCTGCCAATATACCCAAACACCAATAGCGACCTTATCTAGGTGTAACATCTCGCACACTAGTGTAGTAGTAGTCTAAATGAGGTTTTGCACAATCCAAGTTTCCCAACATCAAGTCATCTTATCTATTGGATTCTTGGCACCCTTAATTTTCATCAAATATATATCACCTCCTTTCACCAAGCGACGAGTGAAATTCTACCTACGCCGGATATTCTTAGTTTTAAAATAATACACTTGTTCTTCACAATTGTATAGCACCTTGACTATCAATAAAGAGAACCTTGTCATGTTGTGTATTGTCTAGCCCTTCAAAATAATCAACCAACCATATCAAATCCTCACCAACATCAACTATTGAAACATATTCAGCCTCTATAGATGATATATAAACAAACTTATGAAGTTTTGACATCTAGCTTATTGGTGTCATATCTGTAGTGTTGACATAACTGAATATGCTCTTGTTAGAGTACATATACCCACTAAGATCAGAATAAATACAACACTCTAATAATACCTTTCTATTTCCATAATAAAGTAAGTTACTAGTTGTTCTCTTTAAATATCTCAAAAAGTTACTTTACTGCTTCGCAATGATCTTTCATCGGTTTGACTTGTATCTACTAAGAACTCCAACAACATGTGTTATATCAGTAGGGGTGGACACGGTTTGGTCTAGGTTTGGCTAGACGCATACCGGACTGATTAATATTTCGGTCCCAAAAATATGGACTAGACTGATTAAAATGTTGGACCGGTCGGTTCGGTCCCAATGGGTCTCAATCCGATCCAATCGAGGTAGGCTTTTCATTTTTTTAAATATTAAAAAATAATTTTAAGAAACCTATATATAACCATATATAATACAAATTAGACACATTTATGGTGTCAATTTATAATATTATAATTACTCATCTAATCTATTTTTAGATTTAATAAATTTAAATTAATATGATTAAATTAATTAAATATTAAAAGTTTTTCTATGTAATTAAATTCTATCTATATTATAATATAAGTACATATTTTATTTTAAATACTATATTTATATTTTTAATATATATTTTTATTTATTTATTTAATAAATATATTATTTTTAGTTCTTAATCAGCCCGGTCCGTAGAGGCATGGGTCTAGACCGACAAACATATCGGTCTCATTCTTTTGGACTGGATCAGAATCGTTTAAACTAGGGATTGACAATTTTCGATCTGGTTCGAGTCGGTCTCGGTCCAGCTCGGGTTTTATGCCCACCCTCTATATATCAGTTCTAGTGCAAACCATAACATCTATCAAACTTTCAACTGCAGAAGCATAAGGTATATTTTTAAAGTGCTCATGCTCCTTAATAGTTTTGAGTAATTTCTCATTTGACAATTTTAGATTATTTACTAAAGGAATACTCTAGCATTTTGCTGCATGCAATGCTGAGTCAACATGTCATCAAAGTTGCAACAAAACGCAAGGGGCGTAAATAGGCAAAAGGCTAAAACACCTAGGTCCATTTCACAATGAAAGTTAAACATGACCCCCGTTTTGTTGCATAATTATGTATATCCTAGCACGTTTTGGTATAAATATATGGTAGGGACGCAGAACGGATGAAAGTTTTTTTTTTTTTTCTCATTCTCTTTAAAATTGATTCTATCTCTCTATAAAATTTTTCTCTGGTAACTCTTTGAGTTGTTAATTGATTAACAAATATAAAATAACTAGTATACTAATCAACTATTTTTTAATTATGCAGATGAGAGACTATTTCGATCGAATTGAGAGGTTTCTAGATCGATATGTTTCGAGTCGGATTACGCAAGAAGTTAAAATAATTTTATTTTTATTTATTTATTAGTTAGTATATAAATAATAATATTATTTGAATAAAAATGTAAATTAAATTATGTTACGTAAGATTATTAGTTTAGATATTAGACTTAATATTAAACCCTTTTATGTATGCTTTAGATAGTATTATGCCTATTTAAATAGTTGTTTTAATTGGTAAAATAGTATTTGCTTGATATATTAGAAATGATTACGTAATTATATAGTTAGGGATTACTATGATTTTGATAAATTTATCAATAGATTACTTATAGATTAGGAATAATCCCCAATGACGGTACTTGTGAAATTATATTAATTCATTAAATTGTAGGAATAAATTTTTATATAATTAAGCTAATTTGGTTATGATCTTTATGATAGACCAAGGATGATATGCATATCACTATACCTCAACACGTTACTGTCGAGAGACCACCCAATCATCTTTTACCGTATATACAAATAGCAGTGAGTAAAATGGGACTGGACCCAAAAAAATTCGGAACTGGACCTGACTCGGAATATCCAGTCCGGTCTCCAATTTATAAACTTTATAATATTCGGTTTCCGGTCCGGGTGTAAACCGGCAGGGTCCTGGTCAAACTCGGTCAACCTAGATATTTTTAATTGGGCTTTTCTTCAGTGGGCTGGCTGATTTAACATATCAGCAATTTAATGTTTTTATTCTCTGACTTTTGCTTGGAAAATTATTAAAAAATCAAAAAGTTCATTTGGCTTCACTTTGGCAGATGTAGCAACAAATTGTTGTGCTGCATTTGCTTAGAAAAACAACTTTGTTATTTCATATTGCTTTTCATTTTACTAGACTTTTGACAGCAACATTATTGCGTGATGCACCTTTGTTATTTTGGCTCATTTGTTATTACAAAATTATGTTGACTTTTGGCACATTTGTTATTGCATCTGCGTGTTGTTGGTTGTTGGTTCATTTTGATAGAAAGATTATTGCATAATGCTGAATTATATTTTAACAGACTTTTGCAACTTCACCAAACCGGTCTAAACCATGGACCGGACTAGATCAACAGTGTTTGAACTAGATCTAGACCGATTATAACCCTTCCGGTCACCGGTTTATAGAACTAGATAAAATCGGTCTTCCATTTTTACCGGTTTTGGTCTAGTCCGGTCCGAGTTGGGACCGATGCACACCTTTATATACAGATGACCGAATTCAACCATGTAGCTTCCATAGGACCCCAAGATAGTGATGGTTTACCGCTTTATGTGAGCATTGACGTTCAGAGACCTATACATTTATTCTGCCTTGGGGAGAGTGCACCATCACTCTAGAGGATATCGCGTTACTTACTAGACTTTATACAACTCGATTTCGGGTGGTCGACCGGATGAATGGAGGATATAGTGTAGGGGGACATCAAGTGACCTTAATTTTGTTAAGAGAGAGACTTTTAGGTCCGACTCCTCAGGATGTAGTGACTTATATGAATGGTCATACTGGAATCTCTCTAGCATGGCTACGACGACACTTCATGGTATTTCAAGATGATGCTAATGACTGCACTCGACAGCGCCACACACGAGCATACATCTTACATCTTCTTGGAGGTGTAGTTTTTGGTCTGAAGACACGGCGAAAGATGTTCCCGTTTCTTTTCTACATTTGCTAGAGGATTTGATAACTATTAGGTTATATAGCTGGGGTCGGCATGTCTAGCGTACATGTACAGGTACACGTATCACTCAATTTTTCCAAACTGGAAGACTCTTAGAGGTTTCATATGGATTCTAAGGCGTGGGCCTATCTACAGATTTCAGCATTGTGTGTAGGTGTTGTTGCTTACTTTTCATATTTTTCGTTGGCTGGCAGGTACATCCAAATAATGTCGATAATTTATGTAATTTTTCTTATATTACTTTTTAAAAGAAATGTTAGTGTCTTATTGTCTTTTTCCATTTTATTAATGCAACTTTGAGAAATACCCTAAGAGTGATTCCGGTGCCGAGGAGTTAAAGTGATATCGCCTGATTTTCGATTGACTACTAGACTTTGATGATATGAGTATATAATTTATTTAAATTTATCCATGTTACGATAATTTTATTTTTTCATACCATGAATTATGATGTTCTTGTGCGTAGTTTGTTTGGCATTTATACATCAATATCGCACTTTGAGCAAGCATTCCTACTGAGTATGAAGATACCCTATTGCGGCATGCATGTACACCATTGTTGTGCATAGTTGTCATCGAGTGACATCCCGCTAATCGAGTTCTTTAACAGTTCGGTTTCTTTCAACATTTCCCTCAGACTCCGCTATATTTAGACATGCCACATGGTTCAGACTTACGGGGTTACAGAAGTCGTAGATTGGCAAGTGACGCATTAGGATTGGTGTGAGCTATGGAACCAGCGTAGCTAGTATATAGTCGGATAGACTTTAGATACACATCCCCGTCATATTGCTTCAATGGCGTACTATCAGTGGTATTGGACTGTCACAACTGATTTTTTCCGCATCGTGACATTGATAGTTCTCTCTACACAGCCTCTGAGATTTCACCATACATCATGCGTTCTCTAGAGGTCTTCGCACCAATCATGCAGATTCCACCACATCAGGTGTACCACAGATCACGACCATGCTTCTCGGCTACTCATTTGGAGGGACGACGTCTATTTGCTGCTATAGACATTGCTCAGGGGCATGATATAGCCACACAAGAGTAGGGCCATTAGTTCGCCGAGAGAGTCGCACTAGAGTAGGGTCACCAGGGCCTCTATGCAGGCCCACGTGATGTTAGCCCCTATGGCGGTCCAGCCGACGATGAGGATTCTGACTATGATGATGATGAAAATGTCAATAATGACGATGATGGTGGCGGAGATGGGGACGATCATGGCGGTGATGGTATTATTGACAATTGTATTGGAGGTGGATATAGAGATTCGGGTGGTGGTGGTTTTAGTCAGGGTGGATATAGAGATGGGGTGACGATGTTTATGCCCCTCGTAGTGCTGATCTTAAGATGAGGTACATATCAATATATGTTGTCTCATATTTGTTTTATATTTATTATGTTATTTAATATTCCTTCATAATTACAGCTAGGGGTGGGCAACTACATGTTCGGTTCGGTTCCGAGTGAATCTGAACACGAACATATAAATTGGGTGTTCGGTTCTAGGTGTTTTTGAACACCCAAATATCCTATGGCGAACCGAACACCCTGAAACATGTTCGGTTCGGTTCTTAGGTGTTCGAATTTTGTTGACTTTTCTTTGACTATTTATAAAAATACATAGCTATTAAAATATATTCTAATGAAATTGATTCAAATATAGAACAAATATTAGTATTTAAACAAGAACAAATCAAAATCAAATCAATTATGTAGATTTTTTTTGGGTGCATGAACTTTAAACAAAGTAAAAAAATATAAAATCTTTTTATACATGTTTAGATGTTCGGTTCTTTTTTAAACCCCAAAACCGAACCGAACACCCTACCTTGGGTGTTTGGTTCAATTGAAAACCGAACACCCAGAGAAACATGATAGGAATCGAACCAAATATGTTCGGTTCAGATTGGATCGGTTCGGTTTAGGTATTTGCATGTTTTTTGCCCACCCCTAATTATAGCGACTTCAGTTTGATCCCGATACGGATTGGGATCTTGCCTCATCTTCGGTTCCTTTGCAAGAACTACTGCATATGGGTAAACTCTCAGTTGATAGAGATTGACACATATACCGCACCTCCTGTATTTAGTTGGGCACAAGATATGGGACATCCAACAGGGTTTAGTGCATTCCAGTCATTTCCGAGGCCAACGGCCCCTTATGACACCATCGATTACTTCACCATATACACCAGTGCCATATCCGGTACCTATCTACATATGATCACTACAAGAAAATAGGGCTTTAATGACGGAACTATTTGTCACTAAAACTCAAAATTTCGTCACTAAAGGCTTCAGTGACAGAAATTACAGTCAAAAATCCGTCGCTGATACCCTCGTCACTGATACTCACTCAATTTTTTGTAACAGATTTTTTCGTCACTACAAACTGTGACGGAATAATTTTGTCACTAATTTCTTAGCTGTTTATTTTTAAATAGTGTAAAAAATTCCGTCACTGATAGAGTTATTAGTCACGAATTGGTGATGGAATTAGTGATGGAAGTCAGTGACAGACTAGTGACTAACTCTGACATGAATAGTCGTTGAAGTCTGGTAAGTATTTAAGGATCTTATATGGCACTTGCTTTTGCTTGCCATTACAATTTTTTCTACTGGGTTTATACCGTAAATGCCCATATACTAAGCAAACTGTCTTATCAAGGTGCTCTTTGTAAAATAACATACAGTTGTTAGCACAAGCATGTATCTTTTCATAACCAAGACTAAGTTTCTTTACCATCTTCTTCGAGCTGTAAAAGTCACTTACAAATTTAGCATCATCTGGCAACATACTTTGAATGATTGAAAGCATACGTTCATAACACTTTTCACTCATGTTGAAGTCAGATTTACAACTCAACAATTGCGATACTGTAGATAGTTTTGGGACTAACGCATCTTCCACCATGCATCTGTATGGATTCTCATTACCAACTTGTGGCACCTCACTGGTCTCATGTGATCTAGTAAAAGATTCTTCAAAATCATCCAATTTAAATCCTTTCTTGAAGCCTTTCTTATAAAGGTGTAGGCAAACAGTATCATGGTCATGATATATCAAGTTCCTACATTGTAGACAAGGACATCTCATTTTTCCTCCATAAGCCTTGTCAGGTTGAGAAATGACTAAACCAACAAATTTTTTAATACCAGCCATTAATTCATCCTTAATCAACTCATTTGCATCTAATCGATGATGTATCCAACTATGATCTATAGACATAGCTTTAGAATTGATATCTAACTATGTATAATAACTTCACTATATCTAAAAGGAAGGAGGAAAGAACATAATTAGACGATATAGTCACACATACAGTATATAATAACAGAACATATACTGCTATTAATTTAGATTTCAAAAAGAGAAACCTAAAAGATCATAAATGTAAATCATATGAACCACTAAACAATAATAAACTAATTTTATTACTAAAATATTCAAGAAATCTAAAAGTAAGGGAACCTAATGAGTTATAACTTAAATAAAAAATACTACAAATAAATTGCAAATTTAGAACTTAAAATAACAAAGTAGTTCTAACCTTTTGATCCTCCCCACTCAAAAGCTCACCAAGAACAGGATGACTAATAATCCGTACCACATAAAAGAGAAATAAGTTAATGCCCCTTCCTAAGAGCACATAGACTGTATCAATTCTTGTTGACCTAGAGAATTAAAGATTTTAAATATTAACAATGAAGTTACTATTGTTCAGATGTATATCTTCATGTTAACTAGAGCCTAAATTATTTTCTTAAAAAATATTTATTAAAAATAATAAAAAAATTCATCCTCACTATTAGGCTCCATATTAATTAAATTTTAAATAACTATATTAATTTAAACTATAGTTGCACATGTCTCACTTTCAATAAATAAATCACACTAGTACAATACATAATAATATTAATTTATACTTCCAAGTACTTATAATAAATAAACCAAATCTGATGTGGACTTTTAAAACTAATTTGTATTTAGTTTTAATTTGAAAGGATAGCACGTGAATGAAAAGTGGTAATTGAAAGTGATAAAGAACTAACCTCACTTAGGATAACACCATACTAATTTGTCGTTGATTCAAAGATTGGTATCCAAAACACACCTGGAAAGTGATAAAGCACCACATACATCAACATAGTTTAAGGTCAAGGTAGCAGTTTGTTTTCTTGAAAAATGAAATGAAATATAAAATAATGAAAGTTATGTGAGATAGTAGACCCATTTATCAATTAATATCTATAAACTAATCAACTATAAGTCAATTTCAATCTAAAACTTTCACAATTCAAGAAAAGACAACAAGTTTTACTGAGTAAAATATATACCACCATTGGAACTCAAACAAAATTCTAACTACTAACTTACAATTAATCCATTATTCCATCTACAAAGACATGATTTGATAAATTAGTACATTATGCAGCACAACACCACTAACCAAGCACACACTACGCAACAAAACACCACTTAAAATGGAAAGAATATCCCTCTATTTCTTCTCAGATGCCACCACCGTCTACTTCTCTCCTATTCTCACCACTGGCTCCTCTTAAATCCATAGTAGTCCCAAACCCCAAACCTCAATCTCTAGCAAACCTTCACTAGCTCACACATTAACTACTCCATCACACAGTTCTCCAATCAAAATCCCTCCACTCTCATTACTCACTCTCCTCCAATCCCAAACTCTTTCTCTTCACTCTTATATTCAACCTCAACAAATCCCACCAAATATAAACTCATAATTTCAATGATAGAACTCCTAAATTTAAACTTGGAAAACTTGGATTAGATCAAATTAAAAACTTGGATTAGATCGATGCATGAAAAAACAGATAATGAAAACAAAAACTCACCCAAGTCTTCACGATTGTGGCGTCAAAGCGAACTGCGAGCTAGGGTTTAATTGATTTGGGTTTTGTGGTGGGAAGACAACCATAAGGCACCAAAGGTAAGGGGGCTCAACGGCCATAGCCAAACTCGGTCGAAACGGCCAGAGACCCAGAAGACGTAGTCCAAGGGCTATGCTCGGCCAAAAGGCCCAAAGGTCCAGAAAACGCCCAAAGGCTAGGCTAAGCCGAAATGGCCAAAGGCCCAAAGGCAGTCCAACTCGGCCGAGCCTAGCAAAGTCCCAGCCGAGGTACACCAATCCGCCGAATTATTACCTAACCAAACAAGGATTCCCGAAGCCCAATTGATAAAGGAAAACCTATCCTATTGAATCAAGGATTCAGAAACCCATTCAACAAGGGAAGACCTCTTTCATTGAAAGAGAGACACCGAACCTAAAGGAAAGAGAAGTCCTAATCCTTCTAGAAAAGAGACTAAGTAACCCCTATAAATAGGGGGTAGAGACAATTGTAAAGGATCCGATTTTTATTCATTAAAGCAAAAACTCTGTGACATCATCTTTGTAAGCTTTTAACTATTTTCTCAAGCAATCTTAGCCTTATATTTGGCTGTGGTTTATTTGGCACCACAGTTTTGCGCCCACCGTGGGGCTACGAACCTCGCACACAAGGTTAAGGTTTCTTGAAACTCCGAATTCCATCTCCAATTGCCTTCACACATTCTCCGTCCAGATTCTCATCTGTCATGACTCCAATGAATCCTAATACCATTGATATAGAAGATTAAGTTCCAAAGACGCCAGAAGAACAACTGGCGATCTTAACAGAGATGCTGAAAAAAGTTAAAGAAGAGAAAGAACAATGGAAAAGAGAGGCAGAGTTAAGAAAGAAGTCCACGATCCTCTCTAAAGAAAAACCCTGGCAATCAAGCCAGAAATATTCTCCTATCCGAAAGTGCAAGCTCAACTTCGAAGAAGAATCCGGCAAGAAAACATCAGAAGAAAGTGATGGGTCAATGGAAAGCCGCAGAAACACTGACCGCCCCAATTCAAGCAGTTCCGATGACGGGGCGACAGATCCTAAATCAACTCGTAGGGACCACGAAAGACACCGTGACTGGGAAATCAAAGAGCTTAAAGATCTAGTGCAACGAACTTCAGGAAGAAGAGTTACAATTAGATCATCAACAATGCGATATTCCGACATGCCTTTTGCGTCTTGGATCTTGGAAACAAAAATGCCCAAAAGGTTTTCAATTCCCAATATGAAACCTTATGACGGAACGACAGACCTCGAAGACCATATCTCTGGATACAAAAATCGAATGGGAACCTGCAACATCCCAGAAGAAGACATGGAGGCTGTCATGTGTAAGAATTTCAGCTCTACCTTAACCTTGACCGCCCAAAGGTGGTATTCAGCCATCCCAGAGAAAAGCATCCGGTCATACTCCTCCTTAGTCTCCAAATTCGTGAATCATTTCTAGGACAGCAAAAAGAATGAGAAAGATGTAGACGATTTGTACGATTTGAGACAAGGCAATAACGAGAGCCTCAGGCAATATGTTAGGAGGTTCAAAGAGACCAAGATGGCCATCCCAGGCTACCGAGACAAGAGCGCCACCAAAGCCTTCATAAAGGGGCTACTAAAGACTTCAAAATTCTACGAAAGTTTAAAATTAATCAAACCTCGAACTTTCGAAGACGTCTTGGAAGGGCCGACGACGCGATGGAATACGAAGAGGAGCTCCAACCAAGAAATTATAGAAGCTCTTACAATGCATCGAGCTTAAGAGGTCGAAATAATGCCAGCAATGTTGGTCGATTTGAAGGACCGAGAACTAACCTGAAGGAAACTGGCCATAGCGGTCCATTAAGGCCGGATTACACCGGCCACAATAACTCGTGCCGGATTATTCCGACCACGATCGAAGGCGAAAAGAGCTGATACCTTACCCCCTCACCATTCCCACAAGAGAAACCCTCGCGATTCTCAAAGGAATAGGGGACAGAGTCAGATGGCCCGACAAACTGATGAACCCCGCAGGTTGTATTTCCAATCGACATGTGATAAACTATTTTGGTGCTTTTTTTAGACGAGCTCAACTGTAATAATGCAAGAATGGTAGAACCTTATTCATCTCGAGTACAAAAACGGTAAAAAGTGCACACTAGCAAGTAGTCATTTAACATGAAATATATTTATAAACCCTACTTAACAACCCTTGCATTTTGACAAACTAAAGTTAGGCAGCTCATTGTTGACATGTGTTGCTAAACCAATGGTGTGATGTTAATACATTTCAAAGTACATAAATGTTATGTTTCCTGAGTTTGATTTAGGTGGCTTTATTTGTAGACTTTTTGTGTTGAAAAAACGTACGTAGGCGTTTCATTGATAAATATCAAAGTTGGTTCAGAACGTACAAGACCAAAATGCGTCAGGCATTTCGATCATAAAAGTAAAAAGGTAATTGAGTCAGAATGAAACGCCAACAATGTTACACAAGTCAGAACATACAAGACCAAAACGAATTAGGGCGTTTCGATGATAAAAGTAAATGTGGTCATAAGGTAAATGAGTCAGAATGTACAAAACAAAAACGTACTGGGACATTTCGATGATAAAAGTAAAAGTGGTCAGAAGGTATACGAGTTTGAATGTACAATACCAAAATGCGCCAAGATGTTTTGAAGATAAAAGTAAAAGTCGTCAGAACGTACACGAGTCAGAACGTACAAGATCAAAACGCACCAAGACATTTCGATGATAAAAGTAAAAGAAAGTACACGAGTCAGAACATACAAGACCAAAATGAAATGGTGCAATTCGATGATAAAAGTAAAAGTGGTCAAAAGGTACATGAGTCAGAATGTATAAGACCAAAATGCGCCGGAATATTTCGATGATAAAAGTAAAAGTGGTCCCAAGGTATACGTGTCTAAACGTACAATACCAAAATGCGCTAGGATCTTATGATTGTAAAAGTAAAAGTCATTAGAATGAACAAGAACAATCCTCTTTGTCAAGTTGAAGTTGATCAATTTGATGTTCGGCATCTTGACATAAAGTAGTAAGTCTTCTCCTCTCGTTTTCGATGCCTTCAGCTCTAAGTGTGTCCTTCTCCCGTTTCAGATTGAGTATTGTAAAACCCATATTTGTCCTCTGTATTTAATATAATATACGTAAAAAGTCAAAGACCAAGCAAATTATAATAAATATAACACATTCAACAACCAATAAATCAAGAATGAAAATAACAAACACGATTGAACTTAACAAAAAATAAATGATATATTCACAATACACATGAAATAAACGAATAAAGTCTAATACATAAAGTGTCTCAGTCCGTACAAGTCTAATATGTGATAGCACCACTAAGTGTAGTGCAAGTGTGGTGACGTTATGGTGCACCCCGCTATAGTGCAAGCTCCAGTATGTAACTAGAATCCTAATACCTAAAGGGAGATCAGGTCGTGTACCGAGTGAGGAAAAAAGAACTGCTGAGACTCCCTAATGTGGCATCAGTTTGACTGGATGTGGCGAGATAGGCAAACAGAGGCAATAATATGGATCCACAACAAGAAAACGGAGTATTAGTGACGAAATTTTTGTGATGGAAATTTTTCCGTCACGAATTGGTGATTAAATCTTGACGTATTAGTGACTTACGAAAATTTATATTTTACATCAGCAAATAGTGATGGATTAGTGACAGATAGATCTGTCACAATATGAATTTCTCACTAATCCGTCACATTTAGAGCGGGAATATTTGGGCGGCAATTTTTTTAGTGTTTTAGAGTCAAATTTGTGACGGATTTTATAGCGTCACTATTATTTCATGACAAATCTGTCACTGATTTTCCTATTCACATTTTAATTAAATTAAGTTACAAAATTGTGATGGATGTCTCTATCACAAAATATTCCATCACCAATCTGTCACTGATATAAAAAATTAGTTTTGCTTAATTTATAAATTTAGTGACAGATTTTTTTGTCACTACTATGTATATCGCATGGTTTCAATAATATCACTTTTGGGTAACCGGTTTATTAAAACAATTTCATACATTATAACCTAAAACCCATAATCACGTTAATATTGTTTAAGATTATTTCGAAGGCCAAATTGCAATATATTAACGGTAATCCTAAAAGAAAATGGAACGGAGGTTCATTTTTTGAAAACAAAGTGTTGAAAAATTTGAATAGACTTTTGGACGAAAAATGAGATCATATGGAGATTTTACTTGCTTAAGTGTTTGATATGTGGTTGCTTACCCTAATATTGTGCTCGCTTTTTTTTTTTTTTAACTTTAAAGGACTTTAAATTATAATATTAAAATTTTTATAGGAGCCTGAATTTAGACTATTCCGAATATAGTCATAGGATAAATATAGCTGCAACTTTGGATGCATGGGGGAGGGCTTAAATTCTTAAACAATAAATTATTTTATAGTCATAAGTTGATTAGATTATTTGGCAATTTAATTAAAAGACTATTTGATAATTTGCTTATCATAAAATCTAATAATTGAAAAAATGTCAAATATGCTTTTATAATTTGCTTATTTCAAAAGGGGTTGTTAAGTATAACAAAAAATTGTTAAAAGTATTTTTTTTTTTTTTTCTAAATATATCATCATTTTGCTCTTTTCCCCCCAAATTTTAATTTAATTTAATATATAAAAATAATTTAATAATAATTTTATATATATATCCTTCTTATATTTAACTCTCAAATTTATATCCAATATATTCATATTGTTTAGATCTACTTTTTTTTTCCTTATAAATATATAAATTCAAAAATAAAATAATTGAAATATATTAGTTTTACAAAATATAAAAAATTTTATGCTGCACATAAATGAATATATATATATATACATATTATATAAAAATAAAATTATTTAAAAAGATTATAATAATCTTTTTAAATTAATAGTATAATAGAAATATTTTCATATTTTCAAATCAATTAAAATTTTTAAAAAAAAATAAAATAGTATCTATTATTTTTATACTAAAGTAATGTTATCAAAACTTCTAAATTTCCTTTTTGAAAAAAACAAAACTTGTAAATTTTCAAACATGTTTGTTTTCTCTTACCCCATTAAACCTGTGGTGCCAAATAAATCACAGCCAAATATAAGGCTAAAATTGCTTGAGAAAATAGCTAAAAGCTTACAAAGATAATTTCAGAGAGTTTCTGCTTTAATGAATAAAAATCGGATCCTTTACAATTGTCTCTACCCCTTATTTATAGGGGTTACTTAGTCTCTTTTCTAGAAGGATTAGGACTTCTCTTTCCTTTAGGTTCGATGTCTCTCTTTCAATGAAAGAGGTCTTCCCTTGTTGATTGGGTTTCTAAATCCTTGATTCATTAGGATAGGTTTTCCTTTATCAATTGGGCTTCGGGAATCCTTGATTCGGCAGGACAAGTCTTCCTTTATCAATTGGGCTTCAGGAATCCTTGTTTGGTTAGGTAATAATTCGGCGGATTAGTGTACCTTGGCTGGGACTTTGCTGGGCTCGGCCGAGTTGGACTGCCTTTGGGCCTTTTGCCATTTCGGCCGAGCCTAGCCTTTGGGCGTTTTCTGGACCTTTGGGCCTTTCGGCCGAGCATAGCCCTTGGACTACGTCTTTTGGGTCTCTGGCCATTTCGCCCGAGTTTAGTTATGACCGTTGAGCCCCCCTTACCCTTGGTGCCTTATGGTTGTCTTTCCACCACAGTAATCCCCCATTGCCATGACTTGAATCTTTCGAGCATGACAATATATGACGTTATTTCGGTCGAGTTTGGGTTGTGTGAGGTATTCATTTTCGGCCGTGGTTTCTTTGGTGGGCCACGTCAGCCCTGCCTGTCTTGTCTCAGGTAGATTTGGCGGCTCCTCGGCTGTTGTGTCCAAGATTTGCCATCATTGCGGCTGGCCTATATAAAGGTTGGTAGTCTGCTTCTCTCTCTTCACTTTGCTTTCTCTCTCTAAAAACCTTTCACCTTTGCCTTCCGATTCTGCCGTCGTTCTCTCTCCAGCGACGCTTCGAGGTTGTATTTTCCGGCTTCTCTCAGGTTGGTTTGTTTCTGGTCTTCTTCTTATGGTTGGCTTGTGCTGGCTTTGCTTTTGGTTTTTGATTTCGGCTAGTTTTCTTTGTTCGTTGTTGAGTCTTTCGACTGTTCGTCTGACCTGTTGTGTTTTAGAATTTTTTTTTTGCTTTGATCTTCATTGCTTGCCTTTGCTTTTTCCGTTTTGTTTATGCTAACCTCGGTTGAAGACCACTAACCTGCTACTTATTCTCAGTCAATTGTAGTTGTCTACTGATTCATTAGTCATGTCTTCTCTTACGGGTTTGACTTCCGAGTTTTTGGCCGATGGTGATGCGGGCGAGGAATGTTCTTCTGCTCGCAATATTCCGGCCGAGTCTAGTCCGCAGGGCATTCTTCCCCTTTTTTTCAATGTTCGTAGTACTATGACCATGGACGAGTTGGAGGCAGCTTTCTTTACTTACAAATTTATTGAGTGGGTTCAGGCTAGGTTGCCTGAACCTAAAGAGAAGGTCGATGACATGTTGACCGACGGATGGGAGCCTTTCTATCTTCGCCATTTCAAGATCGGTCTACGTTTTTCCATCATGGGCTTGATCGAAGAATTATGCACTTGGTGCCAAATTCATCCAAGTCAGTTGAATCCAATGGCTGTGAGGCTTCTTCTGTGCGTGGATCGGCTGAAGGAGAAACATCACTTGGAATTCTCGGCCGAGGATTTCTTCTATTCATATTTTTTGAAGCGCGAGAACCTGGAGTTTGGTCGCTACGTCTTAAACGCTCGGGCGAATGCCCAGCTTCTAGTCTTAGGTTTTTCTTCCAATGAGACTCGTTGGAAGGATAAGTATTTCTTTGTCAAGGGCCTTACTCGCCTTGTTAGGGGGTTAGGCTACCCTCCTAACTGGAGAGATTCTTGTAGGCTTTCGTTCCTTTGTCATTTTCTTTGTCGCGGTCGAGTTTGCCTGTTTTAACGTGCTTTTGTTTTCATTTCAGCGAATTTTGAAACGTAGAATTGCAAATCTTCTCCTCGGGCGCGGTCAAGGAGTGAGGCTATACTTATTTTACCAGCAGAGTCCCGTGATTACAAGAAGCTGTTGGGTGAGTTGCTTGTCAGCCGTCTTTGGGCCTTTACTCGATCGAGTAAGTATGGTTCTCCTTTTGCGTATTTATGTTTCGGTCGATAAAGCTGGTCATATCGTTTATTTATGTGTTCCTTTTTTATAGAATTAGCGGATTACGTCATGTCTAAGCCTGAGGGTCAAAGAGTTTTAGCTATGCGGGCTATCATGCGGCAGTTTCAGGCTGAGTAGGAAAAGACTCATGCGTCGGGTCCGGCTGGAGATGGGGGCTCGGTCGACGCTCGAACTGAGGCGGCGGCCGACCCTGTCCGGTCTCCAAGTCCTGTTCCTTTAACTGCGGAGGCTGCTGAGGCCTCTCGACCGGTTGCTCCTGAGGCGGCTGTCAAGCCTTCTCGTTCTTCGGCCGCAAAGGGGAAGCGGTCAAACGAATGTGGTGCGGGACCCACCGTTAAGAAGCGTACCAAGCACCTTGGTCAAAAGTCTCGTTGTGAAGGCGAGGGGCGTTATGTGATTGATTTCCCGAGAATTCTTCCACCAGGGAGGTCTCGGCCGAGATGATTTCGGCCGTGGAGGATTTTTTTCTTTCCCCAAGATGAGGAGTGGCTTCAGTCTTTGTCTTTCACCAAGTTTTATGAGATGACTATCTCAAGCCTTAACAAGGTGAGTCTATTGTTTGTTATTTCTTTTTCTTTTTCTTTTGGCGATCTTTTCGTTTACCTTTTTCGATTTTCAGGGGCTCTAAGGCTCGGTCGGCATGCGCAAGCATTTTATGCCTATTCTGCGGGAGAGCCAGTCTTTTGAGGCTAAGTTCAAGTCTGCTTTGGCCGAGTTGAAAGCGGCCCAGGAAGATTTGGGGAGGACTGTGGCCCAGTGTGCTGAGTCTATCAGTCAAGTTGAGAGAGCGGAGGCCCAGAATGCTAGGCTTGAGGCCTCGATTGCTCTAAAGGAGGCGGAGCTGAAGCGCCAGGTGGCGGAGCTAGAGGAGTTGAGGGCGGCAAAACACGCCTCGCTCGGTCGAATAGAAGAGCTCGAGGGCCGAGTTGAGAGTCTTACCGTGGAGGCGGCCCAGACTGAGGTTGTGACCAGGTCTTTTGCCCTAGAGCAAGTTATCAAGGGGTCTCTGACTCCTGAGTCTGCTCAGAAGGAGTTGGATGCGTTGACTGCTCTACGCGATGAGAGTTGAGTGAGTGATATGTATTTTTCCTTTCTTGATCTTGTGTACTCGCTGTAATCTTTCTTTTGAATCAATGAAATTTTTACTTTTCGTTGCACTTGTGTTTTGGATTTGATCGCGAGGGGTGTAATCCCCCCAGTTTTTATTTGCGACCGAACATTTTATTTCCGTTTATATTGTACTTGATTCCCCAGTGTTTCTGGATTGTAGTCAGGTTGATCTTGGCCGAAATATGTCTCGTCCGATTTCACTTTTCATTCGGGATGATCTTCTCGATCGACGCTCTCTTAGGCAATTTTTGGATTGCCCTTTAGGCTATTAGTCTTCGCCCTAGACCTTCTGAATTTACCAGGGATTTACCTTTGGCAATTCTCGGGTTGCCCTTTGGGCCATTAGTCTTCGCCCGAGACCTTCTAGATTTACCAGTGGTTTGCCTTTGGCATTTCTCGGGTTGCCCTTTGGGCAGTTTTTGGGTTACCCTTTGGGCTATTCGTCTTTGCCCGAGACTAAGGGTGGCAAAATGGACCGGATTTACTGAATCCAGTCCATGTCCACATGCATATGGATCTACTAAAATCCAATTAATTAATGATCCAGTCCAAAAAATGTCCAACTCTTTTCAAGTTCTTTTCTTTTACGACAAAATCCGATCAGTGTCCAGGATTTTGAAAAATCCTTAAAATATCCGGTTATCTCTTCTCATGTGTTAAATGAATAATAAAGTTTCTTCCGATAAGTGTGTTTGTCATTATGTCATTTAACTATCTTATCTTTCTTCATTTATTATTTATTATTTTCTAATTTTTTATATCAATTATTGATGTTATAAATTATTAAAATTACTTATTGAATCTTTTTGAAATTAAAAATTCCAAACCATCATCTCATATAATTTTAAAAATAAAATTTTATAATTTTTCAAATCAATTTTATTGTGATAATTTATATATTATTAAATATTTTTTAATTATTGATGGGAAAAAAGTATAACAATATACAAAATTTTTATTGTGTTTTTTAAAAAAAAAATATTTTTTCTTTTATAAACATTATTACTTATATTATTTTAATTATCTTCCTTTTTATATTAATTATTTATTTATTCAGATTTTTTTCTTTTACAAGAAATTAAAAAAAATTCGAAATACACAAAACAATAAACTTAAAAATAAATGAGAAAAGTTCTAAAATTTTTAGAAACTATACATTTCTATTAACCAATTTTAAATACATGAAAATAAATTTATAAATAATTAATTTTTTAGATAAATAAATTAATTTATTATTATTTAAAATTTTAATTATAATATAATATTATTTATTGATTTATTAATAAGAATGAACTTAGAACGTAGTTAAGGATAATATTAGGATACAATTATGAATAATATGAATATTCTAAAAAAAATTCTAAAAAAAATTTAAAAATATTATAAATTAGAGGATAAAATAAAGACATGAACAAGGATAAATCCATATCCTCAATTTTTTAGAACAGGATTTTATCCTGTCCATAAAACTTATTTTAGGACATGGATAGGACTTTTATCCTTACAAAAAGTAAGGATCCAATTAGGACATGGGTGAGGATTTATCCATGTCCTGAATTTTGCCATCCTTACCCGAGACCTTCTGGATTTACCAGAGGTTTGCCTTTAGCATTTCTCGGGTTGCCCTTCGGGCAGTTTTTGGGTTGCCCTTTGGGCAGTTTTTGGGTTGCCCTTTGGGCTACCAGGCTTCGCCCGACACCTTCTGGATTTACCAGAGGTTTGCCTTTGGCATTTCTCAGGTTGCCCTTTAGGTAGTTTTGAGGTTGCCCTTTGGGCTACCAGCCTTCGCCCGAGACCTTTTGGATTTACCAGAGGTTTGCCTTTGGCATTTCTCGAGTTGCCCTTTGGGTAGTTCGTTGAACCTTTGATTGAAAGTATTTGAGGAAAGTCAACTATTTTATTGCTTTGAGGTGGGGCCTCGTCAAAAACCCTGCTTGGGGAAAAGAGTGCCCGTTATTACAGATAAGATATTACACTAGAATTGATACCTCTTCAGGTGGTGGATGTTCCAGCTGTGTTCCACCTCATTCCCTTCCTTGGTGAGCAATTTATAGGACCCTTTCCCAGATGCTCGCTTTATTTGGTATGGTCCTTCCCAGCTTTCGGTCAATTTGCCTTAGGTATGGTTCTTCGTGTTCTGGAAGACTTTTCTGAGTACCTAGTCTCCGGGTTGGAAGGCTCGGGCTTTAACTTTTTTTATTGTATCGCCTTGCTATCCCCATTTGGTATTCTGCGATCCTTTGTTATGCGCTTTCCCTCTTCTCGTCCGAAGTATCCCTTTCGAAGGCTATTACTTGTTGGTTGGCTTGGCCCGTTAACCTTTCTTGCGGCGATTGGATCTCGGTTGGGAGTACTTCTTCTGTCCCATAGACCATTGAAAATGGGGTTTGCAATGTTGATGTTTTAGGGGTTGTTCGGAACGCCCAGAGGACTTCGGGCAAGGCTTCGGGCCATAGTCCCTTGGCCCCTTTCAGCTTTTTCTTGAGTGAGTCAACCACCGCTTTGTTGGATGCTTCTGCTTGTCCGCTGGCCTGGGGGTACCTCGGGGTTGAGTATATGAGTTTGATGTTCATTTGGCGACAAAAATCTTTCAACGTTTGTGCTATGAATTGAGGCCCGTTGTCCGTGATTATTTCCCGTGGTATGCTAAATCCGTAGATGATTTGTCTCTAGATGAATTTCTGCACTTCTTGTTCTCTGACCCTTTCTAGCGCTTCAGCTTCGACCCATTTCGTGAAATAATCGGTCACCATCAGGATGTATCTTTTTCTGCCATGGGTAGACATTGGGAAGGGTCCTATGATGTCCATCCCCCATTTGTCGAATGGCCATGGAGAAGTTATGCTGTGTAAGGTTCCTGCAGGGAGGTTGGAGTAGTTGGCGTGTCTTTAACATTTGTCGCACTTTTTATCTAGCTCTGCCGCGTTCGTTTTCATGGTCAGCCAGTAATATCTGGCCCTGTGTTCTGAATGCCAGGCTTCTTCCCCCAGAGTGGTTTCCTGCCGGTCCTTCATGGAGTTCCTTTAACACCGATTTTGCTTCCAAGGTGGAGATGCAATTTAGAAAGGGACCAGCTATGGATCTTTTGAAAAGGATTCCTCCAATGATGCAGAATCTGGTGGCTTGGGCTCGTAGTTTTCTGGCTTCGGCCTTGTCTTTAGGGACCTGTCCATGATTGATATAAGCAAGGATGGGTGTTCTCCAGTCTCTTCGCTCCAGGACCATGGTTCTTCGTATTCGATGGCTGTTTTCGGAAGGAAAGCGTATACGATTGGCCTAGTTGGTTCGTCTTTGTGCATTGATGCTCCGAGATTTGCCATGGCATCCGCTCTCTCATTCTCCTCCATTGGGATCTACTTTATTTCGGCCCTCTGAAAGTGCTTCATGAGATCTTTGGTTATTTTGAGGTACTTGGCCATTTTTTCATTTCTGGCTTGATATGTGCCTTTGATCTGGTTGACCACTAGTTGGGAGTCACACCTGATAGTGAGATTGTGTGCCCTACTTTCCTTTGCTACCCTTAGTCCAGCGATTAGGGCTTCGTATTCGGCTTCATTATAAGTGGCAGGGAATTCGCACCGAATGGCCTAAAGAATCAGAGGTAAGTTTGGAGGTCTGAGGTCTACGCCTAGGCCGCTGCCACTCTGTCTGCTGGCCCCGTCTACTTCTAGTACCCATTCTTCGGTTGAGGGTGTTATCAACTGGTTGATGTCAATCGAGGCCATTTCAGCTGACGGGGTTTCTTCGAAGTCAGCCATGAAATCTGCCAGAGCTTGTAACTTGATCGCCTTTTTTCCTTCGAAGGATATATCGTGCTCGCTGAGTTCCAGGGCCCATTTCATCAGCCTCCCAGATCTGTCCGGGGAGTGGATTGCGCTTCTAAGGGGTAGCGCGGTTATAACCACAATTAGGTGCCCTTGGAAGTAAGCTCGAAGTTTTCTTGCAGCGAATATGAGACTCAGAATGGCTTTTTCTAGCGTAGGATATCTGGTTTCGGCCGATGTCAGAGTTTTGCTCGCGAAGTACACTAGTTGCTGCTTTCCACCGATTTCCTTGACCAGGACAGCGCTCACTGCAATGTCTGAATGCGTCAGGTACAAGTAGAGCTTTTCGCCATCTTCGGGTTTTGTCGAGAGTGGAGGGCTGGTCAAGAAATCCTTGATGTCTGCCAGGGCTTTACTGCATTTTTCGGTCCACTCAAATTCTTTGGATTTTTTGAGGGCTTCGAAGAAAGGCTGAAATTTTTCTGAGGCCTTAGGAATGAACCGGGTCAATGCTGCTAGCCTTCCTGTGAGCTTTGGTATGTCCTTCTTGCTTCGACGCTCTGCTATGTTTAGGATGGGTTTGATCTGATCCGGGTTAGCCTCGATTCCTCTCTTCGTGACTAGATAGCCCAAGAACTTTTCAGCTTTGACCCCGAATTGACATTTGGTGCGGTTAAGCTTCATGTTGTATTTCCGAAGTGTTTCGAACGTCTGGCTCAAATGATGCACGTGGTGGCTTGCGTCTTCGGATTTGACCGGCATGTCGTCAATATAGACCTCCATGGTTTTCCCCAGCTTGTCAGCAAACATTTTGTTCATGAGCCTTTGGTATGTGGAGCCGGCATTTTTTAGGCCGAATGACATTACCTTGTAGCAATAAATCCCCCTCTCCGTGACGAAGGCGGTTTTTTCTTGATCGTTTGGGTGCATCAATATTTGGTTGTAGCCCGAGTATGCGTCCATAAAGCTTAACATTTCGTAGCCAGCAGTTGAGTCGATAGTGAGGTCAATGTGGGGTAATAGGAAGGGATCTTTTGGAAAAGATTTGTTCAGATCTGTGAAGTCAGTGCACACCCTCCATTTCCCGTTCTTCTTTTTGACGGCCACTACATTAGCAACCCAGTCTGGATACTGGACTTCTCTGATGGACCCGTTCGCGAGGAGTTTTTCGACCTCTTCGTTGATTACTTTATTCCTTTCGGGGGCGAAACTTCTGCGTTTATGCTTGACTGGCTTCGCGCCTATTTTTAGATTCAGCTTGTGGGTTATGATTGTTGGGTCGATTCTAGTCATATCCTCGTGTGACCAGGCAAAGCAGTCCTGGTTGGCCTTGAGGAAGCTTATCAGTTCTTCTCGCTCCAAGCCCTCTACCGCGGCTCCAATCTGCATTACTTTCGCCCCTTCTTGATCTAGGGTTATTTCGTCCACTTTGTCTTCGGCCGGACTTTGAAGCGTCTTCGACCGAGACAGTGATTGTTATTCTTCAGTCCCCTTTTGCTTCAAGCAGTTAGCGTAGCATTCCTTGGAGGAACTTTGCTCGCCCCTTATTTGTTTAATTCCTCGCGGAGTAGGGAACTTGATGAGTTGGTGATACGAGGATGAGATTGCTTTCATTTCATGTATCCAAGGCCTTCCGAGTATCACGTTGTAGGCAGATCTTGAACTTATCACTAGGAAGGTTGTGTGTAGATTAATCCCTTCCGTGAATACTGGTAGTTCGATCTCTCCGATGGTCGAGATGGTCTTTCCATCGAAGCCAATAAGGAATACGGCATTCCTGCGCATCATTCTCTCGTCTAGTTGCATATTTTTAAACGTCTCGAGGAATAGTATGTTTGCCGAGCTCCCGTTATCTACCAGTACTCTCTTCACAATTAGATTTGTTATCGATATTTTGATCACCAATGCGTTATGGTGTGGCGCATTGATCCCCCTGGCCTCTTCTTCAGTGAAGGTGATAGAGTAGTTGTCAGTTGCAGGTCCGTTTCCGATGCTGTAGATACTGAGAGAATCTCTCAGCTTTCTTTTCGCCGCCGAGCTGGTCAGTCCACATATCTCGGATCCCCCTGCAATCATGTTGATCACCCTTTCTTCTTCCGCGTTTGCAACTGGGACCGCTTTCGGTGATCGCCGATTTTTGTCGGCCTCTGCTGCAATTTCACGCCCTTTCTCAGATAAGTATTCCCGTAAGTGACCTGCCTTTATTAATTCGGCAACTCATCTCTTAGGAGTCCAACAGTCGTCGGTATTGTGGCCATGGTCCCCGTGAAATTGGCAGAATCGGGATTTGTCTTTCCAGTATGTTGGCCATTGTTGTGAAGATTCAAACCGATGTGGAGGTTGCCAAGATGTTCAACTCTTATGACATGTATTCAACATACTTTCAATAGCTACAAATCATGGTTGAAGTGGTTAACATGGACAGTGGTGCCGAATAAAACCAACCAACTTCACCATTTGGGAGTTGGTCCGTCACCAATAGTAGTTACATGTGTTCGGGGTGAGGCATCATATCTTCAATAAACAATATGCGCTGATCAGCACGAACCTTTCATGTAAGAACTTCATGCTGCTAATGTAAACGAGTGATCTTATGTCATAGCAAGTGATTAAGATTTAGATAGCGAGGATGACATTAATTACGCTCCGTCGCTAAATGATGGGGTAACAACAAACATCTACATATTAGAACATCTCAAAGTTAACCTAGAAGGGAACACTCAATAATGTCTTTCATGTCACGTCTTAATCTATGTGATGAAGCCGCTGAAACACATGACGGCTATTTACTAGTCTATAACTCGGAAGATTCAAATTCAGAGATATCAATTGGTATGACCTTTAATGATAGAGAATCTTTGATCCTTGCACTAAAACACTAATTCATTCATTGGAACGTCGACTTATTAGTGAAGGATTCAGAGTGGGATAAATATTCTGGTGTTTGCAAGATGAAATCTTCTGGTTGTAAGTGGAAAGTCCGAACCAAATTAGGGAAGAAAGATAATATGTGGAAGATTGCAAGGTATGAGCGACCGTATACATGCAATTCTGCTTCAAGGACAGTAGTCCCCCGTAAATTAGATTTCGACTTTATTTGCTCGATCATTATGCTTACAATAGTTGACAACCCTATAACTACCATTGCATAAATAATCTCTGATGTCGGCCAACGTTATCAACACCAACCATCATATATAAAAGCTTGTGGTGCAAAGCATAAGGCAATCATGAAATTATTTGGAGATAAGGAAGATTCCTACAATTAGTTGTCCGATCGGGTAGTTGCTATGAAAGAAGTAATGCTAGGAACAATTGTTAATATGGAGGTCAATACATCGTATTTTCCAAATGGTACTGTATGCGGCTCTTTCATGTAGTTTAGGCAAGTTTTCTAGGCATTCCCACCGTGCATTCAAGCTTTCCCCCACTGTAAACTAATAGTTTAAAACGATAACGCACATGTATTTATAAGGTAAAAAGGCACCCTTTTAATCGTTGTCACTTAGGACGACAATAACAACGTCTTGTCCTTGGCTTTTGCACATGTTGAGTCACAGAATGACAGTTCATGGTAGTTCTTTATTAAAAATCTAAGACAACATATATGTGTCCAGGATAATCTCTGCATCATATCCAACCACAATGATTCCATCCGCAAGATGCTTATTGATATTAAATGGGTGTCATAACATGTCGTCCATTGCTAATGCATCCGCCATTTTGCATCAAACTATCATAAATTATTCAAGGATATACAACTGCGAAAAGCGGTAACAAATGCATGTAAATTTAGTAGTTTATATCAATTAGATGACATAACATTTTGATGGCGACAATGATAAAAAAAAATTGCTTATATATAGGATATGCTGCAACTAAGAAAGATTTCCTCCATTGGTATAGAATAGTCGTTGGAGAGTCAAAGAGAAAACAATGGTTGGACTGCGTGCCATTTGAAAAATGAACTCAATTTTACAGTGACAATCACATCTATGGACAAATGACCACAAATCTTTTTAAATGCATTAACAACGTGATGAAGAGCACACACCATCTCCCACTAACAGCACTGGTTAAGTCGACTTATTATCGGCTTACTGAATTGTTTGATCGCAGAGGGATAGATGTAGAAACTCAAGCTATTGGCGGATTTCTCTAGTCTTAACACATAATTAAGGTGATGATAGACAACCAAAAGCTTGCAAGAAATATCTGTGTCCAGCTGTCATCTCGAGGGACAATAAAATTCAGTCATTTAATATTTACCAGCTTCCTCTGGTGGGGGTCAAAAATATTTAACTAATAGTCGTTCTTATGGAATCTTTTAAATCCAAAGATATCTAAGTAAACATGGTAACCGGCAATCTCTTCGCAAAGCTTAGATTGGGGAGGATATGTTGTAGACATGTATAGAATTGAAAATCTAAATGTGCATGCGAAGACAATTGATCAGCCTACTATAGATCAAACTTAATTCCTAATCCAGCGATAAAAAGAACAGAAAAAGGTCATCCTAAAATATTAAGGATCCGTACTGAAATGGATACACAAGAGCATTCTCAAACCAAAAGGTGTGGTTTATGTCAACAATGACATTTTCGCAATACATGTCCAAATAAGGATGGTATCTGAAGAAATAAGTTAGTCCTAATAAGTTTATTTCTTATATTTTTTTCATTCTACTTCTACCGATCTGATGTTCGCTATAACTTTATAATTATCGTTATGTATTATCTTATTGTACTCATTTTACTAGTAATTTATAATATTGCAATTATAAGCCATTTAACACAAATCTAATTTCAGCATTCGTATGACGCAACAAAAAATGTAACAAAAAACAACATATCATACTATACCATATTATTTCAATCTAATATTTCTGTTACAACAAATTTCCAAGTCAAATCCACTACAAACTAAAAAAAAAAATTCACGGACATGACAATACAAATCAAATACTAACTAAAAAAACACTTGGAAGAAAAAAAAATACAGCAAAACGCCCTGATTAGTTTGTTGAAAACCGGGTCCTAAACAGTAAAATGACTTGATATGTTTTGCTCTAAGCTGACTCCTAAACTGTAAAGCGGCATGGTAAATTTTGTTGTAACCTGGCTCTCAGAAGGCCAGCAAAACAACAGTCAGCTTTGAAAGTAACAAAACGCGTCATGTAGTTTTGGAGAAACTATCTTGTTCGTTTTGTTGGAAAAGATGCATTCTGTTTTGCTGTCATAGACCATCATCTCATCTCAGCTAAATCATCCCAACAAAACGGCTAAGCTCATATTGCAAAATGGATCATATTGAAAATTAATCCGACTGACAGAGTAGATCAATAATTAAATAATTTTAGCGGGTTATATAGCTAAAAAAATTTCATTACTATATATTTTCTTATGCTTAATATTAGCTCGCATGTAACGTCCGCCCCCGCCCCCGGATGAACCCGAGGCGCGGTGGCAGGGCGCGACGTCATTCACAATTAGTCTTAAGGCTGACCACTAGCCCCAAAGACCACCATTACACTTTCCAGCATGCTTTATTCTCACTCGCATACTTCCAGAAAAACTTCCCGGAAGGTCACCCATCCCAAAATTATTGCAAGCCAACCACGCTAAACTTTGGAGTTCTCAAGTTCTAGACTCCCGAAAAACAATTTGCACATTGGTTATATAGGTAGCAATTAAATTCCTTTTAACCATGTCTCATTATGGGGTGTTACACCGCAGCACTGAAACAAGTCGTGCGCAACACTCCATAATATAATAGAATTGCTATTTCCCACACCCCAATTTCTTAGGGTAATATAAAATTTGTTAACAATCTCTAAAATATTCTTGAAATTTTAAATTTAACTAATAATTATTATATACTAATATCATGTTTTTATTATCTAAATAATTCTTATATGAATTTGAATTGTTTCATTATAATAATATTATCTTAATATATTACTGTATTTATATTATTTAATTTTTATTTTATTATTTTAATAATAATGAATTATTTTATTTATATTATTTTGGTTTATCTATAAAATGTAAAATTTGGAAGAGAACATCAAAGAATGACTATAAAAAATATATAAACTTGTTATTCTATTTATAGCAACTGATCTGTCTTTTAAATCAAAATCCTAATTGAAGCACTAAATCATTATAATAGGAGTAACTAATAAAAATTAAATTAAAATTTTAAAGAAAATAAAATCAAATATAAAAAATAAAATTAATATATAAAATTAATAAAATATAATATAATATAATATAACATTAAAAAAATAAACATGTTAAATTAAACTAATTTAAATATTTAAAATTTAAATTATATAAAGAGTTTTTTTCTTCTCTACAACGTGATCTTATATGGGAAATAACAATATCCTTCATTGCTTTCGTGTAAAAATAAAAAAATAATAATAAAAAATAATAAAAAAGTTATTTAAGAGTATGACAATAGTAATGCTAATTTGAGTCCCAAGTTATCATATCACTTTGACATGACTCTATTAAATATTCAAGTGACACTTTGTATTAGTTCATCTACAATGTAATGAGACAAAACTGGCTCATTTTAATAAAGTAAAATATTTCATATTATTTTATATTATAATTAATTATATTATATTATATTATATTAGAGTGTAAAAAATAATTATTTATAATTATATTAAATTTAATATTTTTATTATGTGTTATTTTATGTTATAATTAAATTCACAAATGTATTATAAAAATATAATATAATTAATAAATAAATTATTTAATTTATTAAATTATATCTTCTTAAATTGAGTATAATTAGTAATTTTGACTAAAAATAACAATGAATTTTAAAAAGTTACTTGAGATAACAAACTAATTTGATTAAAGTCAGTATATTATATATCGAAAATCAAAATATTCGAAAACACATGGTATAAATAAATATAAAACTACATAATGGAATTTTAAAGAAATTTAATTCTAAAAATTAATGTTGTGATGAAATTGTCAGATATGTTTCTCTAGGTCTGCTTGAAGCTGCCCATGAGCTTGTCTATCACGAAGTCGGATTGTATTTTGAATATATTCTTCGAATGGAGCAAAAGTTTCGTCTCACCACTCTGACGAGGCTATGCTATTTGTTGCATCATCATATGATTGAATTTGACCAAAGTTTCTTAGATATATGTCTCTTTCATCCTCAAAAATCATATTATGCATAATGATGCATGCTCTCATAATTTTTCCAAGCTTTCAAAATTGAGTTGGACCACGTATAATTTCGAATCGAGCTTGTAATACGTCAAATGCTCGTTCAACATCCTTTCTTTGTCCTTCTTGATATTTTGCAAACAATTTTCTCTTTTCTCCTAGTGGTCTTGATATTGTTTTCACAAATATTCACCATTTAGAATATATTCCACCTACTAAATAGTATCCTAAATTATAATTGGTACCATTTATGACATAACTTACCTCTGGTGCACGAACTTGTAAAACTTCATCAATAATCGGTGAACGATCTAATACGTTCATGTCATTATTTGAACCAGTGACTCCAAAAAAATGCATGCCCTATCTAAAGGTTGGATGATGCTACAACTTCAAGAATTACAGTTGGTGTTCCTTGATAACCATTTTGATATTGACCTTTCCATGCCGTTGGACAATTTTTTTCCTCCTCAATGCATGCAATCGATGCTACCCATCATACCTGGAAAGCCATGTTCATGGCCATTTGTACTAGACGTTAAACATATGTTGTATTTTTCTTTCACAAATATTCATCACTAAATACTAGTATAACATCTCTGCAAAATTTTTCTAAGCACTCAAGAGCACTAGTTTCTCCAATTCACACATAATCATCTATAGCATCTGCAGATAATCCGTATGCCAACATACGCATGACTGCGGTGCATTTTTGTAGTGGAGATAAATCTTTCCTACTTGAAGCATCATACCTCTGTTGGAAGTACGAGTCAATACTTGATAAAACTTCCACGATTCAAAGGAAAATATGTCTTCCCATGCGAAAACATCTTCGAAATATCTCATGGGAGTATACCAGAGATGATGCAAAGTAGTTTTTTATTAGACGATTATGTCCTGCTTCACGGTCTCTATTGATTGTGCGGTGGCGTTGTCTTCTTGGGGAAGAAGGCTCATACCAGTTTTCATATCTGCATGTCTCCTCCACTGCTTCATTCCACACCTAATCGCACAAATTATCCTAGGACATATTGTTAGCCATATCATGGTTGTTCAAATGATTGTTGTTGTTTGACATTTCCTTTGATTGAATTAGGATATGATAGAATAAAAAGGAAAGAGGTTGAATAGATTGTGTACTATATTTTGTAGGGATAATACTATATTTATAGAGGAATTTATAACGGCTAGTTTTACAACGGCTAGTTTTACACCGACTAGATTTAGCATTTATTTAAAGTTATTCAAAAAAAATTTATAAAATTTCACAAGTAGTCCATAATATTTTTCTAGTCATTAAATTACTATATTATTGTTTGCATATCTAAAATACTTTTTAACTTGATATAATTTTCATTAAGAATTCAAATACCATATCATAAAGTTAAATATATATATATATAATTAATGAACTTAATTTGAACATTTATGTAATATATATACATATATATATATTTTTTTTGTATTTTGCTTAAATTATATTATTTGATATCCATGTTCCATTAACCATATTTCGGCCTAAAGGGGTATAAATAATATATATACATATGTTAAATTAAAATCATAATATGATAAACTTAATAGTAATAAAGTTCACAAAATGTATGGTCTTGCATGCCGGGACTAACTTAACATCCTTACCAATACAAGTAAAAATCATGAACTTACTTAAATAATACATACTAAATACCACAATTAAAAAACTAACTAAGAATTATTCATATTTTTTTATAATTTTTTATACCATCTTCCGATGCGCCTCTTGTTGAGATGGAGGCCAATTAGAGGGATCGGTGCAAAGAACCTTCATATCTATCTCATTCTGTCTGGTATCACTCATTTTTTCCATCACAAATAACCTCCTTCCTACAGTTTCAGGATCTCTTTCATGATTTGATATTCTAGTGGATGTCTTCGATTTTCCTCTAGTTTTTCTTTTAAATGCTTTGACACCTTGTGGACGAACAAGGGACTCTACAACATCTTCCTCGCCCATTGGTGTTTCCGTGTTTGATGATGATGTATATGTTCTAGAATGATTATTTTTTGAACGCTTGGATGAACCTCCACTATCTCCTTGTTGAAATTTCCACTTTTGTTCTCTACGCAAAAAAATCCAATGTTGAGCAAAAGTGCATTTTACTCCCCACTTAGTAAGATAGAGCTTATGAACCTTTTCCATTATATCATCTTGATTGCTACCACTTTGTGTTGCACGAGATACTTTATCATAACATGCACCAATTTTTTTAGCACAATTATTAATCTTGTGCCATCTTTTATTGATTGCATCTTTCGGATTAATCATACCTGGTTGATACTGTTGACAATATTGACATATATGGTCCCAGAAGATCTCAGCTCTTTGATCAATTCCTAGTATTAGATCTTTGGAAATATTTAATCATAAAGATATAAGCAGTTTATCCTCTTGGAAATTCCAATGTTGACCAGAACGCCTAGTAGGTTCATTTGCATTATCATTAAGGTCGATACATTATAATTCGTCATTTGAGAAATGTGAATTCTGATATGTGGATGGTGTTCGAAGAGACCGATTAAAAATTGCATTGGAGCCCCTCAATTATGTAGAAAAACTCGAAGAAGGCATACCGGTACTTGAAAGTGGAGAATTAAGCATGATGGAAAATTGAAATGGAAATGATGAAGTTTGTGGATGTAGAAAAATATTATCTCGTGGATTTTGAAAAATATTTTGTATGAATTCAACATTAGATTAATGGGGTGGGGATATTGTTGATTTTGAGAACTTGAATTTCGAGAATGGTTAGAAAATTGCATAGATCTAAAATGAGGTTGAAAATTTGGATAGTTTGGATCCATGAAGTAGAAATGGTGAAGAAATATGATATATTATTATACGAGAAAGATAAAGGTGAGAATGGAAAAAATAGATAGGATATTATATTATATTATATTATATTTATATATATAGTTATAATAATAAAATACTAGTTAAAATAATTTAAAAACAATATTACCGTTGGTAACATATTGAAAGTAAAATAAAAATAAAATAAAAAAGTAACAACAAAACTAAACCTAAAAATAAATAAATAAATAAATAAAATTCAAAATATAATCATTGCTAATATGTAGTATGGTTATCTAAAGTAACATAATAATAATAAGATAAAAAATATTTATTACATAAATTAAAAATAGATAAAAAGTAAAAAAGCAAATCCAAATATAAGCGGGTGATTATGTTTATAAAAAATAAAAAATAAAAAATAAAGTAACATAAAAGTAATAAAAAAAACATTACGATAGATAAAATAAAAATAAATAATAAAAAAATCCAAAAATTAAAACATCAATAACACCATTATTTAAACAATAATAAAACTAATAACTAAATAAGACAAAAAATATTACCATTACAAGTTAAAAATAAATAAAATAAGTAATAGATATAACTATTTATTTCTATAAATAAAATAACATAAATAATATATTTAATTATTATTATAAAATATGGTTGCAATTAACACGTATCAATTATTTATTCATCAATTTACAATGGTCTCCACCCAACTTAGGGGTACAAAACTATTTAAAAGGTCTCATGTAATAAGAGAATACCAAGTCAAAGGACAACTTGTCACATCAAATCAGAATTGAGACTTTAGTTGGAACCTTAGAGCATCCACAATAGGGTCCCAACTTGCATCCCAATTCTGATACAGTATTTAAAAGGTATTTTATTTTTATCACATGATTACTTTCTCTTACCTCTTGTGCCTCTAAACTGGGACGAGAGTCGGTTTGTCATCCATAAATCATATTTCAAGAATTCATCTTTCTATTCGGAAAATTTTACTTTTTTTTAATATATTTTTTTAATTTTTAAAATTTTATTTTTTTAAATATTTTCAAATATTATATATCTGACACAATAGTAGGAGGGACGCAAAGTGTCCCTATTATTGCTGATGCTCTTAGAGCATCTATAGTAGTGAGGGGCATTTTGTGTCCCAATTTTGCTATGTGAGTTCTATTAAATATAATTAAATATATTTAATTATTAAATAATCAAAATATTAATAAAATTATATGGAGAGAAAAAAATAAAAGTGAAATATAAATAGATGATTTGTGGGTGAGAGTTGTCCCTTAGGGCATCCACGGTAAGGTGCTAATTAGAGCAAGTTTAACGGCAGCATAAAGAGAGGAGAAAAGGTTGATGTGGTATAAGTAATATTAGTTGCACCAATAAACGAAGGGAGAGAGTTAAGTAGAAAAGTGAGAAAGGGACAGATGGGAGAAGAATTTTGCAACGGGTGAAATGGAGCATGGGGAAGCTGCGAACCAATGGAGGAAGGATACGTGTCCATGCGACATAGTAATTTAATGTCTTGTCGGGCGCGCAGAACATGCGTCTTTCTGGTTGGGTTATCTAATGTAGAAAATTGTATTGGAAAATATAAAACTAATTATAAATGTAGAAATATGGGTTATTTAATGTTAAAAAGTATGTTTGTGGGTCCCATGCATAGTAGTGAGTAAAAAAGTGAGTAGAATGAATAAAGTAGGTAGGAGGGAGAGATGAGAATAAATGATTGGAAAGTGGGGGACCCACCATTTTTCTCCCATGAATAAACTTGGGGTAAAATGGAGGGGGCCCATCACTTTTAAACCTTATTTTATCCCTTCTTTTCACTACCTACTCCAATCATACAATTTACTTTTACACTCGTCACTATCATGGGACCCACAACATTCAATTTAACAATTACATAAAATATATTTAACTCCTATTTTATTTTCAATGATGAATTTATTTTCGGTTGTGAATTTATTTTCGGTTATAAATTTTGAAAAACGATCGGATGGAATACCCGGGATAAATTTTCAAATTTAAGTACGAATAATTAAAAAATTAACAGAGAAAAATTTAACAATATTTCGAATACAATTAAATGAAATACATATAGTGAAAACATACATTGATCGTAGAACCTAAGAAATTGAAATAATATGAACAGATAAATTAAAACTCAATGTAAAACCATTAAATTAAACATTTGTCAAACAAAATAAAAAATTAATTTCCACCAAATTTTTGTCAAAGATGTCCGACCAAATCACGCTTTAATTGATGGTGGATGTTTCTGATGTGAATGTCGGCGTTAACTAGAAGGATATCTGCAAATGCTCGAAGGACATCGGCGCTAATTTTACACTAATTATAAATTGAGAAAAAAGAATGATAGAATGATGGTTTGTTGGGTGAAAAAAATGGTGAAAATGAGCTCTATTTATAGATGATTATTTTTTAAAAATAATAACTTTTTTTATATATATGTAACAACTAATTTTACAATTAATGTAAAATTAGTCGTTGGAAACAATAAAAAACAACATTGCATTTGACTATTGCTTTCTCAAATGACTTTTTTTTTTCTAAAACATCAGGCCACGTGTCGTGTATTGATTGGGTCGCGTTTTTGCTTCTTCTTTTTTTCTATCCGCGCGTGAAAGACACACGCTTGGGGAACTACTCCCAAAGGGACGCATGTCCCTCTTGTCTGCTCATCCAACTCATTTTATCCGGCCCTTCCCTTTTCTCCTCAACCCAAATTAATCTCTTTTCCCCAAAAATACTTCCACATTACCCTATCTACTCCAACCATTTTACCTAAAAATACAATTTTCCCCTAAAAAATATTCCCCCCATTGGAGAACATCTCCAATAGAGGGACAACTCAAGTCCCATTTCTGAAAAAATTAATAGGAAAATATTAAAATAAATCACATCAGACATTATTACACATTTTCTCTCTCCTGAGTCCCTCTAAATTGGGACGGGAACACCTCTCCAGCTACAAATCATCTTTCTCCATGTTATTTTTTACTTTTTCTTCTCTCTATACAATTTTATTATTTTATTTAATTTTTAAATTATTTACCACATTAAACTTATTTTATTAAATTTGGTAGGACCCACATAGTACAATTGGGACTCAAAGTGTCCTATTGTGGATGAACTTAGAGTTCAATTCTGAGTTGATATGACAACTTGTCCTTTGACTTAATCTTCTCTTATTGTAATATTATTTTTAAATTGTCTCGTGCCTCTAAGTTGGGTCGGGTGACAATTAAAAATTGATGAATAAATAATTGTCATGTGTCATCTTTTTATAATAATAGTTTAATATGTGTATATTTTTTTTATTTGGTTTTAACTTTTAAGGTATTTTTTTTGTCTTATTAGTTATTAATTCTATTATTTTTTAAAATAAAAATATTACCAATATTTTTTTGAAATTCTTTTTATTATTTATTTTTAATTTATTGAAAGTAATAAATTTCTTTTGTCTTATTATTATTATACTTTTATTTTTAAAAATAACATAATCGTCAACGAATATACTTTGATTTTGTTTCTTTTATTTTTAATTTATGTAATAAATGCCTTTTATCTTATTATTATTATTATTAGTGATAATATTCACTTTTGGCCAATCCAAAATCAAAATCTTTGTTTTACCCTAACATCAGAAATCTTTCAAAAGCAAATAATTATAAATATATATTTTTTTTAACAAATGAACCAAGTTTACTATTTTACCTTTAATATTAAAAAACAAAATAAAAATAAATTTCAAAAAATAGAGAAAATAAAAACAAATCAGAATTCTCAATATACCCCTATATTAACCGTTTGAATCCAAAACCATCCTCCCTCGTCACATTCAACGTTCACTACTTCGACATCCGATCTCTCATCCTCTCCACTCTGTACTTCTCCGGCAGAGACCCCATTTTCAACTTTCACTCCGTACAACGCCCCAATTTCGCAAATTTCCTCTCCAATTCCTCCAGAAGATAAATTTATTAATGGTCCTCACACAATAGTAAAAATAATCCCCAATTGTATTGGAACCCTAACTTTTACAATCTTAATTCATCACGTTCTTGGAACACCAAATTCAATCTTGTTTGTCCCTTAATAATTCATAAACATATTTGCATGTGTCTCTCTAATATATTTCTGAAAATTCATCTTCCATCACAACTCAAATATATATTTTAAAAGTTTTTTTTTTATTCTTTAGCTTGGTAGTGTTAATGTTATGTAGGAATGTAGGGGTCTTGAATATATGATTTTAGAGTTCATGGTAACGTCAATATAGATATTGGGTAGTGTTTGGAGTCAATTGTATGGTATAAGACTGCAATTTTACGAGTTAGAGTTGAAATTCCCGATTTTACATTTCCCAGCGATTTCCTGGGTTCCATACCTGGAAACTATCCAAAATTATACCATTTCCCGGTGTCCATGCATGGAAACAAACCTGCATTTTTTGTCAGTGATTTCTTAGTTTCGACACCGGAAAATAGGCCAAATGAGCTCCTTTTTCCGGGTGTCCATACTGGGGAACTGCTTTGATGCATTATTTTTTCCTGCATTTAAATAATCGTGTTTTCTTTTTTCAGAAATGGGTTTGAAAAAGACATTAGTGTACTTAAAGTTCGTTGTGGAAAGTGTAAAGATTTAGGGCATACCGTTCGAACGTGCCCAAACAAAAATATCAAAGCTCCTCCGGGGATATACCATTCCATCCGGAAGCTAACTCACCCCATTCTCCTTTACTTTAGATATATCACTTTTGTTATAAGTTTGTTTGAGCATCGTTTATCAAATGTTTTTTGTCGAATATGGTTTGGTTGTTGAATTTGGTTTGGTTGTAAGTATGATTTTGAATGCATAAATTTATTTAGAAAAATGAAATTACCATGAAATAGTTTGTATCCCTCTTTTAACATATGAAATCTGGATATTTTTGTACTATTTCCCGGTATTCACACCGTGAAATTGACTGACTAGCAATAATTTCCAGGTATGAAAACATAGAAACATGATGATATTTGGTCTAATTCCCGGTATTGATACAGGGACATGGATTGACAAAGTTCTCAGTTATTTCCTAGTTCCAAGGGCCGAAAATGGCCACTCTAACAGACATTTCCCAGTCTTGAGGGAGCATAATGACCTGAGATTTTGCCAAATTATTTCCTGGTTCGATATCATGGAAACTTAATATTTTTTGGCCCGTGTCTCGATATTCATTTTCCAGTATCGGCACCGGTACAAGGGTCCCAGTTTTCAATATGTCCAGCTATGGGATTTAGGAAACTAATGGGGTAATTTTCATGTTTCAGGGCCAGGACATGGCTTAGTTTAGGAATTGTTTCCTTGTGTCTAGACCTGGAAACTTCAAATCCCACATTTTATTGCATCATCTTCAACTATAAAAATCTTAAACACTTATTAATAACACTTGGATGATTTATTGGTTGCCTCCTTTAACTCCATCAAGTTATGACACACTAGGATAGATTGGTTTATGAATATAATATGTTTAAAGTGGGTTTTAGGTACCTTCTAATGGCTAAAAGTTGATGATTATCCATGCTTACACTTAGTGGAACTCAAATCAATCAAAAAAATTCATAATTAAAAAGGTCAAAAAACATGATGTTTTATATGGCTTGAGTAAGAGTACATTTTCCATTATGAATAACTCTTGCATTCCAAGTGGAACAAAGATATAAGGAAGAAAGAGATACTCGTGCTTGACTCGATGTCTTAGAAGTCGACAATGCTCCTAAAAGAATTGCGGGATTTTGTCAATTTTTTGGACAGATTGCTCATTAGTATGAAGGATGAGTTGAATTTAGAGTAAGAGAAGCACGAGTGGATGATATGGACAGTAGGTAGTAAGATTTTTCATCTTCCCATACAAGATAATGAGTGAGTATAGAATATTTTGGTAATTTATGAAATGTGCTCTTTGAAATTAATGAAACGACTATAAATTTCGGGTCCTCTTATGCAGTATATGTATTTAAGTACATACACGACATTAGAGCTGTAAAACGGGTTAAACGGGTCAGCCCGTACGGGTTTAAACGGGCCGTGCCAATATAGTTAGAGATTTAAACGGGTTGGAATTTTTCCAACCCTAACCCAACCCTTGCGGGCTTAAACGGGTCGGGCCAGCCCGTATATATTATGACAGTTTATAATATAATTTGTTACCCTATATGTTCATTCATAATTACAACATCGTTGTACATTTTAGTTTCTACATTCATTTCAATAATTGCATGCATCAATTCTTCTCTTCCCAATGTTGAAAGGAGCCGATATATTGACATCCAAACTTATCATCTAATTAAAATAAAAAAATAAATTATATTAATTGTTAAATGGGTTGGCTCGCGGGCCAACCCGTATAAACCCTTTTAACCCGCGGATTAAATGGGCCGGGCTAAAAAGCCCGTATTTTAAACGGGTTACAAAAATAATGGTCCTAACCCTTTTATTCACGGGTTAAACGGGCTGGCCCGCGGGCCTCGACCCATTTTTATAGCTCTACACGACATTTGGAAAGGGACAAATGTGTGGTTTCGGCAACACAATAGAATAGGCAAGTCGAATCAGAAGGGAGGTCACGTACTGTATTTTTGAGAACTCTACAACTGATATGGAAGACTCAGATAAGGAAGAGTGATCATAGTGGTTGAATTTGTAAACATTAGTGTGTTTATAACATTGTTTTGCTGTTAATATTATAGTAAATAACTTTTTTTTTTGTGAATGTTAGAATACATAACTTTATTTTGTGGTAAATATTACTTTGTTTATTGAAAAATTTCTGATTACTTATGTTATATGTTCATCATTTATGTATGGGTGAAAATGAATTATAAATTGATAAGCAATGATATGTTTCCATGTAAAGGTATCGGGAAATGGCAACCACATATAAGTGTTTCTCGGTGTTGAGGCATGGAAACTGGAACTCAAAATGTCAGTTCCCAGGTCTGCAGACCAAAAAATTGGACCCAAATTTACTTATTTTCTGGTGTGTAAGTATGAAAACAAGGCATGTGTTTTCTAAGATATATACTGGGAAACGGTTCATTTTGAGCATTGTTTTCCGATGTTGAGGCATGGAAACTAGACCTCAAAATGACAGTTTTCAGGAAATCATACCGGGAAACTAGATCTAAATTTACCTATTTCCTGGTGTTGAGGCATGGAAACAAGTCATTGGTTTCCTAAGATCTAGACCGGGAAACAGTTCCTTTTGAGCAATGTTTCTCGGTATGAGACCATGGAAATGACCTTTGTCAGATTAATTTAAGACCTAAACAAGTTAAAATACACTTGAGATAACTAAGGAGTCCAGCACAGATCATTTGTAACTTGGAGTTTTGATGTTCATTCCAATGGACATGTAAGAGTAGCACATGATGGACTATATACTAGTACGTAGGTCATGCAGAACACCTTATTTTACGACTATTTTAATTACGATATTTTATAATACAATTGCGTTCAACTAAGTGAAAACAAGCGTAATCATCCACAGTTAGTTGTTTAAGCTACTAACATTGAAATTAAGTAACTTATATAAATAAACTAGGTCATAAAAGTGTGCATTGGTATGTGAGAGTTGGGTTAAACCACTAAAAATGCTCCCTAATGGTAGTACTAGGTGTAGCAAGTTGTTTGGAGTTGGAATGGATGTCATTTAATGTCAAAAAATATAGTTTCCAAGTCAGCATGCCGGGAAACAGAACCCAAATTTACCTATTTCCCAGTGTGTTTGCATGGAAACAACGCATGTGTTTCCTTTGATATATACCTGGAAACAGTTCATTTTGAGCATTGTTTCCCGGTGTTTAGGCATGAAAACAAGTCATTGGTTTCCTGAGATCTAGATCGGGAAACAGTTTCTTTTGAGCAATGTTTCCCGATATGAGACCCTGGAAATAGCCATGTTAATAGGTTATCCAGCTCTTAACACCAGAAAATGGAACAAATTGACTTGTGTCTCAGTGTGGAGGCATGGAAACATTGTAATGAGTTTTTTAGGTACAGACCAGGACACAATTCATTGTGAAAATGGTTTCCTTGTTTCCATGGTAAGATACCAGAATGTAGTAAATAATTAAACTATTTCCATGGTTTAGAACTGGGAAATGGTGAAAATATTTACATATTTCCGGGTTTTGGGAGAGGGAAACTACTAGTATCATTTATATTTTCAAAAAATCAAAACTTGAAAATGAGTATAAAGCTCAGGTCATTTCCTTCCATGAATACCAGAAAATGGATGTAAGATTGGGCTATTTGCGGCCCTTAATACCGGGAAATTAATCAGAACTTTTATAAACCCGTGACAATCTGTTTCACTGCTTGCATACTGGGATACAGGCAAACAAAAAATTAGTTTCCATAATGAGGAACTAGGAAATATATTGGCCTATTTCCAACCCTCCATACCGGGTAAATCAAATTGGCCTATTTCCATCCTTTAATATCGGGATGTCACTGGAAACTTTTACAACCTTTAACATTCTGTGATATAGGCAAAAATAGCAATAGTTTCCGTCAATTGGAGTAAGAAAAAATATTGGCCTATTTCCAGCCTTCCTCACCGGGAAATGTATGTTGATTTGGCATATTTGCAGCCCCTATTACTGAAAAATCACTGGAGACTTTTATAACCTATAACAGTGTGTTTCACTTCTTGTATACCAGAATATAGGAAAAAATAACAACATTTTCCGTAAATTGGAACAAGAAAATACATTGGCCTATTTCCAGCCCTCAATATCGGGTTCATATTGGTGTATTTTTTGCCCTTAAGACCGGAGAATCACTATGAAATTACAAATTATTTTAATGTGTTAAAAGAGGCACACAACATATTTCAATATAATTATAACTTTTCCGAAATAAATAGCTGCAACCAAAATCATACTTACAGTTATATATCTATTTCAATACCTATTTCATCAAGCAACCCAAAATCGATAAAAAAAAAAAATTGATAAACGATGCTTAAACCAAAATCATAACAAAAGTTATATATCTAAAGTAAAGGAGACTGAGGTGAATCAAGAACTTCCATATGTTTAGGCACATGCGAATGTTATGTCCTAACTCCTTACATTCTTCACACTAGACTTGTCAGCGTCACTTTCAAAGAGCATCCGTAGTTTCTGTGGCACTGTCACCTGGCCCACCATCAGTTGCATCATGAGAACCTGTATTATTTGTGCCTTCATTGCGCCCAATTCGCCTTGAAGTACACTAGTGTCTTTTTCAAGCCTATTTCTGAAAAAGGAAAAGACAAATTATTTAGAAGCAGGAAAACTGATGCATCGACGCCGTTTCCTGGCCTATAGACCTGGAAATAGAAGTAATTTTTGCCTATTTCCCGGTGTTGACACCAGGAAATCACTGACAAAAAATTCATGTATGTTTCCAGTATCCCGGTATGGAGGCCGGTAAATGGTTTCCCTCTTATGAAGACTGGAAACCGGCCTTCTAATAGACTATTTCCCGGACTTCAACAATGGAAATCACTGATAGAGATTATCCCGTCTGTATCCCAGTATTGTGACTGGAAAATAGGTAAAAAAAAACCACTTATGTCCCGGTATGGATGTCTGGAAACCAAGAAATTATTTACCAGCATGTGTCACGGTATCAGTGTACAAAAATTAAATTGAATCATTTCCAGCCTTGGACACCGGGAAATAGCTGGAAAACTACATTCGGAATTTTAACCCTAACTCGTCAAATTGCATTCTAATACCATACAATTAACACGAAATACTATCTAATATCCATAATGACATTACAAGTAACTCTAAAATCATTAATTCAAGACCCATGAACCCCTATACCATAACATTAAATTTACAATGCTCAAGAATGAAATAAATTAAAAAACATATCTTTAAGTTGAGATGGAAGATGAAGTATCAGATATGTAGTGGATAATTATGTGCTGACATTCCTATGGATTGTTAAGGGACAAATAGGGATGAATTTGTTGTGAATTTGGTGTCCCAAGGATGTGGGAAATTGGGATTGTGAAAGTTAGGTTTTCAATACAATTGGAGATTATTTTTCCTAATGTGTAGGGACCATAAGCAAATTTCGTGAGGGACTTTTATTAAATATGGTGGAGTCTATATGTGAATATTATTTTTGAATTCAAATATTTAAATTGAATGGTATAATAGACCTTCCATATCTTTAAAATAAATAAATATAACTTAAATTGTCTTTAAATTATTTTTTTAATGAAAGAGGTATAAAGGTCTTCTTGATTCATTTATTGCAAAATAAATAAATAAATAAAAAAAATAATTAGATTGTTTAGTACTGTAGAAATTTTAATCTTAATTTAAAAACATAATAAATTTAATATTTTGGGCCACTTGTGCAAACCACCCTTATTTTTATTAATTTACTTAGACTTTTTTAGATAATCATACAACGATTATATTTTGAATATTATTTTTTTTTTAATTTTTAGGTTTCTAACGATAATAAAAGTTACTTTTCTATTAGTTCTATTGTTTTTTTTTACCTCTCAATATGTTACCAACGGTAACACTGTTTTTTAAATTTATTTTTGACCAATATTTTATTATTATAACTATACTATATATAATATGATAGCCTATCCACTTTTTTTTTTTTTTTCATTCTCATCTTTATCTTTCTCCTACATTCTCACATTTATCTTTATCATGTAACTTATCATATTTCTTCGTCATTTCTACTTCATGGATCTAAATCATCCAAAATTTCAACCTCACTTTAGATCTATGCAATGTTCTAACTATTCTCGAAATTCAAGTTCTCAAAATCAACATCTCCACCCCATTAATGTAATGCCGAATTGATCACAAAATATCTTTCAAAATCCACAAGATAATATTTTTTCACATCCACAGACTTCATCATTTCCATTTTAAATTTCCACCATGCTTAATTCTCCACTTTCAAGTACCAGTATGCCTTCTTCGAATATTTCTACACAATTAAGGGGCTCCGATTTAAACTTTAATCGGTCTCCTCGAACACCATCCACATATCAGAATTCACCTTTCTCAAATGACGGATTAGAATGTATCGACCTTAATGATGATGCGAGTGAACCTACTAGGCGTTCTGGTCAACATTGGAATTTTGAAGAGGATAAACTGCTTATATCCGCATGGTTAAATATTTCCAAAGATCCCATACTAGGAATTGATTAAAGAGCTCAGACCTTTTGAGATCCCATTTTATATATCAATATTGTCAGTATCTATGATTAACCGTCCAGGGAATCATATTGTACTAAAAATTTTAGGGCATGTTACGATGAAGTATCTCGTGCACCACAAAGTGGTAGCAATCAAGATTATATAATGGAAAAGGTTTCATAAGCTCTATCTTGCTAAGTGGGGAGTAAAATTCACTTTCGCTCAACATTGAATTTTTATTTATTTATTTATTTTTTGCGTAGAGAACAAAAGTGGAAATATCAACAGGGAGAGAGTGGAGGTTCATCCAAGCATTCAAAAAATAATCATTCTAGAGCATATGCATCATCAAACACAGAAACACCAATGGGTGAGGAAGATGTTGTAGAGTATCATGTTCGTCCACAAGGTGTCAAAGCATCTAAAAGAAAAGCTAGACAAAAATCGAAGGCATCTATTGGAACATCAAATCATGAAGGAGATCCTGAAACTGTAGCAAGGAGGTTATTTATGATGGAAAAAATGAGTGATACTAGACAATATGAGATAGATATGAAGGTTCTTTGCACTGATCCCTCTAATTGGCCCCCATTTAAACAAGAGGCGCATTGGAAGATGGTAGAAAAAATTATGAAAAAATATGAATAATTATTAGTTAGTGTTTTAATTGTAGTATTTAGTATGTTTTATTTAAGTAAGTTCATGATTTTTATTTGTATTGGTTAGGATGTTAAGTTAGTCACGGGTATGTAAGACCGTGCATTTTATGAACTTTATTACTATTAAGTTTATAATATTATGATTTTAATTTAATATATGTATATATATATATATATATATTATTTATACCCCTTTAGACCAAAATATGGTTAATAGAACATGCACGACAAATAATATCATTTAAGCAAAATATGATATATATATATATATATTACACAAGTTAAGTTCATTAATTATATGTATATATATATAATGTACAAATTATATATATATATATATATATTATATAAATGTACAAATTAAGTTCATTAATTATATATATATATATATATATATTTATTTATTTAGATAACTTTATGGTATGGTATTTGAATTCATAATGAAATTTGTATCAAGTAAAAAAAATATTTAATATATGCAAACAATAATATAGTAAATTTAATGACTATAAAAATATTATGGACTACTTCTGAAATTTTAGAATATTTTTTTAAATAACTTTAAATAAATGCTAAAACTAGGCGGTGTAAAACTAGTCGTTGTAAAATTCTCTATAAATATAGCATCGTCCCTACAAAAATATCATACACAATCTATTCAACCTCTTTCCTTTTTATTCTATCATATCCTAATTCAAAATAAAGAAAATGTCAAGCAACAATCAATTGAACAACCATGATGTGGCTAACAATATGTCCTGAAATGATTTGTGGGATACAGTGTGGAATGAAGCAATGCAGGAGACACGCCGATATGAAAACTGGTATGAGCCTTCTTCCCTAAGAAGACGACGATGCCGCACGATCAATAGAGACCGTGAAGCAGGACATAATCGTCTAATCAAAGACTACTTTGCATCATCTCCGGTATATTTCCATGAGATGTTTCGAAGACGTTTTCGTATGGGAAGTCATATTTTCCTCGAATCGTGGAAGCTTTATCAAGTATTGACCCGTACTTCCAACAGAGGTATGATGCTTCAGGTAGGAAAGGTTTGTCTCCACTACAAAAATGCATCGCAGTCATGCGTATGTTGGCATACGGATCATTTGCAGATGCTGCAGATGATTATGTGCGAATTGGAGAAACTACTGCTCTTAAGTGCTTAGAAAAGTTTTGCGAAGATGTTATACTAGTAATTGGTGATGAATATTTGCGAAAGCCAAATATAGCAGATGTAACATCTACTACAAATGGGGCAGGAACGTGGCTTTCCAGGTATGATGGGTAGCATCAATTTCATGCATTGGGAATGGAAAAATTGTCCAACGGCTTGGAAAGGTCAATATCAAAATGGTTATCAAGGAACTTCAACTATAATTCTTGAAGCTGTAGCATCATCTGACCTTTGGATATGACATGCATTTTTTTGAGTCGCTCATTCAAATAATGACATTAACGTATTAGATCGTTCACCGATTGTTGATGAAGTTTTACAAGGTCGTGCACCAGAGGTAAGTTATGTCATAAATGGTACCAATTATAATTTAGGATACTATTTAACAGATGGAATATATCTTGAATGGACAACATTTGTGAAAACAATATCAAGACCTTTAGGAGAAAAGAGAAAATTGTTTGCAAAATATCAAGAAGGACAAAGAAAGGATGTTGAACGGGATTTGGTGTATTACAAGCTCGATTCGCAATTATACGTGGTCCAGCTCGATATCGGGAAAAGGAAAAGTTTGGAAAAATTATGAGAGCATGCATCATTATTATCTTAGGTAATGTACTAAATTTAATCAAATTAGTTTGTTATCTTACGTAACTTTTTAAAAATTTATTGTTAATTCTAGTCAAAATTATTAATTATATTCAATTTAAGAAGATATAATTTAATAAATTAACTAATTTAATTATTAATTATATTATATTTTTATAATACATTTTTGAATTTAATTACAAAATAAAATAACACATAATAAAAAATATTAAATTTAATATTATTATAAATAATTATTATTTACACTTTAATTTATAATTGTATAATATTAACATAATTAATTAATTACAATATAAAATAATATGAAATATTTTATTTTATTAAAATGATTATAAAAATATAGTGGGACCCGTCTTTGTTCCCTTCTATTGTAGATAAACATGTACAAAGTGTCATTTGAATATTTAATAGGGTCATGTCAAAGTGATATGAAAATTTCTGTACTCAAATTGGCATTCTTATTGTGTATGCTCTTATACAAACTTACATCATCCACAGTGGTAGCACTCATGGTTGGATGCTTAATGGAGGGTCCTACACATATGCACATCTCCTAACATTCATCTGATGCAATGGTACCATTTTCAATAAAAACTAGTTTAAGAAGTGTGGATTATTAAAAATAATAATAATAAATGTTGAATGCATGTCATCCTATCATGTATTTTTATTATTTTTTATTCCCTCAACATCGATGCTATGAGTAACATCTGACGTTCTCTCTCCTTCTTAGACTTCTAACTGTAATAATAATTTCAATTAATATAGCATTCTCTCTCTTCTAAGCATTGAGTTCAAGCATTCCGTTGGAGATACTCTTAGGGCTCATATGGATCATCGTATAGGATAAGTATAGTATAATATAAGGAAAATGATTAGGATAAAAGTTTTGTATAAGGATTAAGTTATCCATAAATTGTATTTGGCCGGTTATCGTATAAGCAACATGATAGGATAACAAAATATTAAACTGATATTTGGTAAAACTCGATAAGTAATAGGAAAACAGTATGAATTACCAAAATACCAAAAAACTGGACAAGTAATAAAACAGTTATTTACGGATTAAAAAATAAATAAATAAATAAAATATAATAAAAATAAATTAATTATTTTTTAAAGAATAATAAATATTAGGAATAATCCTAAAAAAACCTATTAGGATTTCAAAAATTACTCAAAAAACCTCCGTAATTTTGTTTCTCTCAAATTTTCACTTTACTGTCAGTGAACGTCCAATTTACTATTCTTTACTATTTTTTGAAATTTTTTTTGTACAAATTTTGGAAGGCTAATTTGGTCATTCCAGTTTTTAATTTTAAATAAAAATTAATTAAAAATTAAAATTGAAAAAAATACATTAAAATATAAATTTAAAATAATATTAAATTTTTTGAAAGGATAATTTGGTCATTTTAATTTTTGAAAATTTTTCCTGAAATCCTCCCGAATTTTTTGGGATTATCCCAAAATTTCATGTAATTTTTTTATATATATTTTTTATTTTAACAAAGGATAATTTAGTAATAAAATGATGAACATCTAATACAAAAAGTATGTGATAATTTTAGCGGAGCATTTATCAATGATAAAGGTATCCTATAGGTACCGTATAAAATTATCTTCAGTATTATTTTATCCTATTCTAAACAACAGCCAAATGCTTGATAAACATATAAATCGTATTAAGTTATTATATCCTATTTCTTATCCTAGGAAGCATGTGAATCCTTAGAGAAACTCAGGAGAGAGAAAATAAGTAATTATTACTATTTGATTTGATTTAGATTAATATTTTATTTATTTTTTAGAATTTTCTGAATTGGGACTTTAGTTGTCTCTCCATCGTGGATGCACTTAGAGCATTTCCAATACTTGAGTCCCAACTGTGACCCCACACATATGTCATGTAAGAGAAATGAAATAGTGGACTTTCATCTCCCATGTTAGAGTCCCAACTTAAATCCTAAGTGATTTATTTATTTATTAATATATTATAAAATAATAAAAAGTTGTTATTAATATGTTTATAAATAGTAAACTAATCATGAAAGTGTAAATAAATATTAAACAAATAAACAAAAAGAGTTGCGATAATCCCACGGTCCCAAATCTTTTAAATGCAATACAATGAGGGGAATTTAATTTTGAGTCCCAACTAATTACCACGTAGAAAAGAGACGAGGAGTCGGGACTCAAGCAATGTATTGAAGATGCTCTTATTGTGGGCATCCACGACACCTCAAGTACCAGTTCTGAAAATTTTGATAGAAAAGTATTAATAAAATCACATCAAACAATCTTGATCTATTTTTGCTCTCTTGAGTTCCTCTGAGTTGGTATGCGAACAACTCTCCTCCTCCAATAATGTATTTATATGTTAGTTCTATCTCTTCCTCTTTCTATATAACTTTATCAATATTTTTTTAATTATTTAATAATGAATTTTATTTTATAATGTAATGTAGGCCCACTTGATAGAAGAGAAACCCAAATTGTTCAGGTTATTCTGGATGCTCTAAGGCCTGGTTTGTTTTGTAGGTTCAGATTGAATAGGATAAAAAAATTAACACCTTATCCTATTTGGTGCATACAGAATTACTTAACTTTTTTACCCTCTACTTAAATTTATCCCTATCTAGTGAGGTAAATATAACCCCTCAAAATTGTGGGTTAAAATTAACCCATAATCTCTCCTTTGCTTTTTTTTTTTTTTTTTCTCTTTCTCTCCTTTACTCTCTCTAATATTTTACACTTTTATTTATATTTCATCAATTTATTTATTTATTTTTCTTTTTACCATATATCTTTCACTTCAACTATTATTATTGTTATTATTATTATTATTATTTGATTTTCTATATTATTTTATCACATTTTTTTACTTCCTCAATATTTTTATTAAATTTTTCTATTTTTTTCCTAAACAATGCTCATATGAGAATATGTTCAAATATATATATATATATATTATATATTAATTGAAAATATAATAAAATATAGTAGAAATGGATGAGATGAATAATAGGAAGATATAGGAATAAAATTTGAAAAACAGAACCCATTAATATTTATATTGATTTTTTTTAATTATAAAATTAATTAAAATAGGTAATTAATTTTATTTTTAATCTTAATCCTATCCGGTGTAACTCCAAATATAATACTACTATACTTCCTCTGTTTTTATTTATTTATTTATTTTTATTTATTTTTTTATCTACTGCACTTTATAGTAATCACTATTTATTCATCAATCTTATTTCACATGTTATTAGTTATGTATAAAAAAAAATATATTCAAGTGAGATATTGTTTTATTTGTCTTAATGTCTATATTTTAAATATAAAATAAGGGTGATTTTCACTTTTGAATTTTTTATTAAAAAAAAATAGATTTTCAGACTAACGTTAAAATTTTTACAAAACTAAACTTTTTTAATTTCCTTTTTACAAAAATAGACCAAAATGACCATTTTACCCTCAATAATAAAAAAGAAAATATCCAGCAGCTTCCCGTTATCACACACCAAGAAGCAGGTAAAATTTAAGCCTACTTCTCTGTGTGTAATACCGGGAAACTAAAATGTGCTTCCCGGTGCTACACACCAGGAAGCAGACTTGAATTTTGTCTACTTCCTGGCGTGTACCGGAAAGCAGATTCAATTTTGCTGCTTTCCGGTAATACATAGCAGGAGACTCATTTTTGCAATTTTAAAAAAAAAGTTTAGTTTTATAATTATTTTATAGAAAAATTTAAAAGTGTAGAAATTTTATGATTGGTCTAAACTAAGAAAAAATTGTTGATAAAGTCTAATTTTGTATATTTTCACGTAAATGATTATATATATTTTTTAATGTGTATAATTGAAGATATTTGTTATAATACAGCCTGTAATACAGCTGTACACAGCATGTATTACAGCTGTTATTGTAACGGCTAATTAGTGTATAATTTAGGAAATATACAATAATGTAGGCAATAGTTTAGGCGTCTGATTAGGGATTATATTTCCTAGTATAGTCCATGTGAGTAGTATAAATATGTATATTATAAATTGAAAAATATAATGAAAATATTCTATCATCACAATTCTTTTACATGGTATCAGAGCCCGGTTCTGGGTTAATTAGTTCTTAAGTCGTGTTTTTAAATTTTTTTTTGACACAATATTTGGTGTCTGTTTTATCTTACCGCCTATTTGAGGAGGAGCAGAGGTTCGGAAGCAGCGTCGCTTCAAAGATCTGCGGGTGTCCTCACACAAACTTCTTCCCGGTTTTTCACACATCTGTGTGTGGTGGAGCATCGAAGCTCTGTTGGTTTTTTTTAGGTGCTGTCCGGGTATTTCTTTCTTCACTAGATTCATAGAGGTTACATTGATCTAGTTAAGTGCATTTTTTGTTTGAAAAAAAAATATATCTACTATGGGTGATATTAAAGCTGAATTGGTTCCTTCCATGTCTAAAATAACTGAGTATAAATTGAAAGGTGCTAATTATTTGGAATGGAGTAGAACTATTAGGATATATCTAATAAGTGTTGAGAAAGATGATCATTTGATCCAAGATCCCCCAAAAGACGATACTAGGCAAATTTGGCTTAGAGATGATGCTAAGCTTTTCTTGCGAATTATCAATTCTATTGAAAATGAAGTAGTTGGCTTGATTAGTCATTGTGACTATGTTAAAGAATTGATGAAATATTTGGAATTTTTATATTCTGGCAAGGGAAATGTATCTAAAATTTATGATGTTTGCAAAGCTTTTTATCGTGCTGAAAATGAAACTCAATCACCCACAACGTATTTTATGGAATTCAAAAAGATCTATGAAGAATTGAATATGCTATTACCTTTTAGCACTGATATTAAGGTACAACAAGCTCAGAGAGAGCAGATGGTAATAATGAGTTTTTTGGCTGGTCTTCCTCCTGAATTTGAGACTGCCAAATCTCAAATCCTTTCTAGTTCTGAGGTTACGTCGCTCCAGGAAGTTTTCAGTCGAGTATTACGCACTGAAAATACTACATTCCATCAACAACCTAGTGTTCTTGTTGCTAGAGGGGAAAGGGGACATGATGGTGGGAAGAAGAAAGATATTGTTTGCTATTACTGTAAGGAACCGGGACATACAAAACGGTACTGTAAGAAATTGCAAAGTCGCAATCAAAAGACTCAGACAGCTAATGTGGTTGCTACTTCAATATGTGACAAGACTGTTGCCGTTTCAGCTGATGAATATGCTAAATTTTCTCAGTACCAGCAATCGATGAAAGAACCTCATTCTGTTACTGCTGTTGCTGAATCAGGTAAAACATGTCTCATTTCCTCCTCAAACAAATGGGTTATAGACTCTGGTGCTACAGATCACATGACAGGTAATCCTAAAATTTTTTTCTACTTACCAAAACCACAAAGCACCATCTCCTGTAACTATAGCGGATGGATCAAATTATAATGTTGAGGGATCTGGAACTGTAAACCCCACACCATCTATTACCTTGTCTTCTGTGCTGAGTTTACCTAGCCTTGCTTTCAATTTAATGTCTGTGAGTAAACTTACAAAAGACTTGAACTGTTTTATCTCATTCTTTCCTGACCATTGTCTTTTTCAGGATCTTATGACGAAGCAGATTATTGGTAAAGGACATGTATCAAATGGTCTCTATGTTCTTGATGCACGGGTACCACAATCAATTGCTTGTTCTGGTGTTGTCTCTCCATTTGAAGTGCACTGTAGATTGGGACATCCTTCTCTGCCTGTTTTGAAGAAATTATGTCCCCAATTTCAGGATATAAAATCTGTGGAGTGTGAATCTTGTCATTTTGCAAAACATCATCGAAGTACTTTGAGTCCAAGAATAAATAAAAGGCTAGCTTATGCTTTTGAATTAGTTCATTCAGATATTTGGGGTCCTTGCCCGGTCTCTTCTAAAATAGGTTTTAGATATTTTGTTACTTTTGTGGATGACCATTCAAGAATGACTTGGATTTATTTTATGAAAAACTGTTCTGAATTGTTTTCTCATTTCTCTGCATTTTGTGCTGAAATTAAAAATCACTTCAATGCTTCTATACATATACTAAGAAGTGATAATGCTAAAGAATACATGTCAGCAACCTTTCAGAATTACATGACTCAACAAGGGATTCTTCATCAATCTTCCTGTGTTGATACACCAGCACAAAATAGGGTAGCAGAAAGGAAGAACATGCATCTTCTAGAAACTGCTCGTGCTTTATTGTTTCAAATGACAGTTCCTAAACAATTTTGGGTGGATTCAGTTTCTACAGCGAATTTTCTTATCAATCGGATGCCTTCTGCAGTACTTGGCGGCGATATTCCCTACACTGTTTTATTCCCTAACAAGTCCCTATTTCTAATAGAGCCTCGGGCGTTCGGGAGTACATGTTTTGTTCGGGATGTTCGGCCTCATATTACTAAATTGGACCCTAAAGCCTTAAAGTGTGTATTTCTAGGATATTCTCGCATTAAAAAAGGTTACCGATGCTACTCTTCTGAACTTCATAGATATTTGGTCTCAACCGATGTGGTGTTCTCTGAGAAAACTCCATTTTTCTCTTCTGTAATTGTACCTCCAAATAAAAAAGAGGAAGATGAATGGTTAATTTACAGAGATACATCATCAAACCAATCTAATATTGTTTCCTCAGATGAGCAACCAAATGATGAAGTATCTCTTAGTGATCAGTCTGTTAATAGGCAGATAGTTGACAGTACTCCATCGGCTCCAACGAGACCACCAATTGTTCATGTATTCTAGGAGGCAAGAGACTAATGATACATGCCCGGCACCAACTACTTCGTCATCAGATCCTCAGCCGTCTGATCTTGATCAGCCTATTGGTCTTCGTAAAGGTACCCGTCAATGCACCATTCCTAGACCTAATTACTTTTATTGCTAATTTTGTTTCCTATGATAAATTATCTCCTTTCTCTAGATCTTTAATTGCCTCTTTAGATTTTGTTTCCCTACCTAAGACAGTGAAAGAGGTCATATCTCATCCTGGTTGGTATCATGCGATGATGGAAGAAATAAAGGCTCTCGACGACAATCAAACATGGGAATTTGTTGATTTACCAATGGATAAGAAGACAGTGGGTTGCAAATGGGTGTTTGCAGTTAAGTGCAATGCAAATGGCACAATAGCACATCTTAAAGCTAGATTGGTGGCTAAAGGCTTTGCTCAAACCTATGGTATAGATTATTTTGATACTTTCTCCCCAGTTGCCAAACTGACTTCCGTTCGCCTATTTATCTCTATCGCTGCTACCCAGAATTGGCTTCTACACCAATTAGACATTAAGAATGTCTTTTTGCATGGTGAGCTCCAAGAAGAAGTCTATATGGAGCAACCACCTGGTTTTGTTGCTCAGGGGGAGTATGGAAAGGTTTGTCGTCTAAAGAAATTTTTGTATGGTTTGAAGCAAAGCCCTCGTGCTTGGTTTGGCAAATTTAGTAAGGTTATTGAAGAATTTGGGATGAAGAAGAGCAAATGTGACCACTCAGTCTTCTACAAACAATCAACAACTGGTGTTATTCTCCTCGTAGTGTACGTTGATGACATTGTTATCACAGGCAGTGACGAAGGAGGAATTTCTTCTCTCAAGTCCTTTCTGCACTCTAAGTTTAGCACAAAAGACTTGGGACAGTTAAAATACTTCTTGGGAGTAGAAGTGACAAGGAACAAGAAGGGTATTTTTCTATCTCAAAGGAAGTATGTCCTTGATCTTCTTGCAGAAACTGGAAAATTAGCAACCAAGCCTTGTAGTACTCCGATGACTCCTAATATACATCTAACAAAGGATGATGGTGATCTTTTTGATAATCCAGAGAGATATAGGAGGTTGGTGGGAAAATTAAATTATCTCACAGTGACTCGACCTGACATTGCTTTTGCCGTAAGTATCGTTAGTCAATTCATGTCTGCACCTACAGTCAAACATTGGGAAGCTTTGGAACAAATCTTAGGCTACTTTGGTATATTGTATAGCAATCATAGGCATACTAACATTGAATGTTTCACAGATGCAGATTGGGCGGGATCCAAGATTGATAGAAAATCTACCACTGGTTACTGCATCTTTGTTGGAGGAAATTTAGTATCGTGGAAGAGTAAGAAACAGAATGTTGTATCTCGATCCAGTGCAGAATCTGAGTACAGGGCTATGACACAATCCACATGTGAGATTATATGGATGCACCACCTTTTAACTGAAGTAGGAATGAAACATTCTGTACCAGCAAAGTTATGGTGTGATAATCAAGCTGCTCTCCATATTGCCTCAAATCCAGTGTATCATGAAAGAACTAAACACATAGAGGTTGATTGTCATTTTATTCGAGAGAAGATTCAGGAAAACTTGATTTCTACTGGATATGTAAGAACTGGAGAACAATTAGCTGATATATTCACGAAAGCTTTGAGTGGAAATAGAGTTGGGTATTTCTGTAACAAGCTGGGCATGATTAATATCTATGCTCCAGCTTGAGGGGGAGTGTTATAATACAGCCTGTAATACAGCTGTACACAGCCTGTATTACAGCTGTTATTGTAACGGCTAATTAGTGTATAAATTAGGAAATATACAATAATATAGGCAATAGTTTAGGCGTCTGATTAGGGATTATATTTCATAATATAGTTCATGTGAGTAGTATAAATATGTGTATTATGAATTGAAAAATATACTGAAAATATTCTATCATCACAATTCTTTTACAATATTTATCGTCAAGTATTGGAGAGTGTGTAAATAGAAAATGTAGTGAATAAAAAAATAGAGAAAGTATAATTTATCCAATTAAAACCTAATCCAATCCCATCGCGAAGAATCCAATAGCTTAAAATTATCCGATCCGATCCAATCCCAACGGCTAAAGAAACTAGGCCTAACATAGTAAGATTGTAACCAATCATAAAATAACACGTAGCACTATGACGTTTAACCGAAACCTGTTTCGCTAAATTACGAATAGAACCTCTAATGCGATACCAGAAGGCAATCAAAAGTTACAGGTCTTGGTCTACGACAGGGAGTGAAGTAGTGATCGAACTCAAAATCTCTATCGACTACACTCGTGGTTTCCGATCAATGGCCAGTCTCCTCTGAGACTTTTAATAGTTTTGCAAATGGAGAGTCCTTCTAGATCTGCGTTGTGCATTTTAGTTGTTCTGTTTTGTGGTTTCGTGGTTGGACATTCTGCAGAGAATCGCAGACCGAAAAACGTTCAGGTCGCTATTCAGGCCAAGTGGTCCGGGACTCCTTTGCTCCTTGAAGCTGGGTATGTCCCCTCCTTATATGATTTTTGAGCTAAATATGTCTTTTGATTTGTTTTTACGTTGTTATTTTCAATATAGAGTTCTCGAACTATGTTGATTGTTTATACTTATGCAATTTAATTTATACGATGATGAATATGCTATTTTCCTTAACCAGCTTCTAAACATTTGAATAGTAGTTCTTATAAATGGGAGAGCAATGGAACGTAGAAATGCTCTTTTGACAGCGTAGTTTAGGTTTCAATGTAAATTAGACATTTTCTGAAAAGTATAATATCTCTCTTTACTATCAAATATCTTCCATGGTTTTTATATCAGAGATATTGCATATATATATATATATATATATATATATATATATATATATATATATATAATGATAGATAAATGGTGATACAAATTGCTATAACTTGTGAAATTATTCAGGTGCCATTGATGATTTATTTAATTGATAATGATGATTAGGGTAACATATTTGTTGATTATGTGTTGATACTTGAGCATAACTATGGCGTTATGGATCCATAAACAATTATTCTTTTTTATTTTTATTTTTGTTATTTAACATTGTGGCCATCTCGTTGGCTCTTTGTTATAACAACCTTGCTTGCTTTTCATTGGAAATAATTTTGTGAAGTGTATAGGAAAATTAGAAAACGTTATGAATGTACCTTGTGCTAGCATTTATGTAGGTTATTTGGCTAAAGAATAACACCCACATCTTTGATTTGAGTTTGATCATCCTTTGATAATGATTTGACAATTGGATGCACCTGCACTTTTGGTATCCATCATTCAGAATTTCGATATCTTCTATTGTTATCCATTATAGGGAATTTCAAGATCTTCTACTGTTCTTTGTCCATCTCTACTTGGAAAGAATTATTGAAATTATTTAATCTTTTCTGGGTTCATTTAAGTACATCAAGTCAGTAATTTGTGCTGCTAGTCAGATTTTCTCAGAAGCATTAGTTTTTCGATGGCAGATTTTGAATCTCCAAAAGGTTGAGCTTCTAGTTACTTTTGATACTCATTTATTCACTTACCTCCAAAGAGGTTCAGTTTTTTGTAGGAAAATACTTTAAGATTGTTATGCAAGTGTTGATGTAAGCTTGTATTTGGAAGTTCATTCTTGGATTCTGTATAAGAAAACTGTAGCATTTGTGCAAGATTGTATGTTACTATACCTATGATTTATGACATTTTGGTTTCAATTAAGGACTTATATGTACTTTGAAATTACTTGAAAGGAAAATGTGGAAGTCTGTTTTATTTTATTTTATTTTTTGTTATTCTCTACTATTTTGGTGGTAGCCTGAATTTGTAATAGAAATTAGGAAAAAATCACACTATTTTTTTTTTTAATTTTTATTTTTCATTTTTATTTTATGCAGTGAATTACTCTCTGAAGAACGGAAGGATCTCTTTTGGGAGTTTATTGAAGTCTGGCATCATGCAGAGAAGGATGATCTTGATGCTTCTACATCCAAAGGGTGTGCTAAAATAATTCTGAAACATGTTCAATCCTTTTTAAGTGACCAGTTGTCATCACTTCTTCAATTCTCCCTTACACTAAGATCAGCATCACCTAGATTGGTGCTTTATCGCCAGTTAGCAGAGGAATCCCTTTCTTCTTTTCCTCCAGTTGAGGATAGCAACTCAAATCTTGAAGTCAAGGAAACCTCAGATACAAATGAAAATCTTGAAATGAAGAAGTCTGATCCCTTGCTTGTTGGTGTAAGTCCAAGAGCCCCTGCTGGAAAATGTTGTTGGGTCGATACTGGTGGAGCATTATTCTTTGATGTTGCAGAACTCTTATTGTGGATTCAGAGCACTACTGCACGGTAGTAACTGTTCTTTGAATTTAGAATCATCAAAATTGTTATATATTTGCCATTCTCTAACTTCACTCATGTATTCTTGGAAGCCAGAACTGAAGACTCATTTCAGCAGCCTGAGTTATTTGATTTTGATCATATTCACTTTGATTCAAATTTTGCAAGTCCAGTTGCTATTCTTTATGGAGCTCTTGGAACTGATTGCTTTAAGGAGTTTCATGTCAATCTAGTTCAAGCTGCCAAAGAGGTTATTACTTGTTTAATGACGCGTTTTCTTGGTGTTTTATTATTGGCTATAATTTAATTTTACGATTGGCTTTTCTTGGTTAATTATCTGCGCATACATGTTTACCATCAAAATCTGATTGTATAGCCAGGGTTGTTGTTCCATTTATAATTAATGGCACCATCACTCTGCTGCTTCTGTGAAATTTTCTGGTAGTCTTGGATAGTCCCAAAAAGAAAATACTGTTAATAAAAACCAAATGAAGAGGCAGTAGGGAATTAGGACCCATTGAAAATTTCTCCTATAAGTGTGCTAATGTTGATAAATTTTGTTGAAAAGCTATCAGTCTGTCTGTGCCTAGGCAATCATCCCTGTTGCATATTTACCAAATCGAGAAAAAAGAAAAGAAAAAAATCATGAGAAGCACACGTGTAAAAGCTATTTTTAGTCATATTTCATTTGAATAAGGTACTATTTTACTGTAACCACCAATATCTGAACCGTAGTACTAGTCTCCAGTGGATTCAACATTCTTGTAGATCATGGTTTTTCTTTATCCCCTTTTCTTTTGTAATTCAGATGCTATAGTTAAATCTACTATTATTATTTCTAGTAAGTGCTGCTAAAGTGTTACTACAATACCCAGGGAAAAGTTAGGTATGTTGTGAGGCCCATATTACCTTCAGGTTGTGAAGAAAAAGCTGGACTTTGTGGTGCTGTTGGGGCTACTGATTCCATGAACTTGGGTGGCTATGGTGTTGAGCTAGCTTTGAAAAATATGGAATATAAGGCTATGGATGACTCAATGATAAAAAAAGGTAAGAATGTACGTCTTCAATATCATCCTGAAATATGCAGAACTGCTGAAACTTAAAAAGAGAAAATGAATTCATTTAGGCTAGATGGTGCCGATATTATGCTGTTTGTTTGATACTATATGTCTATCTCAGTAGAGGGAATGCATATCTGGGCATTAGTTTCTTTCTCCACTCACAAAGACACACACTCAGACACTTAATTCAGCTCTTTTGGCCTTTAATGTAATACTTTGTTTTGTGAATAGTCCCCTGCTATTGTGATTGGATATCTTAAATTTCCTCAGTTTGAAGCAATGGGACTTTTTTGTTGGTGAAATTTTGTCTAGGACACCAGCAAAGTGTTCTTATTCTATTATTAATTTTGTAGATTTTGAAATGCGAAAGTAAGCCTCAATCTTAACTGACAGTACAATGATGAAGAAAAGAACTAAAAAGAAAATCAACCATGTGGAACAAAATAGTGATAGCTTATGTTAGAAATGTATTATATAAGGACAAAAATAAGCCATCCTATTGAACACTGCATCTTGAATTTCATATGTGAAATGCCTTGCTTATGGCATACTTCTTGTCTTGTCAGGTTATAGTTCAACTTATTATTATTATTATTATTATTATTATTATTATTATTATTATTATTATTATTTATAATTAATTTTTTAAGATCAATAATTCTGTTTTCCAACCACTAAAGGGGAAAAAAAGTGTTCCTGGCCTATAAATGTAGGCAATATTTTGTTGCATGTGCTCTCACTTCTAATATTTTGTTAGTGAGAAGCTTTTTGCACCTAAAATTTTTAAATTTTGTTGCAGGTGTCACTCTGGAAGATCCTCGGACTGAAGATCTTAGCCAAGAAGTCAGAGGATTCATATTTTCTAAAATTCTGGTTTGTTTTCTCCTGAAATCAATATACTTCTGTTCAAATTTGTTTTTTCCATGGTTGTAGAGAGGTCTTTTCAGTTCAAATTACAATCTTGCTTTGGCATCATGTAATCACTAGGCAACTCCCTAAATATCTTTGCCATACATAATTATTGGTTCACTCTTAATATTAGTATGAGTACAGTGAACATGGGGTAGAACTTTGGATCTAGTTGTAATAATATACATGCATTTATATATATATATGTGATTCACTTGAATGTGCTTTGAGTGTCTTCAGTAATTCTTCTGCTCAAAAAGTAGTTCTTGTCTAATGAGTATCTTTGATTTCATCATCTAGAGAAGAGGAGGTTTATAGTACATTATATTCTAACAATATCATTCTTGTTCTTTTGAGTTAAAAATAGCATGCATCTATGGAAAATTCATTTTCTTAATCATGTTTCAAGAGAATTATTTGGATGCTAGACATAGCATGAGGAGTTTCTAACTGTTGGGATGAAGACTATTAAGGTTCAGTTGAACCACCTCTCATAATTGTTGTCTGGTAGTGTATGAGAATAGTTAAGTATGTGTCATGATCTGCATTATCCATCTGACTTAAATGTTTTACTGCATTGCATCATTTGAACCACCTCTCAGAATTGTTGTCTGGTGGTGATATGAAAATCACTAAGTATGTGTCATGATCTGCATTATCCATCTGGTTTAAATGTTTTACTGCATTGCATCGTTTGTAGCTCATTTACCATAGAATAATTAGGCTCATGCCTCTTGGTAGGAACGTAAACCGGAGCTTACGTCCGAGATAATGGCGTTTAGAGATTATCTCTTGTCCTCCACTATATCCGACACACTGGATGTTTGGGAATTAAAAGGTAGTACTGATAAGAACAATTTTATTTTTCTTGGGGCAAGTTTTGATCAACTGTAATTTTGCCTAATGTTTTTGTTTTAACAGATTTGGGACATCAGACAGCTCAGAGAATAGTTCATGCTTCTGACCCTCTTCAGTCAATGCAAGAAATCAACCAAAACTTTCCTAGTGTAGTTTCTTCTTTATCTCGTATGAAGGTAATTTTGTTTACTGTTACTCAATGATTTTTTTCACAATGAATAATTGATATTAGAAGTAATTTAATTGTGCTGTTAGAGTTTTCGACTTACTGTAGACATGTTTATATGTGCAGCTTAATGATTCAATTAAAGATGAAATAATTGCAAACCAGCGGATGATACCACCTGGGAAGTCTTTGATGGCTCTGAATGGTGCACTGATCAATATCGAAGATATTGATCTCTATCTGTAATGCTTTTGCTCTATGCTTTTTCATATTTTGTTATTAGAACTGCATTTTGGGGCGACTTAGTTTTATATTGACTGTCAACCTAATCTTTGTCCTTTACCCAGGCCTAGGACCAGCTTATATGGGATTAATAGTTATTCTTGTACAGGCCGAGTTGTAACTAGAACAGTATGCTCTTTAATTTTCTTTTGTTAAGAGTCTGTTTTTGTTTTATCATTTGCTTGCTAGTGAATAGTTTCTTTATTCTCTCTGAGATATGCACTGTTAACAACAAATATTCATATTAAGTGACCTTCAGTTATGTTTGTATTTCTCTTGACCTGCTTTTTTCAAAAACACTATGATCTTTTCCTATTTTGTTTAATACCCTCTTTGCTCTCTAGTGGTTAATTCCTTTCCTGGATAGCTCTGATGTTAAATGCAGTGCTACAGCCTTTTCTCTTAGTGAAACAATTATGAGGTTATTTAGGTTACTATTAATTTTTCCTTTGAAGATTCTGATCTTGACGAGTTATCAGTTCTTTGCTAGGAATTAGAGATGTTTTAATTAGAGTTCCTGCCTGGGTCCTTTTTAACTCATTGAAAATGGATGTTTTCTTGAATTATGTTACTCAACGGTTCATGTCTAATCTTGAAATTTTTTATCCTTAACATTTTTCCGCTTTCATGTATATATTTGATAGAAAAATATGTTCAGTTGGTATGGTTGTGCTTATTAGAATTTTAATTCATTTGCATAGTAGATGGCTGAAGATTGTCACCTTTACTTTCTCTTTCTGACAATTTTCTCTTTGCTGATTGTTTATTTTTCGAAGGTTGCTCGACTTGATTCATCAAGAATTATCCTTGGCCGATCAATTTTCCAAGTTGAAGGTTAATGATGCTTATACTTCTCATTTTCAATGCTTCCTGACTATTAATTGTTCAATACTTGTGGAGTAAAAATTCTTGGTAACTGAACTTTGTATGGCTTGTTAGAGCACTTCCCTTAATTATGACACTATAGTTACTGATGGGAAAACTTTTTCTCCAACCTTTTAATGTTTAACAAGTAAAAAAGAATTGGTTGAACAAAAATGTTTTTGATTTTAATGTCAGGACAATTTTTGTTTTTGTTGTCACCTTGTTAATGAATCACCAGTTATATGTATGTGTGTATGTCACATAAGCACTTGCATGCATGAACACTCTTTTAATATCAATTAGAAGACAGCTGCACTTAACCAATGAATGCATTCATTGTCGTATTTTTAGTTTTAACTTTTTATAGTGTACAGTTACTAGTTACTTGAATGTACTGACAGTCTTCAATATCAGATCCCACATAATGTAATACGAAAACTACTGTCAATCATGCCTCCGTCTGAGTCGGATATGATCCGCATTGATTTCCGTTCAGCTCATGTTCATTATCTCAATAATCTGGAGGAAGATTCAATGTATAAGCGATGGCGTAGCAATTTAAATGAGGTATGTTATTGTCTTTATTTGAACTAGATGATTTCTCAGTGAATTGTCGAGTTTCTCCCTGTAGTTTCTTGGATGGTTCCATGGTCCACAGTTTTCTTTTAAATACAGTTGTTTTATCTTATCCTGTCTGTTATATTTTTGTAGCTTTTGATGCCTGTGTTTCCTGGACAACTACGTTACATTCGCAAGAACCTGTTTCATGCTGTTTATGTTCTTGATCCTGCCTCCAGCTGTGGTCTTGAGGTATGATTTCAGTTGGAGCCCATCCATCTCTTTTCCATGATCACTTTTCTGAGAGTTTTTATAGTAATTCATCATTGCACTAATGCAGGTTATTGAGATGATAACATCATTGTATGAGAATAATTTTCCTATGAGATTTGGCATAATACTCTACTCTTCAAAGTTCATTGAAAATATTGAAACAAGTGGTGGCGACCTTTCTGCTTCTTCTGTGATGGATGATGGACAAACCAAGGAGGATATCTCCAATTTGGTATTTGCTTCAGATACTTTTTCATTCTTTCTACGGGTCTTCATATTGCTCTTTGGAGTAATGATATCATATATGAGTGCTATGTCCCTTCGCTTTTCATAATAACATCCTATTATCTTCCTATTCAAAGATATTTTGCTTCAGTAATCATGTTGCTAACAGACAGTGTGATCATCCCTTTGATATGCAGATTATTCGCCTTTTCTTGTATATTGAGGAAAATCATGGAACCCAAACTGCTTTCAATTTTCTGGGCAGTGTATGTGTTGGATTATTCTATTTTACTTTTTCTGCATTTGTCAACTTAACTAATTTTGTTGTGAAACTTTTGTTTCAGCGATCTGTAATTTGTCATTACCATTTTTCATGTAACATAGAAATTTTGATTTGATAAGAAAGAGATGTAACTATTAAACAAGCCAGTTGATGCTTCTCACTGGTTGATTTCTGGTGGTGATTCTACGGACTTGTGGGATATATGAGACAAACATGTCCTAGATTTGATTCTGCCGTGTGTCTCCAGTAGCCTGAGTTCCTTGTGTTGGTCCTGCCATTTTCACCTTAATAAGTATGAATATGGTTTTTAGGATTTCAACCTCATAAGTCTATACCTTTTTGTGGCAGTAGAATTTTGTCAGAAACAAAATTTCCTCACAGTTTAAATATTATCTTTCTGGAAAGTTTGCCTCTGAGTCATAGCTAATGGACATTTACAGCAAACTGGGGCTGATGATTTAAGAATGTTTCAATGGAATTTATTAGTGGCACTTAGAATATTCCTTATATACTTGATTTATGTGGTTTTCTTTTTAGTCAAGCCTTTTACAAACAGGCAGGCATTTCACTGAATCTGGGAGCATTAAGAGTTCAGAGAAATTTCAATTTTATATTGGATATTGTCTATAACTGTTCAGAATTTGATTTATTGTGGTTAATTAAAATGACCTTCATTTTGGTCTATCTGAGTTTGTTTTCCTTGTCATCTTTTTTAATAAAGAATTTCATCTCATCTTTTACATGATAGATAAATAAGTTACGGATGGAGTCAGCAGATTCTGAAGATGATACTCTAGAAACACATCATGTTGAGGGAGCATTTGTAGAAACTATTCTGTAAGTTTTTCCATTTATACTGTCCTTTGTTGATAGTACTTTTTTCTCTTCTTTAATGGTCTTCAGGAGAGTTTTATCAAACTGCTATGATTAATTTATGGTCTTTCCCTTCATTGTTTCTTAGACCAAAGGCAAAATCTCCTCCCCAAGACTTGTTACTAAAGTTTGAAAAGGAGCAAACTTTGAAGGAACAAGCTCAAGAAAGCTCCCTATTTGTTTTTAATCTGGGTTTGGCCAAGATGAAGTGTTGCCTCTTGATGAATGGCCTTGTATCTGACCCCAATGAGGTATTACTAACCTACACACTAGGGCTGCATGATTGATTTATGTAAAGCTAAGATGTTTCCTTGCTTGGTGCTCATCAATTTCCTTACCACTTCATATTGTTCAGTGTTTGTGATGTTTGATCAAGGATTTCAAAGAACAGTAATATTGTTATTATGAATCTCTTTTCATCTTTGCATTTGAGGACTATGTACAGCAAGTTTCACTGTAGTACTTTTTACTGAAATTTAGTTATTTTGTATTTTGTATTGACTTGCTGTATTGCTTGATTCTCATTCTAAAAGGACATTTTGCTGAACTGCTGTTGTTTATTTAACAGGAAGCACTTATGAATGCCATGAATGAGGAACTTCCCAGAATACAAGAACAAGTTTATTATGGGCAAATAACTTCCCATACTGATGTTCTGGAAAAATTTCTATTTGAAAGTGGTATCAATCGGTATAATCCACAGGTAACATTTGTAATTATTTCTTTTTCTATCAGGAAATTATTCTTGCGAGTTTGTGGTACTGTTCTGTTGCTTTCTCTAAGTTGTATACACACACTCTGGAGCTAATGTTGCTAACACTGTAATTGGGTTATATGTAGATCATTGCTGATGGTAAAGTTAAACCTAGGTTTATTTCTCTGGATTCATCAATTCTTCATGGGGATTCTCCACTAAAAAGTATCAACTACTTACATTCTCCAGAGAGTAAGCAAACTTATTTCTCATAGGACTAGCTTTTTCTAACCAATTTATTGAGTTCGTGTAAGGATTTATGGTCTATTTGATGATTTGGCCAATATTACAGCCATAGATCATGTGAAGCCTGTGACACATATCCTAGCTGTTGATATCACTTCGAGGAAAGGGATTAAGTTGCTCCGTCAAGGAATTCGTTTTCTGGTGATTCAAGTTTCATTATTTTCTTGATACAATGCTACAAGTTTCTATTTTACTTGATTCAATGCTATTGCTTTAGGCATCGACATCATTGTTGCTTTTCTTTGGTTGCAGATAAGAGGATCTGAAAGTGCTCGCTTAGGTGCACTATTTACTGCCAGCACAGATGCAGATCTATCTAACCTGCTCTTCGTAAAGGCGTTTGAAATCTCTGCATCCACATATAGGTTTGTTTTAGTTGTGGAAGGAATTTCGTGCAGTCTCTTCATAAAGTTACGCTAGATTTTTTTTGGCTGTTTTCCTTCATGATCTCTAGAATGTGTTCCTTTGAGTAAATTTATTTATTTTTTCTTTATCGTTTCATTTTATCATGCGAATTCGTGTTTCATGCAGTCATAAGAAAAAGGTGTTAGATTTCTTGGATCAACTTTGTTCCTTTTATGAGCGTAAGTTTGTCATTGCATCATCGACTGCTTCTGAAAGTACAGCAACATTCATTGACAAGATATGTGAGCTTGCTGAGGCAAATGGTTTACCATCCAAGGACTATAGATCCTCTCTTACTGACTATTCTGCTGGGGCAGGGAGAAAGCGTCTGGGTGAGGTATATAATTATTAGTTTTCAATTTGGCATTTTGAGAAAGTATTTGGATCTGGAATATTATGATAATCTCTCAGCAATTTAGACTGAAAACTAAAACTTTTGTTCCTGTTACTATCTTCTATCATTATTATCTGATTAATGCAGGTAATGCAATTTTTGTATCGGCAACTTGGGTTGGAATCAGATGTAAACGTGGTTATTACAAGTGGGAGGGTGAGATTGATGATTTATTTATTAAGTCAGATTTGGATTTGTTTTTCATTTTTGTTTATTTGTCTTAAGAACTACTAGACCGGAAATTTCAAGTAATTGGTTAAGACTCAAAGAAATGGGTGTTATACACTCGCATGCTCTCTCCTGGCTGGTGCAATACCTATGGCCTTGCCATGTGGGTTATATTATTATTGCTAGTTCACATGGAGACTCAAATTAACTCCCTTGGTAAAATTGGCTTTAACTTTGGGAACTAGTTGAAACAAAAGTTTAAGTTATTCAATTGAGACCTATTTGATAGTTTGAATGAGATTGGAATATTAGCATGAAACCTACTGTTAATGACTTTTGTATTTATTTTTTTATTTTTATTTTTCTTCTAATTTAAAAAATGAATGACCTTTTATCTTGTTTGTATTTATTTTCTAGAAACTCAATTATGATGTTTATTGACTTTGTTTTTGATTGTTGATAGGTGATATTTCCTATTGATGAAGGCACATTTTTGAGCCATGATCTAAATCTCTTGGAGTCGGTGGAGTTCAAAAACAGAATAAAGCATATTTGGGAAGTTATTGAAGAAGTAAACTGGCAGGACTTATATCCTGATATTGATCCTGACATGCTAACAAGGTTCTTGGCTATTTTTTGATGATGTTTATACTGCTAGCATCCTATTTGTCGTTATATGTCTATGAGTGAAAATTATCTTGAAGTGTCAAGTGGCATACATTGACTCTAAAACTTTGTGACTTCTTTTCCACTTCGTTTTTGAAGAGAACAGAAACTGCTGTTTTTGTCCTTTTTGACCACTAGCACTCATCATTCTATGGTGCTAGCTGCTTCAATTGTAGTATTGATGATTTCTCTTTTATTTATTTATGTCCATGTATTAGATATATTTTTTGACTTTGTGGTTTGATTATTGCAAATCTGATTTTGGTGGCGCTTGTTAGGATAATATTGTACCGCTCATAATTATTTGAGATGTATCCGGAAGTTTTTCTTATTTTGCTATTGCAACTTGCAGCAAATTTGTCAGTGATGTCATTATGGTTGTATCATCTTCCCTGGCTATGCGGGATCGGAATTCTGAAAGTGCACGTTTTGAAATTTTGAGTGCTGAACATAGGTAATGGTTCTTTTTGTCACATTTCCTTGCACTCATTTCCTGTCTTGTATCTGTTTTGGATATTGTACTAATGATATACAAAATAGAGATTTATTTATCTTTTAATTGGTCAATATAGAAAGTCATTATTAGAGATAGCACATAATCAGTGTTTCAATTATAACTGTAATATATTAATAATTGCTAAGATATTGCTGTGTTTTAGTTTAATCATAAAGAAGTTGAAAATTGCTCTTGTTGTTATAATGACAGTTCATTAACTATGAAACAATTTGAAGTATTGATATCTGTGGGGAATAATGATGCTAAACTTTGTGAACAAGGCAGTAGTTAATATTGATTCTGTAGGATAAGTGGCAACTCTGTTTCTAGGGTATTCTGAGAGCTCCAAACCTCTGTCGAATATTTTTGGACCATCTATCAAGACTAGCTGTGCAGGGATATTCTCACTAACAGACAAACATAACAGCAAAACAAACAATGATCATGATATCATTTTAATTTTTCTGCCCTAGTTTAAGTTATGCTTACTTTCAAATAGTTTCATTTTCCATATAAAAAGTATAATTTTCAAGATTATATTTGGGTTTGTTGAATTTGGAATCCTAAAACTATAAAATATTCAAGCATTTATTGATCCAACTAGCTTTTTCCTTAAATTCTTTTTGTTGCAGTGCTGTGGTTTTGAACAATGAAAATGCTTCTATTCACATTGATGCGGTTATTGATCCATTAAGTCCAACTGGCCAAAAGCTTTCTCCACTTCTTAGAATTTTGCAGAAATATGCTCAACCAAGCATGAGAATTGTCTTAAATCCGCTGGTGAGTCAATATTGCAGTAACATGTGTTTTAATTACTTTACGCATAGTATATACATGTGAATAGTATTTGTGAAGCATTGAATTGACAAATTTAAGGAGAAAAACCTGCCGTATTTTTCTATGTACATGAGTGCATTTCTGCTCATGTTATGTAGGAACTGTTACTGGTATGCTTGAACAAGAAACAAAACAGGAAATTTTATCTTCGTATTTGCTGTACACTTGTACTGGTTCAAGTTAAGCACAAAGAAAACACTAAAAGAGGAGAAAAATTGGAGATTCGATCCTCTCTTGTTGCTTAATTATGTGGTGATTGTGTGCATGTATAATATATAGTGATAATATGTATTCTCATGTTGGGTCTAGGCTTGACTTGACATTTATTGTTTATAAATATGTCAAGTATATTCTGTGCCATGATTGTGTTAAACGATTTAGTTTCCAATCCTATCTGTAGAATAGAAAAATGAGGAGAAATATTTACTTGATTATTCTCTCCCGTGTTGGGGGATTTATATAGTGCTACATAGGTATAATATAGGAAATTAATAAACAACTAATCCCTAATAATCAGCTAATCAATCCCTAATAATCAGCTAATCAATCAGCTAATTACGACAATTAATTACATTCTAATTACAGCTACTTACAACTAATCATAACACTCCCCCTCAAGCTGGAGCGTACATGTTGTAGGTTCCTAGCTTGCCACAAATGTATTCAATTCGAGTCCTGCGTAAAGATTTGGTAAGAATATCTGCCAATTGATCATTCGAACTGACAAAGGAGGTAGATATGCATCCCGACTCTATCTTTTGTCTGATAAAATGACAATCGATCTCAATATGTTTCGTTCTTTCATGAAACATTGGATTTGAATTAATATGGAGTGCCGCTTGATTATCACATATCAATGTCATTTGTTTCATTTCTCCACACTTCAACTCTTGAAGAAGTTGTTTGAGCCAAACAAGTTCACAAGTGGCTAATGCCATGGCTCGGTATTCTGCTTCTGCACTTGACCTAGCTACAACCTCTTGCTTTTTACTTTTCCATGATATTAAATTCCCTCCAAACATGATACAATAACCAGAGGTGGACCGTCTATCAGAGGGAGAATCTGCCCAGTCTGCATCAGAATAGCCAACCACTTGTGTATGACCCTTATTTTCATATAACAGTCCTTGCCCAGGAGTGCCTTTGATATATCTAAAAATGCGAACAACAGCATCCCAATGGCTGTCACACGGAGACTGAAGAAATTGACTAACCACACTTACTGTAAAAGATATATCCGGTCGTAAAATAGTAAGATAGTTTAGTTTTCCAGCAAGCCTCCGATATCTACCGGGATCTTCAAATGGCTCCCCCTGTCCCGGAATAAGCTTCACATTGGGATCCGTAGGAGTATCCACGGGTTTGCAATCCATCATACCCGTTTTTTCTAGTATATCTAAGGCATATTTTCTTTGTGAAATTGCAACGCTTGTCTTTGATTGTGCTACCTCAATCCCGAGAAAGTACTTCAGTTTTCCCAAATCTTTAGTTTGAAAGTTGTTAAATAAATGTTGCTTCAGTTGAGAAATCCCGTCATGATTATTGCCAGTAATGACAATATCATCGACGTAAACAACTAGATAAGTACATTTCCCATGGTCTCAATGTTGATAGAAAACTGAATGATCAACATCACTTCGACGCATGCCAAATTGTTGGACAACAGCACTAAATCTTCCAAACCACGCACGTGGAGATTGTTTCAAGCCATAGAGAGATCGCCGTAGTCGGCATACCAAGCTAGACTCCCCCTGAGCAACAAAACCAGGAGGTTGCTCCATATATACTTCCTCGGCCAACTCTCATGCAAGAAAGCATTTTTTGTCAAGTTGATGGAGGGGCCACTGATAAATGGCTGCCAAAGAGAGGAGAAGGCGGACTGATGCTATTTTGGCCACAGGGGAAAAGGTATCACTATAATCTAGGCCATAAACCTGTGTGTATCCCTTTGCCACAAGCCTAGCCTTTAACTGATCAATTTTACCACCTGGTCCAACTTTAACAGTATAAACCCATCGACAGCCGACAGTGCTCTTACCAGGAGGCAAAGAAACAAGCTCCCATGTACCAATGTTATGCAAAGCTGTCATTTCTTCAGTCATTGCAGCAGACCAACCTGGATGGGTAAGTGCTTCGTTGACAGTTTTAGGAATAGAAACAGTAGACAATGTGGAAACAAATGCATAATATGAAGGAGATAATCGGTGATAGCTCAAAAAATTATAAATAGGATGAGGATTACGAGTGGAGCGAATACCTTTTCGAAGAGCAATGAGTTCAGGTTCTGCTTCTGTGATTGACATGACCGGTGCAGGAGACGAAACTGGAATATGAGGTGAGTCACTGGACTGTATATCTGTATTAAAAACAGGGTTAGTAGTAGGACGACGAGAATAGACCTGAAGTGGGCGAGATGTAGCTGGAGGAGGAATAATAGGAAAGGGGAGAACATGAGTAATAGAATGTTGAACCTCTGGTTGTTTAGAAAAATAAGGGGTAGTTTCAAAAAAGGTAACATCAGCAGAGATAAAGAACTTAGAGGAGATAGGGTCGTAACATTTATACCCTTTTCAAAGACGAGGATACCCTAAGAAAATACACTTAATGGACTTTGGTTGAAGCTTGTCCCGGCCAGGAGTATGATCATGAAGAAAACAAGTACTTCCCAAAACACGAAGAGGGAGGCGAAAGGGCTCCTGTTTGGGAAACAAAACAGAGTGAGGACTTTGATGATGTAAAACAGAAGAAGGCATCCTGTTAATAAGTAAGAACTGCATCCCCCCAAAACTGAAGTGGAACTTGATTATGAAGAAGTAAAGTTCGTGCTGTCTCAATAAGATATCGATTCTTTCTTTCTGCAATCCCATTTTGTTGGGGTGTGTAAGCACAAGAAGATTGATGAAGAATACCTTGAGAAAACATAAACTCGTTAAATTGTTGAGGAAGTATTCTCGGGCATTGTCACTGCGTAGTGTTTTTATGGAAGTACCGAATTGCGTTTGAATTTCAGCACAAAATTTTTGAAAGATAGAGAGCAATTCAGAACGCTTTTTCATCAAAAACACCCATGTACAACGAGAATAGTCATCAATAAAAGTAACAAAATAATTAAATCCCAAAGTTGTACTAACACGACTAGGACCCGAAATATCTGAATGAACAATATCAAACATAGCCAAAGCTTTATGAGTAATAATCTTAGGAAAGGAAGAACGAGATTGTTTCCCAAGTTGACAAAACTCACATTCTAAGACACTTAAATGAAGATAAATTAGGAACTAAATGTTTAAGTTTTAGAAGACTAGGATGACCAAAACGATTGTGAAGAAGTTCAGCGGAAGCAGTAGAAGCTAAGGTAACAGTGGCTTTCGGAGGGGACATGTAATACAAGCCTTGTGACTCATATCCTATTCCAATCATCTTCCCCTTACGCTGATCGTGCACAAAAACATAGTCAGCTATGAAAGAAACAATGCAATTAAGCTGTTTGGTGATTTTACTGATGGAAACTAAATTATAAGCGCAGTCTGTGGTGAACAAGACAGATTGTAAAGTTACGGATGGAATAGGTTGAACTGTACTAATTCCCTTAACTTTAGTGTGGGAACCATTGGCCAAAGTGACTGTGGATGAGTCTGGAATAGGGATAAGATTAGAGAACAAAGTTTCATTACGATAAATATGATCGGAAGCGCCAGAATCAAGTATCCAGGGATTGTCAGTTGAGGAATGAGTCAGGCAAGCAACTGGAGTGCTAGACTTAGATATATTGAATGACTGTTGTTGAGCTTGGTGTTTGGCTGCCCGGAGTTGGATATACTCTTCGTATTCTGATCGTGACAAAGTGTTGCAATTGCTCGATTTACCAGGTAAAGGAAGAATTCCAGCTCCACTAAGAGGGTTAGAGAACTTGAGCGGCTTAACCAGAGTAGATTCGCTCATTTTTAATTTTTTTTTTAAAAAAAAATTTTATAGTATGTAGAAGCAAAACAGTAATCGGAAAAGTTTTGGAGGAGGAAGAAAGAAAACCCTTAGAAGGGAAAGAAAGAAAAGAGGAGAGAAGAAATCAGACCCTTTGTAAGCTCTGGTACCATGTAAAATAGAAGAATGAGGAGAAATATTTACTTGATTATTCCCTCAAGTGTTGGGGGATTTATATAGTGCTACATAGGTATAATATAGGAAATTAATAAACAACTAATCCCTAATAATCAGCTAATTACGACAGTTAATTACGTTCTAATTACAGTTAATTACAACTAATCATAACACTATCCAATTCTTTATCACCCTTATGGGAGAGAAGATTATACAAGAGATGAGAGAGAAAGAGTGTTATTAACTTGTGAATTGTTATAGATGAAAGACTCAAATTGTCACCCTAATGTGGGAGAAGCTTCTGCAAAATATGAGAGAGAAGAAGTGATACAGTAAAAAAAAAGTCGACTATGATTTATTTCATTTATATATACAACTGGATGGAAAGGGACCTGGGGATGATTCTCAACATTGGAGAGGGACCTGGGATGTAAAGGATGATAGAGAACCGAGATGCAAAGGAAAAGGGATATGGAAAATAAATTAAGTTGTCTATGGTTTATTTCATTTATATATTGGGTCTAATTACACTTGGGAGGCCTTCGTTTTTATTTAAGATTAAGTTATGTGAATTTGAATGCATCGTTGAATTTCATCATGTTACTTAATTGGGATGCCAAATAACTAAGATTATATAGGTTGAAATTTTATTTTATTTTATTTATTTATTTTCAACTGCTGCTAAATAAGATTTGTGGGAATCACATTTAATTTCAACCACATGCATCACCTTTTAATAACGATTTCTGTTGCCATATGTATATTTATGTTTTTTTGTGAAACTGTCATATGACAATTAGATTATTGAGTTTCCATCAGGTTATCTGTAGTCTCTTGGTTTGTTTATTTTCTTTGTTTTATTTATCTTTTCCAGATTTATGGGATGGCAAAAAAAAATTCTTAGTAAATGGCCTTGATGTATTTACTCCCTTGCTTTCTGTCATCTGTTTTCCTGTGACTGCTATCATGACCATGTGTACATATATTTACTTGTATTAATGTCTGATAAATTCTTAGTAAATCATTCTTTGCATGCTATTTGGGTTTTTTGCAGAGTTCCTTGGTTGATCTTCCTCTGAAGAACTACTACAGATATGTCTTACCAACCATGGTAAATGTTTAATTTTGAGAAAAATCCTTTTTGTGATTCCCATGCTTCTTTTTTGACATTCTTCTATCATTTTGCAGGATGACTTTAGTAGTACTGATTACTCAGTAAATGGTCCAAAAGCCTTTTTTGCTAACATGCCACTGTCCAAAACCCTCACCATGAATCTTGATGTACCTGAGCCATGGCTTGTTGAGCCTGTTATTGCTGTGTATGTTCTCTTCCAATCGAACATTTATTTATTATTTACTTTGTGTAATATATTTTAGCAAAGATTGAGGTTTTATATTGTTATGTGAGTTTTCTGCTAAAAGTATTCATGTGTCTCAGCCATGATCTGGATAACATTCTGCTCGAGAACCTTGGTGACACAAGGACACTACAGGCAGTTTTTGAACTTGAAGCTCTAGTTCTTACTGGTGAGTTTATGGTTCATAGTCATGATCCAATATCTGGGCTACTGTGAGTAAGATTTATCATTTTAATTTTGGTGTTGTATAGCCAATGAATTCTAGATAATAAGATAAGAAATTTGCAACACCAATTCTGTTGTTTTCCATTATTAATTAGTTATTCATCTGATCAGGCCACTGCTCAGAGAAGGATCATGACCATCCCCGAGGTCTTCAGCTGATTCTGGGAACCAAGCATAGACCTCATCTGGTTGATACTATTGTTATGGCCAACTTGGGTTATTGGCAAATGAAGGTCTCTCCTGGGGTTTGGTATCTACAACTTGCACCTGGACGAAGTTCTGAACTTTATGCCCTGAAGGAGGCCAGTGATGCTAGTCAGAGGGACTCTTTATCCAAGCGTATAACTATAAATGACTTGCGGGGTAAAGTAGTTCTTTTGGAGGTAACGAAGAAGAAGGGAAAAGAGAAAGAAAAGCTGCTGGTTGCTGATGGCGATGATCAATCACAAGAAACACAAGTTAGTATATTACATTGGTTGTCATTGTTTCCGGGTTAATTAAATGGGGAAGTATTTATCTGATTTAGGATGATTTCAGTAGCCTCAGAAAGTATCCTCTAAATTTTACAGGGTAATGGAAATAGCTGGAACTCAAATTTCCTGAAATGGGCTTCGGGTTTGATTGGTGGTACTGAGCAATCGAAGAAAGAAAAAATTACATTAGTGAGTTATTTCTTTTACCCATGCTGTCTTTCCCTTTTTCCTTAATGATATGTGAAAACGTTGTCTTAGATGGAGAAGATCTTTAGAATGTAGACATCATAACCTTATTTTTCTCTAACCTATCAATCTCCATCTGATGACATTTTGATGCAAATTCTGTATTGTTTGCGTAATTCTATATCAAATATAGTACTAGGGATGGTACTGTGCCTTTTTCATCTGTTGGGTATGAGAAGATACTCAACGGTTTCATGTTTGCATTGTCTCATCTGAGTTCTTCGTCAATGTGAAGAATGCTCAATTACAGCACAAGCATTTGTGTACAGTCTTTTCTGGATTCAGTTTTATACTTTCTAACACAATTAGTTTGTATTGTTCATATAATATAGCAAATAGCATTGTCTGGATAGTAATGTGCTTGGCTTTATATTGACTACCAGGACCACTCGAAGAAGGGTGAGCGGCATGGAAAGACAATAAACATATTTTCAATTGCTTCTGGACACTTGTAAGCCATCTATTTTATCTAACTCAGCTGCTACCTTTGTCTGTGTTCCATTGACATTATCTCAACATGCATTTCACATCTGATGATAGTTGGTAATCCAATAGAGCATATATCAGTAGAAATACCCTAACTTATGAAACCACTGGCATCCATTAGATCCAATAGTGTCTAAGACAAAGTGAAATAAATAAAAATTTTAAAATATGATCGTGTTTAATGTTAAGGAGCCCATGTACAAAATAAACATTTTCATATACCTTGCAACTATTTTCACATGGGGATTGATTCAGGCTGTTTAGCTAGTTAAGCTTTTGTTGACATGCCTAGCCTATATACTGAGAACATTAGGTCGGCTATATGAATTATCTACTTCCACTCTTTTCTGTTTTTATATAGACCATTTTCAAGACCGAAATCCTGAAACTCATGTCTTGCTACATCTACCCATGTTAATTTTTGTCACCTCCCTCTCCTAGTGTTAGATACTTGAATATCCTCCCATGCATGCACTGGAGACTCTAAAGGCCTATGATGAATATGTGCCCATACCGTCTGAAATGTCCTTCATGCACCTTCTCATCTATTGGTGCTACACCCACCTTCTCTCGAATCTTGTCATTTTGAACACAACCCATCCTTTTAAGCCCACTCATCCATCTCAACATACGCATCTCTGCCATGCCTAGTTTGTGAAATTCGGTTGAAGTTTGATCCGTCCATATTGATATAAGAAAATTTATTTTAATGAGTGGTGTACATTGTGCTTTTATTATGTTTTAAATTTATTTTGCTTAAGTTTTAACATGTTTGTTTATTTATTTTAATAACTAATATAGGAATACTGTTTAATAATGCTTTTCCAGATATGAGCGGTTCCTCAAAATCATGATTCTCAGTGTATTGAAGAACACTAATCGGCCAGTGAAATTTTGGTTTATCAAGAACTATCTTTCGCCTCAGTTTAAGGTAATATGTTTTTTCTGTGCACTTGTGTTTTTATTACAGAACTATACTGTTATAGATACGTGACAAATATATTTGTATTGTTTTTTGAACAGGATTTAATTCCACATATGGCACAACATTATGATTTTGACTATGAGCTTATCACATATAAATGGCCTACTTGGTTGCATAAGCAGAAAGAGAAGCAGCGGATTATCTGGGCTTATAAAATCCTATTCCTTGATGTCATTTTCCCTCTTTCATTGGAAAAGGCAAATTTTCCTGGCTGTACCTGTGGCACCTTCATTTTTCTAAGTTGCTGAAGGTATATCTTTAAGTGGGATGTGCTTCTAAAGTATACAAAATTGTTTCTCTGCAGGTTATATTTGTAGATGCAGATCAAATTGTCAGGGCAGACATGGGAGAACTCTATGACATGGATATTAAAGGAAGACCTCTGGCATATACCCCATTTTGTGACAACAATAAAGACATGGATGGATACCGATTTTGGAGACAAGTACGTACCAATGGTTTTCTCTTGTTGGGTTTTTGTTGGTGAAGTTTGTTTTGTGGATCTCATCCTGATAGAAGTCACAATTGTTTTTGCTCACCTGGCTTCTTTTCCATTTTATTAAATAGGGATTCTGGAAGGAGCATCTACGTGGTAGACCATACCATATAAGGTAGCTATTAGTGGCAAAACTATTTTGGTGCTCTATTTATTTAGACTTTGGGTTTGAGCTTGATCTTTATGTTCTGCAGTGCTTTATATGTTGTTGACTTGAAGAAATTCCGTCAGACTGCAGCCGGAGATAATTTAAGGGTTTTCTATGAAACCCTTAGCAAGGATCCTAATAGTCTAGCGAATCTAGATCAGGTAATGCCCCAAGATAAATAAGTGGTTTTTATATATTTTTTTCCATTGAACTTAACATAATGTTCAGTATATTGCGAGTAGTATCTCTGAGCATATTAGTCACTTTTATTCTGCTTAGATCAATACACAGGTTATATAGCATAATAATTTAGGGACTTAGGAAGGACTTTGTTTTAAGCTCAGAGTAATTTCATTTAATGCCTTACATTATAATCTCTACTTGATTGCTGAGTTTGACATTTATTTGTTTGTTATACATAGCTGGAATTGTAAAACAAACTCCACTTAATGAAGCTTTCAACTGCAAATATCAGTTGACCTAGTTGTTTTAAAAAGCCACTAATTAACTATGTTCTCCCTACTCCTTTCTTCTTTCTTTGTTGACTATGTAACTAATCAGATCCTGTAATTTACTCTCGAATTTGTAAATGATATATTGAAATTGGTTTTTATTTTTTACATTACCACAGTTTGCCAGACGACTAACAGAAATTATGATTATGTTGTATGAAAGAGAGCTGATAGTTGCTAGTTATTTGATTTATTAAATGATATATTAAATAAGCTCATAGATACAGTGACCACTATAATATCTAATTTTCCTTGCATTACTATGCATTATTGCTGCGCGCGCCTTGTGAAAATACAAGGTTGCATCCCGTTTCTCTTTTTGAAATGGACCACCACTGAGGCTGCGGGATTTCAAAGTCTGCTTTTGCTAATATCTATTCTACTGTTTTTCATTCATGTTTAAAGTCATAAAGTAGCTGTGTCACTACTGACTGACTATCTTTCCACTAGGATACCTTTTTTTCTCCCTAGCTATGCCGAAAACTTAAGATGTTTTTATTAGGTTGTTGGGATACTTGGTCGAAGTTAAATGCCTTGGGCTTGGTGGCTTTTTGACTGGTCTGTTAAGCAGCGAATTATGCTTGAGGACCGACAATGCATCTGTTTGTGTAAGCCCGTTACTGACATTTCCTAAATTATTTATCTAACTTTCTGTTATATTTTACTGTTTCAGGATCTTCCAAACTATGCCCAACATGCCGTACCTATATTTTCACTTCCACAGGAATGGCTGTGGTGTGAGTCATGGTGTGGTAACAGCACAAAGTCAAAGGCTAAAACCATTGATCTTTGCAATAATCCTATGACGAAGGAGCCTAAACTCAAGGTACTTGTATATGAACATTTTCTCCTTTTGATGGTCTTCATTGCCATTAGAGGTCCTTCCCTGAGGAGATCTTACCTCTTATGTCCATCTCATAAATGGCTGTTTGAGGTTAGATTTTAGTAAATGCTAGAAATGATTACCTATATTCATATTTGAGTAAGATCCCTTTATATGAAACATAGCATATTCCACTTTTCATAGAAACCTGCATGAAGAGGGTCTTGTGCAATTCCCTTGCAGAAGCTACAATTAGTTATGCCAATGTGCGTGAAGTACTATTGATCTTTAGCAATTACCTAGCGGAGCTGTATTTGTTTTTTAAGATGCTCTTTGGTTTCTATTATAATAGTGTGAGAGACGTTTTAGAAAACTGCTTGAGTCCCACTCTTTGACAAGAATCTGCATTAGCTTATTTTTCTCTTATATAAGAATATTTATGCCAATCTGCATTAGCTGTACTTACTGTTGCTGTGCTCCCTACTCTTTTGTTGACATGGTCCCAGGGAGCAAGACGGATAGTTTCAGAATGGCCAGATCTTGACTTGGAGGCTAGACGGTTCACTGCAAAAATTTCAGGCGATGAAGTTGACTTTCCAGAGACACAAGCACCTGAGAATCAACCACAAGCTCCTGAGATCGATAGTTCATCTGGCAAAGACATGGAGTCAAAGTCAGAGTTGTGAAAGCAGAAAATGAAAAAATTGACATTGCACAACCTGAAATTCACTGCTCATACTTCTGCGAATCAAAGCAAAGCATATTTGCATACAAGAAGTAACCCAAAATTGTAACAAAGGAAAGGTCTTCCTGAGCCAAATATTTTATCTGGAATATCTTCAGAAGCTTAGGAGATTCTTCTGAGAGGACTGTAAATGGGTTATTATTTATATCACTTATAATTTAAAGTTGTATTGAAATTTTGACTCGGGAAAAGAAATTCTAGTGGTAGATGATTATTTTCTGCAGCCAATGTTTGGCTGTGACAAGATATAGAATTGTTATGTTGTAGAATAAGATAAATGTTTTGGATTATGCAGTGCCTCTAACATGAAAAGCTGATTTTGATCGTTTTGTTCGTCAGATTCTTGAGTGTCTGTATCCTCTTAGGCAGCGAGGATTTATTATACATCTAGTTATGGAAAAAAAACACAATGACATGAATCCTGATAAATCGGCACGTATAATTGTTACTGTTGATATAATTGGCATTGGTATGAACGACTATTTCTCATTTTATTACTTTTGGAGGAAAAAAAAAAAAAAAACTTTTTTCCTTCTTTTAAACCATTTTTATTAGGGAGAAATTCAAAAAATCTATAAAGCTTTGACAAAATTTTAAAAAAAAAAAGCTACATTTCTTTTAAAAATATAAAAAAAAAAAATCACTTATTAATACTTTTTAATAGATTATTTATTTATTTATTTATTTATTGTAACAACCTTTATACCTTTCTAAAAATAAAAAAAAAAAAACAATAAATTTGAGTTAAAGTATGGAAAATAAAAAAAAAAAAAATCTAAATAAATAAACTGAACCAATTTATTAAAAATTATAATTTAATATAATAATGTGTAGATACAATTCTAATATATTATTATCTACCCATTTATATATTTCATTATTTTTCAATTAATACTTGATTTTTTTTTTTTTTAAAATTTCATTATAAAAATATGATTCTATATAAATTCATAAAAAAAAAAAAATTGTGAAATCTTAATAGTTAGTAATTATAAATATTTTAAAACAAACTCAATTGATTGATTCACAATTTCAAATTTTAATTTTAATTTCAAAAAGTATCCATTTCAAAATTTAATAACCGCATCATGGACACTTTGAAAAATTAATTATATACTCAAAATCGAAAAATTTAAAACACCGGATTGATTGATACCGGGTTGATATATATATATATATATATTTGCTATTTAACAATTTTTAGTGTTATTTTTGTTTATTAATATGAAGAATTTGCAACATTACATAATTGTCTAGGTCAACATTAAAATTTAAAGGTCAAATTAGGCGAAAATGATTTTTTCTCCATTTCTAATGAACTTTAGTGGGTTTTTTTTGGGTATTTTTGAAACAAGTGTGGTTTTTTTGGGTATTTTCGCAAACCTTCATGGATTTTTTTGATTTATCCCTTATTATTATTATTATTATTATTATTATTATTATTATTATTTTCTTCAATTAAAAAATTACTTTAATTTTTTAAAATCTAACCTACCAAAAGTCTATTCTAATATTAACTCTTCTTTGAATGTAGTGTTTTGCCACAAAATATTTACTACTCTTTTTGTATTTTATTTTATTTTTAATTATTTATTTGAAAAATAAAACAAAAGATAAAGATATTACTTGGAATCACGGTTAAAATAGTCAACTCATAGGCTTTTAAACAAATATAATTATTGTTAAAATGAGTATCAGGTGGTGTTGGAAGGATGAAACTATATCTTGTTGGCTTAGGAAACGATGCTAGTGCATGTAAAAGTATAAAGTTATATTTTTCTCAATTGTTAGAAGAGAAAGACAGGAAAAAAATGAATTGCTGATATGAAAGAAGAAATGCTAGTGGATTCTTATATTTTTAAAGGGAAGACAAGTAATTCAAATGTTGTTAAACAAAGGACATTGAATGAAATGTTGAAATATTGGGAGTTGGAAATTAAAAATATGTGCAAATGTTTGTATGCTAATGCTTTGCCATTTAACCTGGTAAAGAGTCATTTTTTTCAAACAAATATTGAAATCGGTAGGTAATTACAGTGAAGGTAACTTCTTAGCGATCATGAAGTTAGATTTCCCTAATTTTAAAAATTTATGTATAAAATTCATGAAAATTCAGGTCAATGCAAAAAAGAATGACAAATATGAAGCTGCATTTCGGTGTGTGATGGCTAAAGTGATGGAAAAGAACATCACTTTCTTAGTTAATAGTCCTAGTGGAACTGTTTTCTTATAATCTGTTGACAATAGTGACATAAATAAGGGTGAAATTGGGGAGGAAAATGTGGTGCAAGTTGTGACAAATGACACATCCAACTTGTGGGAGCAGGAGAAGTCTAGAGGAGAAGAGAAATTTTGTTTCGATCTCCATGTGCAACTCATTGCCTTGATTTGGTTCTTAAAGATATTGGAGAACTTTTGGTATTCCATAAGACAATTACTCTTGTAACGTGAGTTCGACCTAGAAGTTAGACTCAGGATAACATAGTTCTTTAATAAAAAAAAAAAGGAATTTGGACCTTTTGAACTTATATTACTTGAACATTTATGCGAATGATTGAAATGAGACTAAATCGACCAATTCAACAATTTTTGGTATTTATTGTGTTTTTCAGATTTTAAACCAATTTTGTATGATTTTCAAAACCGACTTATTTTGATAACTTTTAGGTTTAATGATTTTAAAATAATATTTAGCCCATGATGATATTTCACCATAGACCTTTGTTTTAAAAAAAAAAAAAAAAACCATGTTTGACCAAAAATGTCATTTTGACTAAATGTTGACTTTTGACCAACTATAACCTTTTTTTATCACGTTAGAAGCTAAATGATTTTAAATATTGAATGCCAAAAAATAAAAAGTATTTGAACGTTTTTTGGTATTTCAAGGTGTCGATGTAAGTAAAGATCAAGTAACAGACTTTGGGAGAGGTAGTACAGTAAATTACCATCGAACCCTAAACCCTACTACAAAAGCTCATTTTTCTCTCACTCATCCATTCATAAAGTTTTCTTCTCTGGCTACCTCTCAAATTCTCCCAAGTTACATCTTCTCTCCACTAAACCACACAAAACCCTAACCCATGTTCACTCAATTCCTTATTCCAAATTCGATTTTGATCAATTTTGGTTGCTTTAAAATCATGACTTACTCCTGTATCCACTTCTATCATTTTTTAGACCCAAAACCAGTTGAAGAAGGTGCAGTTTTGGTGAATTTCGAGCAGCTTGACAATTCTTGTGATAGCTTCTGGTGTCATTTTCAACTAAAGATATCTTCGTCATCTAGTGTCCGATTGACCTTAAATTAACCAAGGTTTCTCTATTTTTCAATCCTCTAAAACTTTTATGTATACCACTTTTCTAGATTCGACCCTCTTTTAGGTCGTATTTGATTAAAAGTGTGAAGATGTTAGACTTTGGTCACTACAGATAGTATTCTGATTCACTGGACCATACCACCGTCATCCACCATCCGATCAATGTCAGACTAGAGGGGTTTTCTTTCTCTTCTTAACCTTTAAAACATTCAGAAGACACCATCTCTCAATTCCAACTATTTCTGGACCAAATAGGGCAAAAGCTAAAACTGGACAGAACTTGATTTTCTTTCATTTTTTTTATTTATTTAGTCAATATTGTATGAATCTGATGGTCTTGATGGTATTTTGTGATGGTTAAATGTTTGAAAGTTTTTTAAGGTATTAGTCACTTAATAGGGCATTTTTTAATTTTAATTATCTAAATGTGAATTTTTTGGAATTAATTGGTCAAACCAAATGTGTTCAAGTGATATTTTTGATAAAAAGAAAATTATCTAAATGTCCAAATTTTCCTTAGGATGTGTTATTGCTTAAAGAAATATATGTGAGAATCTTCATAAGGAGTTTGGATATTAATATTATGTCATTTGTATATAGATGCATGTATGAGCATTTCCGTTGTGGATTCATGAGTTGGAATTGGACTACAAAGCTCTATTCGGTTTGAGCGAAATATTTTTTTTCTCATACCTACCTTAAAAAATAATGGAAATTATGTAAAGTACTTAATCAATTTGGCATTCTTGTTTCAAGTTCCACAGTTTGTGTGATATTTGTTTTGCATGTGTGTTTAGGTTGCTAGACAATAACTTGAATAAACTGTGAATGATATGAAAATATGGAAATACTTCGTATTGTACGTGTTATGTGATGAAATTATGGTGCCACATTAATTGCTTTAAGGGAATTCTTAGAACTGAAAAATAATCTATATAATATGAATATAATTGTTTCCCCTAGGATAGCGACATTAGCGGCATGCTTAGGAATAGAGCTACCTCACACAGAAATGTGTAAATTATGGCTTAAAGTGCCAACTATTATGTAGGATGACTGTAACTCTAGCTTCGACCAAACTCTAGGTTTTGGCCAATTTGATTTTGACATAGTGGTGTGATCTCGCTTTCACTAATAACTAATTCGGGCAATAATGTGGTTAATAATAATCTAAATTGAAGTGCTTGTGTTATGTATGAATTATTTTGTAGAAATTTGAAAAATGTCTAAACATCGATTGTATAAACTATTTGATTGGTTGAATTTGATGTAACGAAGTGATAACATAAATATTGCTTGATATGAGATATTGTATAAGCTATTTAGACTAAGAAATGACTAAAAACTAAAAATTGGATTAGTTAAAACTAGAACAGATATGTCAATAACGTAAAATTGGAAAATGGTTGACAGTATGCAGTTGGCGAGGCAATGGCAAAACAATAGCGAGACATTGCTTTCGCAAACCTCTAATTTGAACTGACAGAAACCTTGGCGAGCTAGGTTGGCGAGATTCACCTTTTCCAGTTCTACAATTTGAGCTTCACAAAAACACTGGCGTAATTGGTTGGCACAAGGTTGGCGAGAGTCACCTTCGCCAACTTTAAAATGTAATTGGACAAGATAGTTGGCGAACTACGTTGGCAATAGGTTGGCGAGACTAGTCTTCGTCAATTCTAAGAATATAATTTGATGGATCTAGTGCACTGGGTTGGGCTAGAACGAGAGATGAGGGATGAGGGTTTCTTTTAGCGTCTCCCTGGTGAGCGGTAATGATGGAGTTATTGCTAAGAAGTGGTGGCACTATGAGTGGTTGGAGGATCAGTGGTGGAGACGGCGATGCATGCAAGGGATTTCTCATACTTTTTTAGTCCAGATATTTGGGATTCAAATTTTTAAAATTCTTGTTTTTAAAAGAGTTTTTTTTTTTTTTTTTTTTTTCATTCAAGTCTCTTAATAATAATATAATACTTGAATTAACGAAGATTTCAATCAAAACTTTATGCAAGTGGATAGTCAACTTATTCAAATTCTTTTCTCTCATTATATTTAGTGTTGATTTCTCATCATACACAGCTATATAAACATCATACGTATAATCATATTCATGCATTCATATAAATAATCTGATATATTCATAAATACTGTTTAAAAAGGGAGGAAGAGGAACAAAATATATATTATTAAACTCTTGTTTAATTGATTGGAAAAATATCACGTTGTTAGATACTGATCGCTTTTCATCAAATAGATATAGCCATAAGATTTCATTCTTGCTCTTGAGTTTTCTTCACACTAAGTGATCGTGAGAGAACGTGTTTTTTTATAGATATTTTTCTTCTTCTTCTTTAAAAACTTACATATATATTTTTTGTCTTATTAAAATCACCTTTCCACGTTGGATTGAGGAGCAGTTTTAACCCCACTACGTAACTGGTCCCCAACTGCCATCATGAAAGCTTCATGGGTATATTTTTAATTTAATCCTAAAAGTCTAAGTCCAAATCAGTTCTTAACTGACAATTAAGAAGCGTTATGAATAAAATAAGCATTCTACGAACTAGCTTTTATACTTGGAAATAATTAGTGTGACCAAAATGAACATTTTCTTTAATGTTAAAAAAAGATTGCCGAAACTCATTTTTCATATCCTAGACTACAAACACAAATTCACTTCTGGCACGTTCAGTCCCATCGAACCAGGGTTCTGATCTCCAGAGTACTCCATAATCACTACTGTTTCCTAGGGAACCACAGTTTGGTAGCGTGTGATAAATGTGAAACAATCTGTGTCTTTTGATCTACTCTAATTCCAAAAGTTGATGAAAGTAACCGATATCACAGACATGCCATATAGACCAAATTATCATGGGCATAGAAAGACACGTAAATGACACAGTCATTACCCCAACACTCCAGATGAAAGAGTGACCATAATAAGGACTAAATTGGATAGAGCCTGCACGATAAGAAGTTGAGACATACTCAATACTTATCTTTCACCAGTTTATCTATAAGCACACATGGTATACAACATGCACGACAATGAAACTTGCCATATTTAAAGGCGCGTATGCCAATAGGTTGTATGTGTTCATTGTACGAACTATGACACTAAGCTATCTCACAAACTTGATCCCTCCCACTATCCAACCGAGCGACTCTAAAGTTAAGTCTGGCTAGTCAGGTCTCATGATCGTGGGAGTTCATGAGTGATTCTTTATTATTATTGAAAGAATGTCATCTTGACTATATGTCAAGGTGGCTATTTGTACACTTTTCTTGTGTTCTGGAACGTCTCTTACACAGAATATAAGTGTATAAGTCTCATCTTGAATTATCTTTAGATAATCAAGACGTAACAAGACGTACTAACGTGCAAGTGCAATAGTCTTTCATACTTGACAATATACTTTCAAATGAAAAAGAAACATACTCTACACATGCTACCCAATCATGAGCATACTAAAGATATGAATCTTATCTGAACATAGACTAACAAATCAAAATGTTTACAACCTATGTAGACCCAATGATCTAGTGTGCTTTGTAAACACATCTCTAGTTACAACTTTAGTAAGTGGATCTACTATCATATCATGCGTCAATATATATCTAACGGTTACATTCTTCTTTGCCATTATGTCTCTAAAAAATGGCATTTAGTCTCTATATTTTTTGACTTACTATGATATTTTGCATCTTTACTATAGGCGATTGCCGCCTGACTATCATAGTATATAGTAATCGGCTCATGCTCATTTTCATCTAAGTTTAAATCTTTTAAAAACCTTTTGAGCCAAACAGTTTCCTGCACATCCACTGAGTAGACCACAAATTATGCTTCCATGGTGGACAGCGCTATGCAGGTTTGCTTCTTGCTACTCTAGGAAATTGCCTCATGACTTAAAATGTAGGCATAACCAGAAGTAGACTTTCTCTCATCTAAGTCATCACCCTAATCTGCATCTATGTATCCAACTAGACGACTATTATTACATTGGTAACACAGAGCATAATCAGTTGTTCCTTTTAAATAAGTTAGGATTATTTTGACACCTATCTAATGTTTCTATCCTGAATTTGACTAATATCTTCTTAATATCATTTGCATACACTAGGCTTCCAATGGCATTTGCATAGGGTACTCTTTGCATCTTCTCATGCTCTTGTGGAGTTTTTAGGCACATTTCAAGCCTTAAAGTCTGATGTTTTTCGATAGGTGTATCCGTAGGCTTGCAATTTGCCATATGGAATCTTTCAAGGATCCTGTGTATGTAAAGCTCTTGTGATAAAGTCAAGAGTCTCTGGTTTCGATCCCTCGATATTTGACTCCTAAAGTATAGGCAGACACACTAATATAAAGACAGTAAAATAAAACCATTACTAGAATTCTTTAAATTAACATAATGGTCATCTTCTATCATTTGAAATCCATATGACACAATCAATTCATGAAATTGTAGGTACTAATGTTTGAAGGATTGTTTGAGTCCATCAATGGACCTCAAGAGTCTACAAACTTTTCTTTATTTGCCTTTTGTAATAAAACTTTCAGGCTATTCCATACAAATATCTTACTCCATTCCTCCATTGAGGAAACCAATTTTAACATCCATCTGATGTAATTCCAAGTCCATATGTGCGTCTAAATCTAAGATGAGGTGTATTGAAGCAAACATCACTTTATGGGAGAACATTTCTTCATAGTCTATACCCTCTTGTTGGGTATAACTTTTCGCCACTAATCTTGCCTTATATCTCTCAATTGAACCATATGATTCCGTTTAGCATGAAGGACCCATTTATTTCTAATAGCTTTACTATCTGACGGTAAATCAACCAAATCTCAAACCATGTTACTTTTCATAGACTCCATTTCCTTTACATGGATTTTATCCACAAATATCTCCTAGTGAATCGAGAGCTTATTTTTATATTCTCTAGCTCATCACCATCATGTGAAGACATCATGAATGTTTCTCTTTCAATTTCAAAACATCATCGTGGATTCTTCTACCTCTTTTAGTCAATGACTCTGGCATTGAAAATCAAGAACCTTGTCTCTCATATTGCGATTAAGCTATGGAGTAAGTTTAACAAGCACTCGTCCACTCCCATTAGGAAAAACATCCTTTTGCGTGGTGTTTAAGCACTCTGATTCATTTTGCTTAAAGAAAGAAATCTCTCTTTCTCTATCACCTCTCTATGGAAATTCATTCTCTTGGAACATGACATCCCGTGACTCAATCTTAGAAATACTTCCATCTCTCATATCAGTACATATCCTTTTGATTGCTTAAGGTATCATATAAAAATACTTTTCTTTCCCCTAGCATCCAACTTTCCATATTGACTAGATATATCATGTATGTAACAAGCACACCCCTAGGGTTGCAAGTAAGATAGATTAGGTTTTCTCCCTATCCATAATTCATATGGAGCAAAAGTCCCAGATTTGGATGAAACCCTATTTAATACATGAGCAACGGTAAGAAGCGCATCTCCCTAATTCGAAATTGGAAGATTCGCTTGTGCAATCAATGATTGTACAATTTCTTATAGTGTCATATTCCTTTGTGCAATGACACTATTTTGTTTAGGAGTCTTTTGAATGGTTAACTGTCTTACAATACATTTCTCTTGACACAATGTTTTAAATTGGTCAGATAGATAATCTTGTCATCGATCAGTGCCTAACACTTTAGCGGTCCTATCTAATTGATTCTCTACCATAGCCAAAAATTTCCGTAACAATCTAAAGCTTTAGACTTATGGAAGATCAGATAAACTAGACAAAAACGAGTAAAATCATCTATAAAGGTAATAAAATATGATGCACTGCTTTTAGTTCAAACATTCATGGGTCTACATATATTAGAATGAATTAATTCTAGGGGAAAATTACCCTAGTAGCTTTTTCAAAAGGTTTTCTAGTGGCTTTGCATACTAGAAAATGATTATAGGTCAACAACTCAATCTTATCATAGGAATCTAAAATTCCCTCTCATAGCAACCTGTTCATCCTATCTTGTCCTATATAACCAAGTCTAACATATGCCATGTTGACGTACTAGTGTCAGAAGAGGTAATCAATGAACAACTATCATTAGTAAACAAAGAAATATTTTCATAACATTAAATATTGAGTGCGATAAACCCATCAACTATGCGTCTAGAGCCAATATAAATAGAATCGTAAAACAAACTTAAACGAGCAACATCAAACACTATTTTATACTTAAACGGCAATAAAAAAGGAATAGAGACAAGATTGCGCCTAATTTTTGGAGCGTATAAGACATCATGTAGAAGTAAGTATGGCCACTCTACATTCCTTAATTTGCAAGTGCCAATTCCTTTCGCTTCAACGCACAAGTTTTTTCCCACATATATCCATCGAGTTCCTCGTGGTATCCAAAGGTACTCGACAAATGTTCCTCTATCTCTAGCTATGAGGTCCGGGGCACCTAAGTCTACAATCCACATTGGGTGAGCCTCGACAAGCAAAACAGAGCTAGACACATAAACATTAATTAGGGAAAAATGATAAATGGATTCCTCTTTCTTTGGCTTGGTGCATTCACGAGTAAAGTGACCTATGTTATCATAGTTGTAACACATGATCTTGTTTTTGTCTCTTTTATGGTCGTTCCCTCGCCTGACCTCTTCCTCAGGTTACTTGTCCTGAGCCGATTTGAGTGTATAAGACTTTTTCCTTTCTTTCTGCCCCTTATTCGCCTCTTGCGCTTAGCACCCATGCTTTGCACATGCTGGATTCAATCTTGTACAGTTGACCCGAGGATTTAGTTGCCTCTAGGCGTTCGTCCTCGAGCTCAACATGACGAGAGATATCATCACATGTTTTGATGTTATCATTGTGGTTCAGTTTGATTTTCATATTTTCTTGGCTATTAGAGAGAGACCTGATAACTGCATGCACCTATTGCTAATTTGACAAGACATGACCGACTCACTCTAACTTCCGAATTATATTTGCCATCTCTCTGAGCGCATAAAATGTTCGTTACGCTTCCAGCAAGTGACGAACTTGAGTTAACCGTCGAGTTTTAGTGTTGGAGTTCCACTAAAATTTTCCTTTAATGACACTCACATGTCATGTACTGTATCATCATCCTCATACATGCACATTAAATCGTTAGCCATGCTTGACAGAATGGTTATTTGCGCAATACTGTTCTTGCGCTTTTAGGCTAGGTAAGCGTCTATGTCTTGCTTGGCTTGACAAGATGTGCCAGACCTCGGTTCAACATTGGTGTTAGTCATTGTTCCTAGACCTCTTGATCTTCATGGATATATTGGATCTTATGATGCCATATATCGTAGTCACCCCCTTGAACTTGTCTCCCTTATTGAGCTCAATGACGATATTCTTTGATGAAGAAATCATTACTATTAAAATAACATGAAGACATATAAGACCTTCTATGTTCAATCATTTGAAATATACCATGATGCACAAACAAATACAATCAGAAAATATATTGATCCAATCAAAGAGGGACTAAGAAAAGCTAGTGGTTATATCTAATCATCATCCTTGTCCTTCAATTTTATTAATACATTAAATCATGAAGGTGTGAAATTAACTTCTAAACTCATATAATATGATATCCAGTAAAAACTAAAACGATGAAAACAATAGTAGTAAGATAAACACATAAGTACTAAACAATTCCATCTATATAAAAAACAATATCTTCAAATCATGTTCATATATAATGAAAAACTAGCTAACCTGAAAAAACTATATACATGTGAGATATATGAACATAAAAAATATCATTAAAAAAGTGCTCACAGCTCAGCAGCATCAACCTCAGGGTTCTCTGGTTCCTCTGAACCTTCCTCTTGTTGATCGTCCACTAAAGAGTTCATTACTTCCAACCAAGGATCATTTGGAATGTAATCCTCTATAATGATCTCACTTTGACCATCCTTTGCCTCGTCCAAAAGAGCCTCCTCTGTTGTTGCTAAGAAATCATCATCCATCTCCTAATCTATTCTGCACTCGATCTCATCATTTGCATCATTCCCATCATCATCATCTATGAAGGGAACATCATTTCCCTGTCCGTCATCACCAGCGTCATCATCCTCTACAAGAGCCGGTGCAGGTGCTACCAGAGGTGATACGAAAGCAACCGGAAGTTGCTCTAGAGGAGGTGGCGGTCGTGGCTAAGGATCAAACACTGGTTGTATCGCCTTAGGAGGAGGTGGAACAACCATCCTCGGTACAGGGGGCGCATGTCCTAGAATGGGCTCAAAATCTGGAGGTGGTTCGAAAATCCATTGAGGTGGAGGCGGAGCAGGTGTTTGCAATGGCCGTTGAAAAAAAAATATGCTCCAGCAAATGAATCATGCCCGAATGATCTGGATAAAGGAGGGCCGGTGTAACTTGACGTGGACGATACCAAATATCTCTCATGTGGAATTTAGTGTTGATCATTTACATAAAACTCGAGCCAATAATGTTGCATGATCGATTAAACAAACATACAATATATATTATGTACATGCATATAATATTGTATTACTATTATAAACAAAATAAATATCACTCCAAGAATAATTAAGTAGCTATGTTTAATGATTTCTAAGCATACTACATTTATGGCATATAATAAACAAATGGATTAATAAATAAATAAAATAAAATTTAAAATAATTAATCCAAATAATAATTTTCTTAAAAAAAATTCCGACCATAAAGCCAATAGTTAGAGACGGGCCGAAAACACTCTAGCAGAGGACGGATGTGTGCTGCATCCACCAAGACAATCAGGCCTTCTGTGGACGTGGCGCAAACTGTTATGCCGGTGACTGTGTGACACCTAGAGGGGTACCGGTGACTGTGTGACACCTAGAGGGTTTCATCAGCATTGACATGTGCCACACTGGCAACACACATCAGTGCTGACGGAGCGTCGTGTCAGCGCTATTCAAGGTCGGAGCTTGATCAGTCGCCACACGTGCCCTACCACTAAGTGTGAGCCACGTGCCACACTAGAGGTCGACGATCGCAGTCAGACTGTTGGCCTTGGCTTCGTCTTGTCGCGCTGGTGCCGGTGGAATCATTGCTTCGATGGACAATGCCAACTCGTACCGTGAATTGCAATCTCTTCTGCTGCAATTAGGCAAGACACAGGATCGATCTTTCTTTTAATTAAATTCAAAAACTAAATAGAATTTCTGAAAAAAAAAAAAAAAAACTTAAAACTTCAAGTAGCCATATTATTTTCGTTTCTTGGAAAAAAATAAAATAAAATTATGTATCGCTAGTTTCGTATTTCAAAAACGAATCCAACGATTTATTATTTATAAAAAAAAAAAAAACTAAATAAAGAATTTTAAAAAATTGCCTAAAGTAATGAAAATCAATTTTGTAACTTAATACCTAAATCACGAACACAGCAAATAGTAAAATCAAAGTTTTGATAATTTATCAATATATATATATATAACATACATACAATCATATTCATACATTCAAATAATCAATCTGATATATTCATAAATACTTTCTACAGAGAGAGGAAGAGGAACGGATTGAAAAAATATCATGTGGTTGTATACTGATCGTTTTTAACCAAAGATGTGCTCTTGAATTTTCTTCACAGGGAATGATTATGAAAAATAATGTTTTCTTTTACAGTTATTTTTCTCCTTCCGTCTGCTCTCCAACTGCCATCATGAATGAGTTATTTTTCTCCTTCTTTTTCCGTCTGCTCCCCAGCTGCCATCATGAATGAACTTTTCGGATGTATTTTTAATTCAACTTCAAAAGTTCAAATCTAACATTTAACATTTGGTTATGAACTTTACACATTATATCAATATTTATTCAAAATTATAATTTTTTATATTATTTTATTAAAATTAAGTTATATTTTTATATTATTTTATTAAAAAATAAATTTTATATTTGAGCAAGTTTGTTTGTTATTGATAAAATACTATTATAGAAAGATATCCCAACAATTAGTAACTGATTAACGATCATAATAATTTGTGAGACTGTCCTGCTAATTGCCATTTACATGTCATCTTGTAACAGAGATGTCGGAACAGAGGATTCAAAACTCCGCTATTTTGCAATAAGAACCATGGCAGAGAACCTTAGTTGAGCAACTCAAGATTTAATTTCTGTTATAAATCAAAAAGCTTCTATTTCCAAAAATAATAGAGGTATCTGGCTCGGAATTCTGTTTATAACATGAATGTGATATATACATTCCGATCCGAACCCAAAAACTCTCAACCTCATCTTCACGAAGAAAAAAAATAAAACAAAATAATCTACATTAATAAATTCCACGTACTACCCTAAGTTGACATTCTTTTTGGTTCTGTTGCTTGGCCGGAAAGTATCAAATCAAAGCTCATCATGGGAGTCATCATCTTCTTCTGCATCTGCACCGTTTCCTGAGGCTGCTCCACCAGACCTCTGATACACAGCAGTGATTATGGGGTTGCATACAGCTTCCACCTCTTTCAGCTTCTCATCATAATCATCTTTTTCAGCGTTTTGGTTGTCCTCCATCCACTCCAAAGCCTCCTTCACTGCCGTCTCAATCTTTTCCTTCTCGTCAGATTCTAGTTTATCTGCAAGCTTGTCTTTGTCATTAATCTGGCTCTTCATGTTGTAAATATATGTTTCCAGGCTGTTGCGGGCATCAATCTTCTCTTTAACCTTCTTGTCTTCCTCTGCAAACTCCTCTGCCTCACGTACCATCCGCTCAATCTCCTCTTGGCTCAATCTGCCCTTATCGTTTGTTATAGTGATCTTCTCAGAACGAGCTGAGGCCTTGTCTTCAGCTTTCACGACCAGGATACCGTTGGCATCAACCTCGAACGTGACTTCAATCTGAGGAGTTCCTCTGTTAAAAAAATGTAGTTACTGAGTTAGATTCCAAACTTTAAAGCATAAAAATGCTGATCAGTAATCATGATTATGAAACAAACCTTGGAGCAGGAGCTATTCCAGACAAATCGAAGTTTCCAAGCATCCTACAATCTTTAGTGAGACTCCTTTCACCTTCAAAAACCTGTATTCAAATATTCAAATATAAAATATCAGCTTTCAATCACTAAACTGAAAATTTCTAGGTACCCAAAAAAAACTTTTAATGTACCTGAATAGAGACAGTTGTTTGTTGATCCTGGTACGTGGTAAAAACTTGTGATTTCTTGGTTGGAATAACAGTGTTTCTAGGGATCAGCTTGGTCATCACCCCACCAACGGTTTCAATACCAAGAGTTAGAGGTGCCACATCCAATAGAAGGATATCTAAAAGAAATAAATTCAACATTGAAGTTAATTTCAGACTTCCAATCTCAGTTTTGATAATATAATGTTCAAGGAAGATAAGAAGTACCTTTGGTTTCATCACCACCCTCTCCGCTCAAGATCCCTCCCTGTACAGCAGCACCATAAGCCACAGCCTCATCCGGATTCACACCTTTGTTTGGTTCCTTTCCGTCAAAGAAATCCTTAAGAAGCTGTTGAACTTTGGGAATCCTGGTACTTCCACCAACCAGGACAATTTCATCGATCTGACGCTTTTCTAAGCCAGCATCTTCCATGGCCTTCTTAACAGGACCCATGGTCTTTCTAAATAGGTCATTGTTCAACTCTTCAAAACGAGCTCTAGTAAGTGGCTCGGAGAAATCCACACCATCAAATAGAGATTCAATCTCCACGCGAACCTGGTGCTGACTGCTCAATGCTCTCTTGGCACGCTCACATTCCCTCCTCAACTTCCCGAGAGCTCTGTTGTCCTTGCTGATGTCCTTTCCATGCTTCTTCTTAATCAACTTGATAAAGTATTCCATGATTCTCTGATCAAAATCCTCACCTAAAGATAATAAAAAAACAATATATTTATATTCTCCTAAGCTCAATACACGTTAAAAGTCTCAATCCAATCAAACCAGAAATTTATTTACCTCCTAGATGGGTATCTCCATTGGTAGCAAGTACTTCAAAAACACCATTGTCAATGGTCAATATACTGACATCAAATGTACCACCACCGAGATCAAACACAAGGATGTTCTTTTCACCGCCCTTTTTGTCCAAACCGTATGCAATGGCTGCAGCGGTTGGTTCGTTTATAATTCTCGCAACGTTCAATCCTGCAATGATACCTGCATCCTTTGTAGCCTGTCTCTGTGCATCATTGAAGTAAGCTGCCAAAATCATCCAAAAACAAAAACTTAGCAAGCTAAAATCCCTCAACATTTCAAACATACAAAACAACATTTACACATACCAGGAACAGTAATAACAGCATCCTTGATTTTCTTCCCAAGGAATGCCTCTGCGGTCTCCTTCATCTTAGTCAGAACCATGGCACTTATCTCTTCAGGACTGAAAACTTTGGTCTCTCCATCCTTCATCTTGACTTGAACATAAGGCTTTCCATCCTTATTCACAATCTTATACGGGAAGAGTTTCATGTCCTTCTGGACCTCATTGTCGGCAAACCTGAACACAGAGAACACGTTAAACACCATTGAAAAACTCTTCTATAAGGATAGAATAACACAACAGGAAATCTTCTAGCTTACTTTCTTCCTATAAGTCTCTTCACGTCAAAAATGGTCCTTTCTGAATTAACAGGTGCCTGGTTCTTGGCAGCCTCCCCAATCAGCCTCTCGCTGTCGGTGAAAGCCACCCACGATGGAGTGATTCTGTTTCCTTGATCATTTGCTATGATTTCAACATGCCCGTTCTTGTAAACACCCACACACGAGTAGGTGGTTCCAAGGTCTATGCCAATCACAGTTCCTAACTTGGTAGGTTCTTCTTTCGCCATTGATGTTGGTAACAAGCAACCAACTATAAACATACAAATCAAATGACACATTGCTGAATTCATAAACTATAATGCAAGTGCAAGGTTTCTATAAAAAGCACTTAATCCCACAATTCTAAAATATAGGGACCACTTTTAACAGAAGTAGAAACTCACCCGTGAAAAAGACTCCCAAGAGTAGAATCAAAGGAGCACGATGACCCAACGCCGAATCCATAGTGTGAAGCTCCTGAAGCTGGCTGGTTTTGATAATGTTTGTGTTTATGAGTTTTGTACAGGAAAGGTCGATGGTTTTTATACGGGAAGAACTGGATTTCGAGGAAATATTTGAATGTGTTCAGAGAATGTGTCATATATGCTTACGTGGACCAATGGGAAGTTTTATGAGGTTTTGTTGTTCGTGTCCTGGCCAATCAGAATTCGGAATATGTTGTGATGACGCTGGCCATTGGATCTCCAGATGGTTGAATATTTGGCAGTCAAGTCAAGTAGGTCTTCTTTTTTACACACGTATCTTGCACGATTCACACTTTGACCCGGCCTTGAATCATATTTGCTTAATCCCATTTCTTGGGCTTGAACCCCACTTCAAGGGTCATATGAAAAAATATATATATATATATATATATATATATATATAATAATGTATTATATTGATCTAAAATATATATAAAAAAAATATATTGAATTTTAAAAAAAAAAATCAAATGAAAGAAAATATAATTATCAATAGTAAAAATTATTATAGTATAAATATTCTAGGGCATTACTAAATATCTCATTAAATTTATTAATACCGCAATTAAAATTCTAATTATACCCTTTCAATCTGGATGAGTTTATAAAGAAAATCGCAAGTTCAATGATAGAGGGTAAAGATAAAGGAAAGATATTCTCTGTTTTAATCTAAAATCTCAGTAGAAAGCAGCGAAGGCGTGCAAAGATGTAACTAATTTCATCCTTTAATTACTCAGAAAACAAATCATGTTCAGCCTTCCAACGTTTGTAGTGAAGAGCGATATCATGGAGACATTAATTGATAAGATAGATATAAATTGAATTCGTGCAAGAGTTTTGAAATTTACCAATATCAATCCAATACAATTCTAACGCTCACTTCATTCATTATTGTTGCTTGAATTACTTCCGTGGATGTTCTCTTTAATTATATGGTTAAAGAAAAAATTCAAATGAATTAAGAATTTTTTTAGAACTACACTATCAAAATTCTGGATTTGAAGAAAAAATTCAAACCAGTTGAGATGATGAGATAAAGAATTTTATTAAAACTGCACTATTAAATTTCTGTATGTTCTTAATAATATAAAAAAAAATCAAACGAGAGAAGAATTTTATTAAGACTACAATAAAAAAAAATCAAACGAGAGAAGAATTTTATTAAGACTACAATACTGCAATTGTATTAAGGGTATAATTGAAAAGATATGCGGTATTTAACATTTTAACAAGCGGTATTCAACACTTTTGATATTCTAATGTTAAAAGTTATTATATTGAATCATTTATATATTTCCGGTTAGTTGCACATGTGCTTTGTATAGAATGATTTCTTTCTAACTGTATATCTATTAAACTTCACTAATACATGACTTGTATAAAAAAAATAGTATGTATAATTTAACAAAATGTCTGAATCTAACACCACATAAATTTCAACGTGTTATAAAACCAAATTACTATCAATCTCAATAATAATTTATAAGAAATAGAGATGGGAGGAGATATAAAGTGAATTGGAATTGGCAATCTTTATTTCATCCTTTTCACATAAAGAATGAGACACTTGTCACATTCATATTAATCACCTCATGTAACTTGATACACTCACAATCCATGCAACTTGACACGTACTTATATTGGTGGAATCCAATTAATTGTTAGATGACACTCTCCCTTTTGATTCCATCTATTAATTAACTGTCTCGTTATAACCCTAACAAGAAAAATTCAGTGGGACAAAAATTGGATAAGGGAAACAGAGTACAATTAAACCCAGACATTTTACAAAAACTCCCCCTGACGAAAACACCCATAAATTAATCACCCAGAGTGGAGAGTCTTTGCATTCCGATTCCGTGAAGCAGCTTTTCGAAAGTGGACATTGGTAATATTTTCGTTAGTAAATCAGCCAAATTCTTTAAAGATCGAATCTGCTTCATGTTGATTTGTCTGGATTCTTGAAGCTCATGGGTGTAGAAGAATTTGAGAGATATGTGCTTCGTTCTATCCAATTTGATGTACCCACCTTTCACTTGGGTGATACAAGCAACGTTATCTTTGTAAAGAATTGTTGGCTCATTTGATGTTTGTGGGATACCACATGAACTCTGGATATGTTGTATAATTGATCTCAACTAGACACATTCCCGACTAGCTTCATGCAACGCCAAAATTTCGGCATGATTTGAAGAAGTAGCGACCAAAGTTTGTTTTATGGATCTCCAAGAGATAGTTAGCCATTATATGTAAAAATATATCCAGATTGAGAATGAGTTTTATGTGGATCTGAAAGATAGCCGGCATCAGCATAACCAACCAATCTAGAAGGATTATCCAAATTTGAATAAAACAGTCCTAAATCAACAGTTCCCCGAAGATATCTGAGAATATGTTTCATTCCGTTCCAGTGGCGACGAGTCGGGGCAGAACTTTATCTAGCCAATAAATTTACAGCAAAAGCAATGTATGGTCTCGTAAATTGGGCTAGATATAGGAGGGCACCAATTGCACTCAAGTATGGTGTTCCGGAATCCAATATATTTTCATCATCATCTTTGGGTCTGAATGGATATTTTTGGGATCAAGAGAACAAATGACCATCGGGGTGCTTAAAGGATGACATTTTTCCAAATTAAACCTTTTAAAAATCTTTTCCGTATAAGTTTTTTGATTGATAGATCAAAATTTCATGAGTCCTATGTTCAATTTCCAATCCCAAACAATATATTATTTTCCTCAGATCTTTCATTTCAAATTTCCTTTTCAAATATTCAGCAGTCTCCAGAATTTCATTTTGGGTTCCACTCAAGTTCATATCATCAACATAGGCTGGTACTATTGTAAATCCTGATTCCGATTTTATATTAACACACATGGACAAATAATATCATTAATGTACTCATCTTTAATTAAATATTCACTCAGACGATTGTACCATATTCGTCCATATTATTTTAATCCATGTAGCGACCTTTGTAATTTAACTGAGTATAAATCCCAAGGTTTATTACTATCAGGAATTTTAAATCCTTTTGGAACTTTCATGAAGATTTCTGTATCCAGAGAACCATACAGATATGCAGTTACCACATCCATTAACCTTATCTCTAGATTCCTTTCTTTGGACATTCCAATTAAAAACCAAAAAGTAATTGTGTCCATCACATGTGAATACATTTCATCAAAATCAATCCCAGGCCTTTGTGAGGAACCCAGAGCAACCGATCGAGCATTATATTTCCCAATTTTGTTTTTCTCATTTCGCTTTCTAACGAACACCCATTTATACCCAACTGAATTAACACCTTTTGGTGTTTCAATAATGGGTCAAAAAACGTTCCGTTTATTCAATGAACTTAATTCTGCCTGGATTGCTTCTTTCCATTTTGGCCAGTCATTTCATTACATACAATCATTTATGGATTGAGGTTCATAATCATCATTCATCACATCAATAGCTACTGCATATTAAAACATATTATCAACAATAAAGTTTTCCCGGTTCCAAATTTCTTTTGTATAATTAATAGATATTTCTTCATTTTTGATACATTTACCTCCTCAGAGGTCTTTTCTTCATTTGGATTTTAAACTTCTACAATTTATAAATTTTGACTGGTATCGTTTAGAGGTATTATATCGATAGTGTTCTCAATTCTAACTTTTCATTTTTGTGGTACAATATCTTTAGCTGTATCAACAAAACTATCTGGTAATCGGTTCGCAACCGTTTGTAAATGAATTATCCTACGTACTTCATTTTTACTTTGGCCAGTATGTGGATCTAGATAAGACAGCCTATTACTTTTCCAATTGAGTTCAGTTTTACCAGTATTAGAAGGTTCATCATTTCCAAGTCGTGGGAATAATTCTTCATTAAAATGATAATCTGCAAATCTTACAGTAAACATATCATCCGTCATGGGTTCCAGATATCTAATTATGGATGGCGAATTATACCCAACATAAATTCCCAAACGAAGTTGTGGTCCCATTTTGGTTCTCTGAGGGGGTACTATGGAAACATATACAGCACATCCAAAAGTTTTCAAATGAGATATATCCAGTTTATTTCCAATTACCAACTGTAATGGAGAATATTCATGATATGTTGTAGGTCTCAGGCGTATCAGTATGGTTGCATGTAATATTGCATGATCCCAAGCGGAAATCGGTAATTGAGTTCGTAACAACAATGTTCGGGCAATCATTTGAAGCCTTTTAATAAAAGATTCCGCTAATCCATTCTGGGTATGAACATGGGGTACTAAATGTTCAACATTTATACCAATTGACATGCAATAATCATCAAAAGCCCTTGATGTAAATTCACCAGCATTATCCAAATGAATATTTCTAATATGATAATCTAAGAATTGTGTCTTAATCTTATTATTATCCAAATGAATATTTCTAATATGATAATCTAAGAATTGTGTCTTAATCTTATTATCTGGGCAAGCAACTTAGCAAATGCCACATTCCGTGTTGATAATAAACATACATGTGACCATCTCGCAGATGCGTCAATCAACACCATAAAATATTTAAACGACCCACTTGATGGATGAATTGGCCCACAAATATCCCCTTGAAATCTTTCTAAAAATGATGGACATTCAACATTTACTTTTAATGGGGATGATCTGACTAACAATTTCCCCTAAGTACAAGTAGAACAAAAATTATCTTTTTATATCAATATCTTTAAATCACTTAATGGATGTCCATTGGAATTCTCAACAATTCTACGCATTATCGTGGACCCAGGATGACCAAGTCTATCATACCGTAATTAAAAAATTTTAGGATTGGTTATTTTCTTATTCATTACAACGTAGACTTCAACTGGAGATATTTTCGTAAATATAAACCAGATGATAACGTATGGAGTTTTTCCTGAACAATTTTCTGTCAAGAAAACAATAGATGTAATATATAAGTACTCTATATTTTTCTCATTTACTATTTCAATTTGGTATCCATTTTTTCTAATATCCTTAAAACGCAACAAATTTTGTTTTGAATTGCTCGAATATAATGCATTATGGATACACATTTTTGTTCCATTTTCTAACAATATTATAACTTTTCCATATCCCTCAATTAAATCGGAAAAACCAAATATAGTATTTACCCGAGCCTTATATTCAGATATGTTCAGGAAATATTTTTTATCTCGGAGGATGGAATGGGTTGTAGCACTATCAATCAAACATATTTCCTGGAATTTCCATATCCTATCCAAATAATCAATAAATACATCAATATACTAAGTCGAAAAATATATCCATGCAATTATATCCCATCATGGATTCCTCATATAACATCCTCATAATTTTCATAATTTAATCTCAAAGATTTCATCTCAATAAACTATATTTATTTCAAATATTCATTGCTGAGATTTTTTTTCTCTTTTTTTTTTCTATGCTCATTTCTTAGTTGGATCATTTTTCACTTTCAAATAATCAGGATTATGATTTGGGTTGGAGAGTAATCTCACTATTTCCATTTCCATACTCATCCATTTATATCAATATAATTTTTTCCAGATAGATCCAGGCCTTTTTAATATTCCAATTTCGACACTTCTTAGGTGTCCATACTAATAAATCAATTTAATTCAATCACCTAAATTGAATAGTTCCTCTTTTCCTTTTCAAAATTCCACATCAATATTTCAATAATTTTCCATATATATATATATATATATATATATATTAAACTTTCCACATAACCAACCTTCATCATATTCAATTCTTTATCTTCTGCTAGATAAATAAATTTAACCATCTACTTGGTCAATAGATTTCATATAACATATAATTTAAACACAATAAATATCCTATTCTTTCATTTTTCTTCTCTCTATAACAAATAATAATTTCAACCTCAAAAACATTCTTTTACAAGAAACATTATCATCATTCATTTTTTCCATATACTCAATGTATGGATTCCATTTCTCAACCAATTTCCAAATTAATTAAATAATCTCCAAATCAACTCACTTGATAAAATTAATTTCAGTTTTTTTTTTTTCATTTCCATCCCAATCAATATTTTTTTTTTTCATATATCTAAATCAACCATTCCTTTTTTTCTTAACAAACAATTCCCTTTCCTTTTCTTTTATATCAATTTGCCATTTTCTCTTTTCTTCCAATTTTCATTTTTCTCTTTTCATGGTTCCAGATCAGTATCTCAATTTTTCAATCTAGTTCCGGCAGCATCTCAGTATAACCAACATCGTTACCATCACTTTATGATTTGGAGGATCCGTCTGGGAGGCAACCAGAGAGCATACTCATGCTGATAACGTGTTATAAAACCAAATCAATATCAACATCAAGAATAACTTACAAGAAATTGATAGAGATGAGAGGAGATATAAAGTGAAATTGCAATCTTTATTTCATCTTCTTCACATATTTTTAGGAAAATAATGGGACAACCAGAGAGCATACTCATGCTGATAACGTGTTATAAAACCAAATCAATATCAACATCAAGAATAACTTACAAGAAATTGATAGAGATGAGAGGAGATATAAAGTGAAATTGCAATCTTTATTTCATCTTCTTCACATATTTATAGGAAAATAATGGGACACTTGTTACATTCATGTTAATCACCTCATGCAACTTGACACACTCACAATCCATGCAACTTGACACATACTTATGTTGGGGGAATCCAATTAATTGTTACATGACACAACTTATATTGATATATGGTCAAATCTTCTTAGAAGTCTTCTGAGAAATTACGACTTCTAAGAAGAAAAGTTATGTAACATAAAAAGGTAGTAATATAATATAACATTGACACATATCTTTCTTAACAAACTAAATTGCATATATTTACAATAAGAAAGGTGTTTGCATATCCCCTATTTATTTGCATCATGTGGTTTTTAGAGTCGGATGTATATTCTACACTGTTAATATATTAAATTACATCTTATTCGATTGATCAGCTGGTTGATTTGCAAATGTTTTAGTAGATGCTTTGATGTGAATCAAATTTTCTATTGGATTAGAAATTGCTACCACACTTGCAATATTTATTATTCTATGTTATTGAATAGAAAAATAAATATGGTAAATTAAATGGAATATTAAAATGCATGCTATTTAACAGAAGAAAAAAAAATTATAAATTAATGGAAGATAGAAATAAATGAATGAACTGTAAATAATAAACTAAGAGACTAATGACTATAGAAGAGATTTTAAACCTCATATGTGTTTTCCATTACTTGCTGTGCAGAACATGCTAACATCATCTTAGCGTCATTTCCATATAGAATAGTAGGAATTAAGGCTAATTTATCTTGTACTTCGAATTTCACCCACATTTTGTATATTACATTTAGCACTTAAATTAGTTTCTAATTCAATGGTGTGTGTGTGTATATATATATATATATATATATATATATTACTTCTGGGTATAACATGAACTTCGCATATGCAATGAACACATGTGAATGTTTCATTATAGCATACTTTTATGTCATTGTTGCAGTGACAGCAATACATATACCAATATTTTTTGTTTTAATTTTTGACATTAGTGGATCCTAATAACCAGAACTAGTTTTGCTGCAATAATATGTATTTATGGTAGAAAACAAAGATAAATAAATAGTAAACAAAGAAAAAAAATTAAAATTTGTTCATGTGGTAAATTATTGCCAGGAAAATCAAAGTCTTCACCTCGTTGATTTGGACAATTTCTGTTGTAACTTGTAGATTTAAACGACAAATAGAGTCCATACATGGCTTTGTATCAATTATACTTTCTAGCAGTTTTTTATTTAGTAAGGACCTAGAAAAAGGAATTAGGTAAGCTATTTAACTTTTTATTTTGGTAAAACTCAATTGAATAAATTGATGCTTCCCTTACCAACAATGTAATATTCTTGCTCTGCGTGATCAGGGTTAATGATAAATGAGCTATTGGCTCTTGTTGATAAAGATTTTCCTGTAATAAAGTTGAAAATAATGATTCAAATAAATTAAATTGTATGTGATTTATTTTGTTGAAAAAATATATAAAATAAAAATATTAAAAATACAGTTGACTCAAACTGTTATATGATACAGCTTTGATTCTTGATGCAAAGACGATTGGTTCTTTGAGAATCATTACAACGACCTGAGCGATTTCATTGTTCACAAATTGATCCCAGACAGTCAAAATTGTTGGCATTAATTTGAAATAATATTGGTTGTTTCTATTAGGCATAGAGTGTAATTATTTGATAGTGTTAATTTTCTAAGATTAATGTTGAATAAAGCAGTATACTTACTCTTGATTAATTCCTTTATTTTCTTAAATATTCTCATTCATATTCTCTCTCACGATCAAGACACAAACTCACCATTTCAGAAGTTTCAACTCCCAATGACTAAGGTTCTAGTGTGGTGGTTGTGCTCATTGGGAAAAACAATGACTAATCTCCACTCTTGTGCTTCTACATTGTTAAAGTTATTGAAACCCTAACTCTTGAGATGTATGATTTTGGAATTTGAATTTTTAATGGGATAGTGACACAACAACTTACAATTAAATCTTGTGATGACATCGTCTTTATGCTTTTGGTCAATCGGGTATATCTATGAGTCTCTATTTAATATAGATTTTGAAAACACTAGGTTGATGGTTTGAGTATAATGACGATTGTAAGGTGTTTGATGAATTGATTGAATGATTGATTGTTTAGGTGAAGCATGTGTCGACAGAGACCGCTTAGCTTATGCTCTACATTAATATTAAATGTTACTTGCTATTGAATGGACACTTTGATGTGGTTTGTTGAATTAATTATTGATTGGATTGGTTGATGGTTTCATGTGAGTGTTGTAGTATTGATTTTCATTTTTCAGAATAGTTTGATGTGACCTATAAAGATTAGCTTTAATTACAAAGTTCATAGATTGTGGTGTTATATAATCTTATATTTAGATAATTGAATGTGGAAGTGATACTCTTTAGGTTTTGTTGGATAATGTTTAAATTTACTAGAATAACCTCTACTGTAGTATTGGATTGAAAGAATGATAAATATTTGAATAATTTGTATTGAATCACCGTTTATATATGATTTTTCTTATCTTAGCTTGATACAGAGATATAATGGTATGCCATTAAGGAAAACCTGAGATATCTCAGCCTATTGGATCATTGGTCAACTTGGTTTAGCTAACCATTATTGAAACTCTAGTGACGGCTCCTATTTGGTGAGATGACACCATAGTCTGCAAGCATATTATATTGTTTGGTCTTCAAACCCTATTGTTTGCCTTCAACCTTATTGTTCTAGTTTCGATATAGCAACTATATTTTGGACAATCATTAATAATTGGCACATTGGTTGTATACTTGTTTGATTATAGTGCTCTATGAAATGTTTTATTGTTAATGACTTGTAATTGAATCCACTTAGTCTATAATTAGTATATTAGACCTAATCAAGCATAAATTGACTTTTGAGAATGATAGAGTGTCATTAGGAATCACTTTAAACCTTGAACATAATCGGAAGAAAGGTTTTCAAGTTAGATCACTGTATTTTTTCTCGAATTGTATGTTTGGGCACGTTAGCTGGTGCCTTGGTCAGGTAGACCAAGGCACTGGACAAGATGGAAAGGACTCTCGGTACATCCCCTGTAACGCCCAACCCCCGGCCACGGCGGAACCGTAACTGGAGACCGAAATGTCATATTACATTCGTTATTTCTACTATTAAAGTGCAGAAATACTCAAGGAAATAAAATATACATGTTTCGTTTATCAATTAGATCTAAGAACCTATTTCGCAATTGATAATATATGTTCAAACAATAAAATACAAATTTGTAATAAATTGTTCAATCATCATAAACTTAAAGTATATTAATATAGTTTACAAATCTCATAATAATCGTTTTAAAACACCATAAACTAAAATACCAATACGGTTTACAAATTCTTTAAAATACTAGTTCAATTATAAAGTAAAGGTTCTTAAAAGCAATTAAAAAAATGATAAAACTTGACATGATTTGAATGCTATGCTGGGACCCTTCAATCTGCTCGATCACTTATTTCACATTTCAATAGGAGAGACAAGAAAAAGGAAGAAAAAGCAATGTCAGACTATCGATGTCTAGTTAGCAAGCTCACGCTCCAGCAAATACATACAAATGCGTCTATTTAATCATACAATCATGAAGTGGCACATAAATGCGCCTATCAGTTATCAATCATTTGTAGGGAAAACAAACTCGCCCAATCACAATAGTTATAGTAAGTATATATAAACCATATTACTTGTTCTAGTTCTTATTATGCCTATTAAATTCATTTAGCATTATTTTCTAGATAGGTTCTCTATATCCATCTTAAACCCCCAAAACATTCAACTATCCTCAATACAATCATCACACAATTGCAATTACATTCAGGGTTCCAATTCTTTTTGATTGCCCCTAATCTAGTATTGATAATAAAACGAGATCAATTAGGCCGAAGCCACACAATAAGGTCTGAAGATCGAAATCTGTAGTGCCGTTTATTCTCCCTCGGGATGAACAAATACCTTAGGATTCCATCAATTAGGTCTAAAGACCACAATACAATAGACGCGTAGGCGGTGGTGCTGTCACGCCCAATAGAAGTTGTCACTCAGTTCCAATAGTGGTTTCCTAAACCAAAAGACCTTCCAATAGGTTGAGAATTCTCGGGTACCCCTAATGACATGTCATTCCATCAGTATTTCAACCACGACTAGGACAATCATTTATTGGTTTAGGTGATACAAAGAACACAAAACAATTTAGCATTCAATAAAACGATTTAGCATTAATTTGCTTTTAATCATCAATGTCGGGTATTTTACTAGTGCCTTATCCAATTATCTCTAGCTCTAACTAATCAAAGCCTAAGTCTAACATGTAATATAGCATTTATACATATGTACAATCAGGCAGCTCATATAAATAAAGCTAATACACATTAGAAGTGCGATCTCAATACGTTATAATCATCTACCGGTATTTATGCGATCCATTTATGTGGACATGCCTTTATTCGGTTTAATGCACAAACATAAAAATAAACAACAACCGATATAGAGCATAAAACGAGGTTGCTAACCCTCCTTCCATTGAAAATAAGCTAAGCGTCACCAGTACGTAAACAAGAATAAGAAATCACTTAGACATTTAATCGAACACTTGTGCGCGAATGGAAAATCTAGTTCTATTCGTTAAGAAATTGATGATCGAAGGGCCAATAAGCGAAGACGTTGACGATAATGACTCAAAACCCAATTCAATTGAAAACCTCAATCCATTCTACATTTAGGGTTTCAAACCAATTAAACCCTAACTAAAAAGCAATAGTTGAACAACTCTTAATCCAATATTGACGATTACGTTAACTAATAATCCATCTTAAACCAAAAGAGAATCAATCTAAGGTTGATAGACAACTTACCAGAGCTGTGTCGATGACCACATAGAGAGGGATTCGAGAGAAATATCAATCGTAGGATGAGAGGGTTTGAGAATAGTGAAAAGAATGAGTTGAATTCGGTAGGTTTATCTGAAAAACATCTCAACTTGGTCTATGGCGACAAGGTTGGCTGTAACGAACCGTTTTCGGGTCTAGTATCTGGTGTCGTAAATTTAGGTGTTTTATTGGAATTTAGTGAGAGTTTTGATTTAAATCGTAATTTCTTGAGTCTATGGGGCTTTTGATATTTGTCACCCTATATAACTATTAGCTTACTTTAGTTTCTCATTTGTGCCTCATTTCATGAATTAAAAATTGAGAGTAAACGTTGAGAGTTAGAGAGAGCATTTGATCGAGCCCCACCGCAATCTCGTTCTAGTAAGTCTCGTCAACTTTTGTCCCACTAGTGTTTTCCTTGTTCGTATTCTAACATCAGCTCCCTGAAATCTACATGTAAAGTTTCTTTTGCGATTCTGAATATTCGTTAGGGTTCTGTTCGAGTTCCATTCGAGTTCCGTTCAGGTTCCATTTGAGGTCTCAAATTTCAGTAAGTCTTTTCTACCCTACTCTTGAATTTGGGGTTTATATTGTTACTCAGATTATTAATCTCGCTATTCTGTCAACCAAGTGTTGTTCCGTCAGGGTTTTGTTTGGTAGACGTTACGGATCGCACTGATGCTATAGTCTGAGTCGTTTGGTAAGTCTCGTCGATTCGTAGAGTTGGATTTGTAGATCTTTAGGTGATGTCCAGTTCGATTAGGGTTGTATTATGTCGGGTTCAGGTTTGGGTTTGATTGGAATTCTGTATTCTGTAATTATGTATCTGGTTTCATTTTGTAGAGGGTAAAAAAGATGGAACTACAAGGGCAGAGGAGTAGTTGTTTTGCTATTGGTTTTGCCGTCATTGGTTAGTAGTTCGTTTTTAGTCCGATATATTGCCTGATGTACTATTTTTATTGGTTGCTGCATAGTCTGGATGTATATTGTTAACCTACTGAAAACTAGCCTACTGATATATACCTGAATGTGAGTTTTGTGTGGATTATAATTATCGAACTGTTGAAATAATAAATTAATCACTAAACTCGATGAATTGGTCTGTTAAATACTATAAATAACCAGAATAATTGCCCTAGGACAGCTTTAGGTAGAATCTGTGGCATGCCTAGGAATAGAGGATCCCCACACTGTTTTTATCGGGTTGAAGTGTCATTACTGATACTAAACTGATCGGCTTCGACCTTATTGAATTACTGATACTGGGCTTCGGCCAATACTGATTATGTACTGTTGTATTCCATTTTCTGCTGAATAGCTACTTGGGCAATATTCTAAAACTATGAAGATAAAATTGTACTGTCGTGGTCTTGTGTGTAGGTTCTGCTTTTGGTATTGTTGGTTGTTCTATGGTGTCAATTGGACTGTTAAACGGTTGGATTAATGCTGTTTTGGTTTGTATGAATTGGAACTAATGCACTTGTCACATTTTGGTGTAATTGGGTACTGTCGGGATGAGTTTTAATGGCTAAAATAGACAAACCAGATAACTAGATTAATTTAGCCGAGTATAAATTTCTAAACCAAAACTGTATAGAAACCCCCGAAGACGTAATCCTAGCGCCTTATAAATTATTAGGACCTTAACCTGCGAACTTTAGAAGCCTATTTTTAGTATGATAGTGGAAAATATATGTTAAATGGATGATTGAGTTCTGGCTAATGAAAGAAATAAATAAATTATTGTTTGATAGGGTGATTGGTATGTTGTCTGATATAGTGGACTCTAGGGAGTTTATAAAGCCTTGCATTATGTGCTTCCATTAATTCAGAGCCGAGTCTAGGCCATCTGTATGTGTGTGTTTGGAAAGTGAACGCTAACTTAGACTAATTCATAGTCTAACGACTCCTTTATTTCTTTTTATTCTGTAATCTGGGAATAAAATCCCAGGTTGAGTGCAGGTACTCCGATTGTTTAGGTGTTTTCTCATACTTGGATCACGGCATACATCATCAGCACTTTCATGTAGTTTTGTTATTTTATTTCTAGACATTTGTATTGGACTGATTTGGGACTGTATCGTTGGATTGGTTTTTATACTTGCTGGACATTGGCTTTATTATGTTCGTTTGGGATTTTTGGATTGTATGACTAGTATTTTGGTTTTTATTGTTGAACATAATTTTAGATTTTGATTATATAACTATTAGCATTACTGCATTAGTTGTGTGGCGTCAAACTCTTATCCATGGTTCTACCAAGGTGGGGGTTTGTTGTTACATTGGCGACATAGGGCCTACGTCGCTAAAGGCAACTAAGGCTTGACCTTTGGTGTTACTAATTTCGTGGGCTGGCGACATGATTGGCTACATAAGGCCTATGTCGCCAACACTGGCAATAAGGGGTTATATCGCCAGCACTAATAGTGCCGCGCACTTCCATTCTCTTCCTTTGTTTTACTTTGTTTCAGCTTCGGTTCAGACAAAAAGCCAATACAATATTGACAAACATTCTTATAACAATTTAATGAACACAATTTCATTTCAATAAATCACAATGGTTCCAGAATCACAAAAGAATGTCTATAAAATCGAAAAATCCCAAAATCGGTTCAAAAATATTGAATCGTTTAGCCCCAAAATTGGGATGTTACGTCCCCGGTAGCTTGATTTGTAGCTTTGTCCTGTAAGCTCAGACGCGGGTCAAGGTGCTAGGTACTCTCGGTACCATTTTCTATGGTTTAATTAGCAACTTGGTTCCCTTGAACAAGACACGAAAAAGTCTTGATACAGTTTTTGGCGCTTGGTCTCCTTAAGCAAGGTGTGGATCAAGACGCCGTGTACTGATTTAGGATCCTAATGTGTTCTAAATTGAATTATTTGATTGATTAATTGATACTTATAAATATTTTATAGAAATTAAGTGGATTTGTGTCTTGATAACACGCTTTATTGTTAATAAGACACACCCGTATATGAATATTGGAGCACAAGATTGTTAATCAAATATCGAAAATCTAATGTTGTTATTTTTTTTTCTTTTTTGTTTTTTTTATACGAAATGTGAACAAGTGGTCAAGTAGGTTAAGAGATATAGTATTGTATTGAGCATCCCTAAAGATCATCATTATTTTCTTTTCATTTACTTAATATTTTGGGATTCTTTTCTCTAGAACTTAATGTAAACTTTACCACTTGGTTTCCTTTTTAAATGTTTTATCTAGACTTTACTCATTGTCTTTGGAATTCGAATACTATTAGGATTATTATTTATGATTTTAGGATTTCATTTTATTTAATTATTTGAAGGACTATTATTTCATTAATGGATTTATGAATAGTTATAGTGTATGTTTTTGAATGTATATATTGATATTATATCGATGATGTTACTGCATATTATGATTTTCTGTTTAATGCTCTAGCCATCGTCCGTGACTATGCTGTGGATGGGAGTTTTGTGATATCCAAGACATCTAATTTAAGAAACTACGACCTTAGTTATTCAAGATTTGTGGTTAAAGAGATATTGTTGATATACATACAATGTTTTTGATTACATGTTTTGGAATAAAGATTTTTGAAAAAAACAAATATAAGAAAAAAATTATAAGGATAATATTATCAATGGTTTAAAAGAAAATTAAAAATGAATAAATAATATAAGTAATAGTAAGAATACAAGCCTGACTTTCTGTGGCAATAAGTATCTTCTTTTCTATTTTTAGTGTGTTCTTTGTTTAATTTTTGTTAAGTGCTACAAAGAATAAAAATTGAAAACAAATTTGTTAAATAATGTTAACAAGAAATAGACACCTATTTTGTACAGTGTCTAAGTTTAAAGATTGATAGGTGCAGAAGATGCATAATAACATCAATATATTATTTTTTATTTAGAGTATAGTAATATATGGATAACTATTTTTGAAAGATAAAAGGGTAAAGTCTATATATATATATAGGGTTATTTCCAAAAACACCCCATTTTTTCAAACGTTTCACTTTGAGCACCCGATTTTGAAAGTTTTGGAAAACCACCCCCAAAATCAAAACCACTAGTGGTTTTTGGTAATTTTGTGAGTGGTTTTGGTGTTGTATGAGTGGTTTTGAAATTTTATATGTTTAATTTAGAGATTCGGAAAATTTCTAAGATCAAAATTACTCATACAACACCAAAACCACTCACAAAATTACCAAAAACCACTAGTGGTTTTGATTTTAGGGGTGGTTTTCCAAAACTTTCAAAACCGGGTGCTCAAAGTGAAACGTTTGAAAAAATGGGGTGTTTTTGGAAATAACCCTATATATATATATATGATTAGTAAGCATGTCAATGAGTACTAAACATTAAGTACGTCAGTTGGTAGTAAATTAAGAAACTGAGTATAGCAAAGATTAAGAAATTAATTAATTTAAATAGGCTAGGTAATCTCATGGAAGTAACTTGATCTATGGGTGCGAGTACATGATCAATATTATATGCACAATAATCTAGAGAATTAGTGGTCGTATAAGACGAAAATATGAAGTATTTAAGTATGCATAAAAGAGTTGTGTAAAAAAAACACGAACAGAAGTGAGAAAAAGCACTAGGAATCCAGTGCTTTAGGGCGAAGATTGTTATGCTTCCTCTCCAAATTTCAATGAATATCTGGAATAAGTATGATGTTAGAAGAAGATTCATGGACCAAAAAATTACATTCAACTAATTGTTTATAACTTATCATAGAATTATAAATTCAATTGAAGCTCTTGACAAGAAAACACCAAATTCTATTAAACAACTAAGGCAGAGGTTAATAAGATTTCTTCAGAAGACCGTATATATAGATAATTTAAATTTAGACTATAACCTGTAAATTACAATCAATTAGCTATAACCAATGGAATAAAGAAATTCTAAGATTCTTCAAAAGTTTGTTGTTTAGTTTGAATAGAGACTTGCATGGAGGAGAACTTTTGAAGGATAACATGCACTAAGTATCAAAGATTTGAACGATATAAAAATTGCTTTAGAGAGTTTGTTAGCCCATGCAATGACTTAATCACATGCAATAGCCTCTTATTTAGTACTTATAAATATGTAAACTCAATATTGGAACATGAGTGAGGAAATTTTATGCATAAAATTATGGACCTAGCCTAAGAACAATCAACATCAAAGTAGCGCATAAGTCTATAAACCACAAATTTACTAAATCCATTAAATTGGTAGGTAAATGCTCTCAAGAAAACAAAATCTTTTATGAATATTTACATCACTGACAAGCATACCTCTTGTTACATTGGAATGATAAAAAAATTGGTGAAAATAGAAAAAAGTTAAAATTGATCCCTGAAACAATTTAATTTGGGTAGGTTAACTGTGCAACACGGCCTTTAGCATCACGTTGCAAATTGAAAGTTGTCTGTCTCACAATTCCCTTTTTAGAAAGCTATTGCATGCCCCAAACAGACTAGAAATAAATTCTCTAGGCCTTTCATAAGTTGCCTCAGGACGATCCACATTCTAAAATATGTCAAGTTAACCCCTAAACCAACTAGACCAAAATTCTGTCCGTGACACACTGTTAGCTTCAATTTTTTTAGCTATAGATGTTATCCTACGGGATTTTATAAAATAAAAAAGGAATTTAGTGTTTTTAATTTAGTTATAATATATTTATATATATTAATTTTGAATTTATTGCTATGGATTTAGTTAATTTTTTTCTTTTTCAATATTCGTAGAATTCACATACCTTTTAACTTTATACTAATATATGTCATACTAATTTACTTTTGATATTTTTCATTTAAATAATTTACATATCAAATTTATTTTCTTTTATATTTATTATTTATTTTTATAAAAATTAATTATTTAACTATTGATAAATTAAAAATATATTATCATACTAATCGAGTATTTGGTACTTAAGCATGTTTCCACAATGTTTATATCCTAAGAGGTTGTGAGTTCGAGTGCTAGCGAAACAATATCTAGGTATGTGTGTGCCTTTAATGTCTTCACCACCACTAGCTGTATGATCCAACTACTTCTTTGTGATTATGACTAGTTGTTTGCATTAATTTCTTAGTGGCTCTAACTACTTCTTTGTGATTATGTTCATCAATCTTTGTGATCCTGTATTTTGAACATGTTGACATGATCATGTAAATCCTCGGTAAATCTGTGTGATAAATGAGAGTATAAATCCATTCTCTGTATTCACGATTGTTTATTTTGTGGAAGATGTTTACTGATGTTATCTTATTTGTTAATATGTTGGCATGTGTTGCCTTTTTTTTTTTTTTTTTTTTTACTGAATTAATCACCTAGGGAAGTCAATAAATCTACATACCAAAATCGTTTTGAACCGTAAGCTTAGTCAATTTTAAATGGAACTATTTCTTTCTTCAAATAACATTAATAATCTGGTTTTTAAACTTCTTAAACTACAAATTGTAGCGTATTTTTTCTTTAAATAAAATAAAAGTTTGCATGTTACTTTTAAAGGTTGAAATATATACATGTTTTGAAACCACAGTTGTTTGAAGTTGTTGTTAAGACCAGATATATGTGTCCTTCTAATTTCTTTTTAAAAAAGTCTATCCTGATTATATGTATTTAATCCTTGAAAATTTAAAAATATTTTTTCTTAATTTTTTTATTGAAATGTATACAATTGAAATCTTCTTTAGTATATCCTTTTTGCAATATAAAATTGCTGCTAAATTTTTCTAAATCATTTTAAAACATGCTAAAGGATATCAGTTTATGAAGTTCTAAATATAATATTAATTCTTGTTTTTTAAACTAGTCAATGTTACATATAAAGTTGAATTGTGATGGATAACATAAGTTTGTTCTCCTTTGCAACAAATCATCTTTAGTTTAAATATTACCACTATTATTGATAATAAATTTGCTAGTTTCTAAAGTAAATTATGCTTATTTATTTAAATATTTTAAAGGAGAACTTTTGTTTTAAAGTTAGTATCTGATTTTCAACAAGTAAAGGTTTATAGTGGTTATTTTTTCCTGATTAGTTTATATTTGACCATCAAAACAAATAAATATTTATTTAAATGATTGTTAAATTTGTACGTTGATAGTATTTCAGGTACCAATTACTTTGTGATTCCTTTTAAGGTGGTTGTTAATTAGATATTTTAGATGTAAAATTTTCTATTTATAAACTCTTTCGTTTAAATCTGATGATATCTAAACTAATTCTATCAATATTGATATATTTGACAGAATTCGTAACTGTGTGTTTTTAAAATTAATAAATTAATTTTTTGGGTTCATACTAGAATAAATGGTGTTGCAGATAAAAAAGTGTCCTTATATTGTTTTCATGTCACTCTCTTTTAATTGTCGGACAAGCATTGTAGAATATTTTTTAATTTGCAGTTTCTAATAACGTGACAAATATATGTCTTCTATGTCTAATGTTTGATTGTTTGGTGTTATGTTGGCTTATTATTTTTGTGATAGGTGAGTAACATATCTAGGTTGCACTCACCTTATGACTCCTAGATATTAGATGTGTTCTGTCAATCTAAACTTACGTAGAAAATGTTTAACTTAAAAGGGCTTTAAATGTGTGAGTCTTGTATACTTCAGTAAATCCTTGATTATCTTTTTTATTATTTTTTTATGTTTAAATAAATTGGTTGAAATTATTTTGAAAAAAATTCAATCTATTTTGTAGGTTCTCTCAAACGACTTACTTCTTGTTTGTAAATTGTTTACTTAGCGTTTTCTATTAATGTTTTCTCTCAAATTTAATCCAAATTTTAGTTTTAAATGGAATTTTGAACTGTTTTGAAAATCTCAGATTTTGAAAATTCTATTTGAAAATGAAATTGAGGAAAAATTTGAAAGTTTTGTAATTGAATTGAAATTTTTAAATTGAAATATTTTTAATACTTCACTATGAAATTGTATTACTAAGAATTTCGTTTCATAAAACACTTTCTACAGAACATATCATGGTTTTTAGGTGTGAGGTCTGTGTATACTAGTGTCTAAGCAGGTTGGACCTATGGTTTTATGTTACATATTCTTTACGAGTCTTGCTATGACCTCTAGGGGAAGGAATTTTTCGATTTTTGAGAGAATAACCAATTTGGTAATTCTATTAAGACCTATCTAACCTCTGTGTTGTCACTCCAAAACCCATTGAATTTGTTCATATTTACCCATCCAAATAAGCTCTATCAATAGCCCATTAAGTGGCCAAATCTAATTTCATTAGTTTTTTTTTCCATTGTAAATGTATATATTAGATAATGTTGTTTGTTTTCACTGCTTTTAATTGAAATAGGAAATTATGAATGTTAAAACTGCATATTTTTGTTTCTACTATCTTGACATATAAACTCTTTGCTCTACTTGATTTAAATATAAATTTTTGTTTACATATATTGGTCACCTTATGTGTTGAACATTCATTTAAAGGATGGATCTAGGTGGGATGATATTTTCTATAATTTTTGTTTTGTTTTGGCTGTTTGTTTGATGCTTGTTTGTGTTGCAAGTTATCTATTGTATCTCCTATGTTACTGCTGATTAGTTGTTGATGATAGTCTATTAATAATGACTAATTTTGAAGCATTAAATGTGTGATATATATGAAGTATGTAGAGAATTTGGAAGGAAAAATTACCGGGTAAGCATTTAAAATCCTAGAATGAATATAATCAGAAAAAGAAATCAATATTATGTTTTGTGATAATCAAAATGATTATTCTTATTAAGTTTCTGATTACCTTTTAATATTCTTAATTCAAAACTTATTTATTCACCTTTAGGTGTTAGTGCACAAATCTAAGGGTTGTTTTGTGTATGCTATTGCGTAATTAAGGCCAAAATTATGCATATCATAAGATTTTTTTTTAATCAAAATATATGATAAAACCTAAAGCTAAATATTGTACAACTATCATGGTTTACTTGGAAGGAATTTGGATATTGTTTTTATATGGTTAATATTTGTAATGTTCTTGATAAACCCGGTTATGCTTATGGTGTTCTTGATAGGTTTGGATTATGAAATTTGTTATCCATTTTACTTCCAATTATGGCTTCTACTATGTGTGGAATAATATTTTGATCTAAAATCATGGTTTATTTTTCTCTACTTCTATATCAAATTTATTGCTTAAAATTGGGGCATAAAAAAGCTCATACGAATTCGAGTTTTACTGCAGGAATTTAATTTGATGCTTCATAAAATTTTTTGTCTATCATGGTAGAACCTGACATATATAAGTAAGAGGTTAATTAGTACAAACCAATTACAGCCCAAAGAACATAATAACTATGGATATAATGGATCAAAAACTCGCTTAGTGTACAAGTTCTCCCTCCCCTTACATCAACCCGTCCTAATTGCAAGCTGGGGTTGTTGGGGGACGAGGTCCACTAAGGTTGGTTTCAAAGTACACAAGTCTTATCTTCACATATAAAATAGGGGAAGTAATATTGTATATATTTTACATATGTAACATATTATTAGCTCTTGGGCCTTATATTCAGTGTTAGACCAACATGTAATAATCCTAGGCTCATTGAAGTATCTTAATAGGTGCTCTAACTCATAAACTTAACTCGTGCTTGGCTCGCATTAACACTAACCCGATACCTCCTCGACCCTAGCATATAAATATCTCTTTCTCATTTGGCTCCAGTGCCAGAGTCTTTGTATCTTCTTCGTTTTGGTTTTCTCTACTAGGCTCTCTAGCTTTGTGCTATTTTGCTGGTCTTCTATGGTCACTTGTGGTCTTGTTTTGTATATTTTTGTATGTTGTAGTCATGTACATGACTCTTATCTTATTGTAGAGTAAACATATTTCCTACCGGAGTCCAGTCGTGGATTAGCCAACTTTTGTGTGGTGAACCACGTACATACTGTGTCGATTTACTTTCTTGCTCCTTTATTTTGATATTTTTATTATTGTGTTATGCTAATTGTTAGTGATATTTGTATATTATTGTTGTTCTTAGTTACAACAAACAACATGAATTTCAACTATAAAAAATATTAGGCAAAAATAGGTTATATCTCCCTTACGTTGTAACACTTTCCTAGCTAGCTACTTCAACATTACGGGTTTCTATCTGGCTCCCTTAGGTTGTTAAAAATATAAACTATAGGCACTCGAAGCTAATTTGGCAAATAACGTGGGATTACAGCAATCAAAGGTGCATGAGTGATTATGTTTTGTCTTTGTCAGCAAAGTAATTCCCTCTTCCTTATATACAAACGATTTAGGGATTAAGGGTTTGTGGAGTATAGAATTCAATCAAAAACAATTTGTATATGTTGATAGAGTCTGATAATCATTGTGCTCCTGCATCCAAACCTTTGAAAACCAACCGCCCTTACCGATAAACAGAGCAATTAAATTGTCCCTAAAAACATCCACTGCCAACGGTGATACAATAATATCGGTAATAAGACCATCACTAGCAAACACAAATATTTTAAATTTTTTCAATATACTGATATAAGTAGGGGAGGACGAACCGGATGAGAGAATACTGAATCGAGAGAAGAAGATTTTTCGAGAGTAACTAGGACCGTAGAAGGTAAAAATTTTTCAAAAATTTATTTTCGATGTTTAGACGCAAAGATTTCGATATATATGACGAGGGTGATATGGGGTTACTAAAAAAGATAAAGAAGGTTGAAGGTGAAGCTGAAGCAAATTCCAAAAAAAAAAAAAACTCTTTTTGTTAGAAGATTTTTTTTATTCTTTGTTATATATATATTTTTTTAATTTTGTGACTAGTTGTTTCATAAACAATATCATATTTATTAGCAAGTAGGTTGTTTATTACTGGTTCCACCTCTGGTAATTGAATGTAAGAGGTGAATACAAAAATCTATATTTATTTCATCATAGAATGAGATAGAATTACTGTTATGATTTGTTTATTAGACACACTCCTGGTGTAAGTTTGCAAGGGCAACAATGTTTATTTCAATGTGCTTGTGTTGGTTTAGGGCACTACAGTGATGTTTATTTCAATGTGTTTGTGTTGGTTTAAGGCACTAATTTGATTATGAAGATAAATCAACTTTGTTTTGGGATTAACGGGTTCATATGTTTTGAATAGGAATATTTCCACGTGTTTCCACGTGTATATTATTAATCTCTCCAAATAGCCACATCATGTAGTGTGTATTCCATGCTCTGCACATTATTTGTCAAATTAATTCCAAGTGCCTAGAGTTTATAATTTTTCCAACTTAAGGGAGTCATATTGGAACCTGTAAAGTAGAGGTAGCTAGCTAGGAAAGTGTAACAACTTCAGGGAGCTATCACCTATTTTTGCCAAAATATTAATAGTGACAAAATTATAACTAATGAAAAGGTGAAAATAAAGGAAAACATAAATAATTCTGTTACACACTTTCTTCATGTCCCTTCTAACTTAAGATCATCAAAGCATCAATAAATTTCACAACAACGGGTTACATAAAACACAATTTGTACCATAAGAGAAACTAATGCCAAAACTTCCATACTCACATGTCACCAGAATGAAAAAATGATAAGAGACCTAAAATGTTGAAAGAATAATGCACCAATAAATGAAACTGAAACTTGTAAAACAAGTCAGATAGCACAGTGAATTTAACCAAATATGTAACCCAGTATAACTATGGCATCAACTAAACTATATAATTGAGTATAAATAACAATATAAACGACTTAAAAGTTAACAATGTCTGCAATACATAAAAGTAAATATAAACTCCCAAATGAATTAATAGTAGACTAATGTGGGTATGGTTCATATATGGTCTTCTTTTTAAATGCTTAATTGTATCTAACACTTACTTAAGTCTAGGGGTTAGTTTATGCAAATTCCTTCTTATCCGTTTAGTTCAATGATATACAACCACATATAAAATAAATCAAATAACAAAAATTTGTAGAGAGTACCAAGCTTTCAATTTATCTTCATTTTCCAAAAATCTATATTTAATCATACTTATGATGCTAATTATACTTTTTTTTTTATAAAGAATTATGATTTCATGTGACAACTATAAGTAACAAACTTTTTCCGATTAAAATTAGTACAAATACTATTGATTACATCCTCTAGAAGCGTAGTGGTTATAACTCAAACATTTTATATTAAACTCTAAACAAGGATAACATCATGTCAATATTAAGTCACACCATCAAAATTTTTATTGATTTGAAAGAATTTTCAATCTAAGAACTTACTTTGTCATTGAATTATAAACCAAATAACTTAAGAGTAGAAGGATTGACATGGACTACAAAAATAGTTTACTCCGAACTTCTAATCACCTGATAGAATAATTAGTAAAATAAGTTATATAATAACACGAAAAATAACTTATAATCAATATAGCATGTTAATGTTGTGCACAACATAAAATATGATAAATAATTGACATTGTCATATATAAAATAATTATTTCTAAACACTAGCATTGGGTAATGCATAAAATATGGTTAATAATACACATTACGACAGACTAACTCATCATTTTCAAAATATTGGATGGACAATAGTCGATATAGAATTTGAGGTATTGAAGGTCACAAATTGACAAAATGGATGTATTAGAGTGGCCAAATTGAAAACCACGGAATGCGATATAGATTACGATATAGATTACCCAATAAATATTTTAAAAAAAAAACACATGCTGGTATCTCATTCATACACATGGGGCAAATTTGAACAAGTTCATGTTTATTTACAAATTTATAGTACATATAGACACTGAGCTACTGAAATCAAAAGATATGTATATAACGGGTATACGATAAATTCAGGTTAAAAGAACAGATTTTTACTTGAAGGAAAGATGAAAATTGAGACTACACATATAAGAGTTCAACATTTAAAGTAGAGAAAAACTACAGGAATGGAATTGCCACACATTAATTAGTCTGTGAAACAATAAATGAACTCTAACTCATCAAATATTCTAACAAGTAATTAAAATATTAGAAAGAACCCACCTATCAATTAGGAGCAGATCTTTGTCCTTTGTCAGTACAGGTGTACATAGAAGATGGACAAACCAATCAACCAATTGAAGGTAAAAGAGAGGTTAGAAAGTATTATAATTAATTTAATTTACTTAGAATAAGACCTTATATACTTACACAATATAGATTGCAGAAGGCAAAGAAAGAGCTTTTACAATTTTAGTTGAAAATAAGGGAATGAAAACTTTTCTTCTATATAGAAAATATATTAACTAATCATCAAAAACACATAAAAAAAAATCATATTACTCTCATTTGTATATAACCAAATCCAGTGTAGATCAAACAATAATCATGATAAAAAAATATTAAACCATTTATACAAATATTTCAATAATTATTAACTTAAAGTGATGTAGATAAAAAATAGTAGATAGTAAGCAAGTGTGATTAGATTTATAAAATCACTAAATTTTTGCAAAAAAGATTCAAGGCGATGTATATGCTGTGAAAATAGAGTAAGTTCATTTTTTTATACAAACTTATAGTACATATAGACAGAAATTTGTCAGAACATATAGACATATTTCTTATGAAATCAAAAGATAAGCAGATAGCAAATATACGATAAATTCAAGTCAAAATAATAGTTTTTATGTGAAGGAAATATGGAAATTGAGATTTCACATATGAGATTTGAAGAGTCGAAGCAGAGAAAAACTACTGAAGTACAGTTGTCATTAACTGTTTTCACACATTAATGAGTCTACAGTAAGAGATTAAGAAAGAGAAATCGATGATTTTACGGGTGTTATTTTATATTCACAAGAAACTAGTGGCTTAATTATATAAGTGAAAAATATGTAATCTGGCATTGCAGCATTTTCAATTTGTTTTATGTTTTCAAGTAATATTACTGCTCACGACTTTGAGTAACTTCTTCGAAACTCTACTCTACTCCCAAATTTCCAAAATATCATCATATTTAATATTCCCTCCGTCCCTAATTAATTGTTACAGTTGGAAATTTGTGAGGTAGTGTGATAAATTATGAATTGCCAAATTTACCCTTGCAACAACAAATAAATTGCAATTGAATACAACATGAAAGGGATCATCTAAAAAGTTGTGAGATAGTGTGAGAATTTAAAAAGTTTTAAAAATTAAATAAGTTGTATATTATATTGGTTAGTAGGGTTGAGTGGTTGAAAACGTGTAAGAGTAATATTGTCTTTTCTATTATAAAAATTTACTAAAAATGAAAGTGTAACAATTAATTAGGGACATTTACTTTTAGTAAATGCAACAATTAATTAGGGACAGAGGAAGTATTAATAAATACAAATTAAATAATTATAATAATTTTTTTTATTTTATATCTAAGAGTCATTTAAATTGTTATAACTATCATTGAATAATCATTACAACAACTATTTTACTAATTATTTCAAATCGCTAACCATTATACTATTTTAAAGATAAATATATTTAAAAAAATACTACTGATTTGGTATTGGTATAAACAACTTATTGATTACAAATACCTCTTTATAATACATCAGTCGGAAAGTATATGAAATGTTATTGTTTTGTTAGTAAGATACGTTCTTATGTTATTACTCTCATTTGAACTAGAATTTACGAAATCAATATAAAATATTTTATAAACCAAACAGCCTCTATCTCAATTCTATTTAGGGGTTACAGATGGTGTTATCGTATCATATCGACCCCAACCGGACACTAATCAATTTATTATTATATGGATTTGTGTTGATCCATTTTATCTATTATTAAAAAAAATAATATAATTTTATTTAAAAATATATTAGTTTTAATTATTTGAATACCAAATATAAGTAACATCATTGTAATATTAACCTAAAATATGATAGATATAATATAAAACATATAAAAAAAAGTTTTATTACTATATATTTGATAAAAAGTATTATAAATTGATAATTTAACGGTTTATCAAATTGATTCAAATTCTTTCGTATGAACTCATTAAACTCTCTGTGTTGTGTTAACCCATAACCCAAATTACCATTCCTAATTTTATTAAATAATTAAAATTTTATATTTCTTATTTTACCAAAATATGAAAATTTGTTTACACAAATTTTGAATTTGATCATTCCTATCATTCTATTTTATTTTCATTTGTTTATATATAGGTCATATTTTTTAAGTGTATAATTCTTTTTTTTTATGTAATTATATAACTTCTAAAATAATTTAATATTGGAAATTATTTATTAATAATAAAATATTGTATTATAGTTTAACTAATATATTAATCATATTAAATTTTTACAATTAATTGTATATTTTTCAAAATATTTTATTCCATATATATATTTCATGGTTGATACAGATTTATAATATATTTTATTTCTTTCATTTTTCTATAAGATTTGATGTTTAAAAAATATATATATCATTATATATTTATACTAAATTCTATTAGATTTATTTTAATTTATAAAATTTTGAATTACAAGATATAAAGTTCATAATTATCATTATATTTATTTTTTTAATGTAAAAGCAGTGACACTTATTATTCATTAGACAATATATCAAAAATACAATGTGAATGATAAGAATCACAAACCACAAAATCTGTCAATAAGCTATAGCTAACAAATGAATCATAGGATTCACAGACCGTCTCACAAATATAATATTGATGCTCCGCATTTCGAATAAGAGAGCTTTACAATTACCAATTACTAATCCAAAAGTTGAATGATTTTCTTAAGAAGAATTTGCAATTGTTGTAATTTTCGGTCCCCACCCCAGTGCCCTGAAACGCGGTGATCGAGCGCCACCTTGTTACATGTATGGTCTTAATGCTGACCATTAGCCCACAGACCACCATTATGCTTTTCTATATGTTTTGTCCTCACTCGCATGCTTTCCGGACAAATTTCCCGGAGGTTACCCATCTCAAGATTGCTCCAAGTCAAGCATGCTTAACTTTAAAGTTCTCAAGTTTTGGGTTCCCGAAAAACAATATGCACATTGATGGTGTGGGAAGCAATTCAAATCCTTTTAACCATTTCTCAATATAGGGTGTTACAATTGCATTAACACATAACTCAACATAAGTTTCAACGAAAATAAATCATCACTTCTTTACTTGATCCAAGTCAATGCTTGACAGATTATCGAGCTTTCAACTCATGACGATTCCCCTCCCCCCACCCACCCCCAAAATTATGGAGCACTCAACCATAAGAATTTATGATAAAAGTATAATTAAGCATCTATGAAGCTTTTGTAAAAAATTTCAGTCATGCCATTACTTTATCATTATCGATAAAATTTATGATGCAGTTCCGGAAGTCCCTTTTGAAATTATGTTACCAGAGTTGAATGCACAATTTGAAGGTGTCATCATATTTTTGAATTTGCGTTTCGTAAATGTCAGCATACTTTTGAATACACTATTAGGAAATGTGATTTAAATTTGAATGCACCCCTCATACTTTTGAATGCACCTTTTGAAAGTGTGATTTTACATTCAAATGTACCTTTGAAAGTGTGATTTATTGTAACATTATACATGCAACACACTTTCAAAACTTCACTTTGTATCTTAATAACACATTCGAATACAACAATATTATATGTACAACACACTTTCAAAACTTGAATTCGTAACTTAATAAATATTGAAAGGAGTAAAGTTGGGGAAAAAAAATACAGTATTTAGCAATTGGCATGTTGTATTTAACACTTTTGTAAATTTATATAATAATAAAAAAAATCCAACTGTAATATTTTATATTCCTAACTAATGAATAAAATTCACATTAAATTAAAATTTTGAAAGAATCAATTTCATATTGAAATTAAGAATTAGAAACAATAGAGACTAATATAATATGTTTAAACATATAAAAAAAAATAAAAATATAAAAAATCAATCAATTTTATCAAATACATTAATTTATTATATTAAAGTTAATTAAGTAATTTAAATATTAGTTAACATAATTTATAATTTAATCATTAAAAGATTAATTAAATAAATTGAAAAAATATTTAAAATAATTATTCAAAAATATTAAAAAAAAAAAATCTAGAAAGATTCACATTGGCAGTAGTAAATTGAATGTAAGAAATAGGAATTATGTTTTTATTTTTGTTGCCTCCCTCATTTTATATGTCATACCTGCCCATATTATATGTCATACTACATAAGAGAAAATACATTAGAAACTCAATTCATAATGAGATTAAAAAGAGTCTTATTACCTTCTTAATTCATAATGAGATTAAAAAGAGTCTTATTACCTTCTTTCGTAAAAAACAATTTATGTTTTATTTATACAGAAACACACGTATAGAAACAAAACAAAATTGGATTGCTTGAAAAATCTTAGCGAATAAATTCTAATAGAACTTTTGCACGAGTGATATGTCCATCTTTCAATAATTACTCTATACAAAATCTCATTCTACAAAAATTTAAAAAAAGAAAAGATCTTTAGAGCTCATCATGAAAGTCATCTTCATCTTCATCTTCATCATACACTGTGCTATAGAATATCTCCTTGTGATTAATCACTTCCGCCAACGACAACTTCCCATCACCATTGTCATCCGCCTGAAACATATATTATTATTATATTAATTTATACACTTTGAAATATATTATATATTTTAAAAATAAAAAAACAAAACCTCCATCATGAGATAACTAGTGAAATAGTTGGCATAAGTCAAATCTCCAGGGCGAAGGCAACCAAATAATGGTAATAATTCTTCTACTTCCAGATATCTAAGAAAATAAACATTAATTGGTTAGGTTTAATATCTCGAGAGTGGGTTTTTAATGGGAGATAGAGAAACTGACCCATCTTTATTGACATCAAGCTCATCAAATTTATCATCAGGAGATGTAACATTTGCATTGATGCCCTTCAAAAGAAGGACACAACCCTTGTAAGTGCCGTATATGTTCTCAAGGAATTCTTTGTAATTGATCATTCCATCTCCATCAACGTCTTTATTCCTGTTTTTTCTCATTTATATCATATTTTTCTATTTTAAATACATTTTTATTAACCTTATATGAAAACTTACTTCACTTTCTCTCGGAGAATCCATAGTTTTGTTGCTTTATTATTGCAGTCTTCTGGATTTAGTAAACTAGAAGGAAAAACATTCAAATTTAGTTTAAGTAAAAATTTATTCCAAAAAGAGATTAATGAAAAACTCGTTGAGGTCAAGAGTTCCATTCTTGTCAACATCTGCATTATCGAATTGCTCCTTCCACCATCCAGCTTCACCATGTTTCATCCCGTTTTCCTCTGTTAATTAAAAATAGGGTTGGAAATGAATCAAATCGACTTAAAACCGGTTCAGATTCAAATAAGTTTAAACGAGTCGAGTCTCAAACTTCAAACTCAAAGTTCAAAGTTAAAAAGAACACAATTGTTTCTAGTATATATATACCTATTTGTTGGGGCAAAAATTCCTGAAAAGAGATTTCGCCATCACGATTTTTATCAAAAGAAAGCAACTCCAATTTGGTTTTATGATGCAACCTTTCAATGACTTGTTGAGAATTCCAAGCTTCCAATTCGTTATAATCAATGGAAGCATCTTTCGGTGAAATATCCACCAAAGGAAACAAAACTATCAACCTCAATGTCACGTTAAGTCTCCCTTGTTCCATAAAATATTCATCAACTTCGTCACCATCTTCATTTTTATCTTCTTCAACTATTCTTTTCATTTTGGCGACTAATGGGTCGAAATCTGGTTTTGGTAAATCGAATCCGAAACGTCGATGGCTTATATTCCTCCGTTCGTGGTCGGCAAGACCGTGTTGATTTGATGGAGAGAAGATGAAGAAAATGATGAAGGCAGTGGTTAAAAACGTATAAACCACTACCTTCGTCATGTTTTAAATCTCTCTCCTCTCCTTTGATTTTATATATTAGTTTTTGTTGTTGTTTTCACAAAGGAGAGAAAATGTTTTTTAATTGTTTTTGGTTTGGTGAAAGGAATTTATATGGTTTGTAAGAGTGACAAGCGGTTATTAACGGTTGGATAAAGATTTGAGGTAGCTATTATGGGCAGATTTCTCCAAATTGTTAAAAAAAATGTTTGTATATTGGCCAATCAAAATTTTAATTTATGATTTTTCAAATATCAAATTTGAATTTTTAGGAAGAGTCGGCAAATAAAAAGTATTATTTTCGAAAGAGATTTATTCTTTTAAAATATATTTTAAATGCATAAATAAAATTTCCAACTTGTAGGTATATGTCTCTCCACCTCCATTTTTTCCTTCTCTCTTTATTTGTATCTTTATAATAATCAAAACTCATTCACCAAGTATCATAACCTATACCTATCTAAAGGATATCTAGTGACTATTCAGGTGATTAAGGTGTTGATTTCACACAGTTTCAAAATGTATGTTTTGAATCTTAGAAATTTGAGAAATTCGATTTTGCCATTTTAAGCTTTGAAACTGATAATTATTTTTAACTCTATCATGATATCATAAGTTTTCAATTTGGTTTTAATGGATTTTCTCGAAAGTCATAACCTTAATATTAGCATTTATGCTCTATTTGTGAATAATTATGGTGTATTACAATGAATGTGTGTTCATTAATGTTTATAATTTGTGTTTAGTATACAACAAATGAGAGGGAATCCATAAGGGGTGGCAACCCAAATATGTATATTTTTTTAGGAAAAAAATATGTGTGTTTAGTATATATACTGGTTGATGGATTGTTTGTGTGTATATTGATTTGATACCATGAAAAATGATGAATGATAATATATATATATATATATATATATATATATATATATTCCATTGGATTTCTAAACCATAAAAAGTTTACTATACAATTATAGGTCACTTTTTAAAAGTTTGCAAAACTAAACTTTGATTTTCACCCCATAGACCATTTACAGCTGTGAGCGTAATTCACCATAATTCACAACATCTGTGAATTGTAAAGTTTCAGGGATATTTTGGAAAACTTGACCTATGGAATGAAAACTAAACTTTTAAAAGTCTGTTTTTGTATGTTTTTCAAAACAGGTCTATAATTGTATTTTAAACTTTAAAAAGTTCATTTCTTAGAATTTTCATATATATATATATATATATATATATATATATATATATATATATATAATGGCTACATGGAATTTGTGAAATATTGCCTAAATATGCTTAAAATGGTTGAGATATAATTTTGTATATGAATTATGAGTTTAATGCTTTGGTATGGAAAATAAAGCGAGTAAATGTATATATAGTGAATTTTATGTTCATGGTATGAAAAGTGAACGATTTGATTTATATATGTGGACTTAAAAAATGAGAATAGGTTATTGGTAAGTCAAATCACTTGCTAATCAGATCAATATAGCTGTTGTATTATTTAATAAGTCGAAAAATATAAATATGGGCTGCAAAGTGCATTTGATTTATAAAAATATAAATTTTGGGTAGTAAATGTAATTTTTATGGTATATGTTAGATCAGTATTAAAGTAAAATTCTAAAATAAATTACTTTTGTGTCCTTGAAATGAAATGAAAATGACTAGAGTGGAATTATGAAAAAAAAAAAAAAAAGCATATAGCCTTAGGGGAATAATATGTGAAAGTGCCCGAAAATGCTTATTTGATTAAGTTTGTACAAAGGTGATTTACACACTCCAAAATGGAAAAAGAAAATTATTTGATTCCAATCTGTAGAGTGAAAGAATAACTGAAATTAATTATTAATTGTTATTAGTTTAAAATGTACATAGTAGAAAGTATAGGCAACCTTAAAAGTAACCTTCATGATATTAAAAGTATACTTTAACATTGATTTAGTCATAACTATTTGACTTAATTGCTGTGGACTAAAGTTTATCTATTGCACAGACATAAGTCTCTATTTTCGAAGCAATTACTAGGATTTAGGTCTAATATTAAGACTTCGGTTCATTTTTGCTAACCCAACCAAATTTTATTTTTCTTGCCCATGTTTGGAATTTCATCAATTTACGAATTTTAATACATTTAAATATTTATAATTTCAATGTCAAGACTTCTCTATTTATGATTCCGGCTCATTTTCAGATTTAAACTCCTACACTGAAACTTTAGTACACTTACATCTCATTTTTTTTATAAGTTATTATTATTTTTTCAAAATTTAAAGAACTAAGTAAATTTAACTTACTAAAGGTAATAAACATGAACATTCTTATTGCCTAATTATATAACTATGGAACAATGAGTTGTATAATATAATATTTGATCAATTATAAATAAATTGTTGTAAATACTGCAACAATAATCACTCGTATATGAACAAAGAATAAGAAGAATCACAAGAACACAATCAATTTTACGTGGTTCCACCGGTGGCTTTAAAGAACCTCTTAAAGGTGTACATCCACGGGGTTTTCGGCTCAGTGGCCGGTTGCACTATGGTGGTGGTGATTACAAGCACAAAGAGCACAAAAGCCCTTCAGAGATCCAAAGAGGAAGAAGACACAACAAACCCTAATTCACCAGAGCAAAAAGACGAACCGGAGAACAAAACAACAACCTAACAATCTGCTGCTACAGTAACTAATACAAAGCTTATATACGTGTGGGTCGGGTTGGGTAAAATGATCTTGGGCTTTATTAATTTCCAAGATTCATAAGCCCATACCAACATCAAAGCAACCCTATTAAACCATAATACAGAAGTAGCTGTTGAGATATGATATAAAACACAACACAACTTCCCCTATAGGATCATAACAATATAGAACTATACATTTTGTACAATAGAATTAACAGAACACCACAAAGCCACCAGTGCCCTCCAAGCCTTTAAGCATCATTGCCTGGCGCCCAGCCACAGAAACTTCTACAGCAACCCAATATGAAGAAAATCCTTGCAAAACAGAAACTTCTTCACAGAAAGTACCTTGGTACCCATATCAGCAGGATTAGAATCAGTGGAAATCCTCCCCACATCCACAGTACCATTTAAAACATGTAACTTAATGAAATTAAATTGAACATCTATATCATTAGTCTGGTCATGATACATAGGATTTTTGGTGCTCAGCTGAAAGGCGCCCTGGCTGTCTGTAAAAACATAAGCGGTTCCTTTCAGGAGCTTCAATTCCCTTAGCAGACCTTGAAACCATATAGCCTCTCTAATCCCTTATGTCAAAGCAATATATTTGACCTCAGTTGTTGATAAAGCAACACCAAATTGGAGTCTTGCTTTCCAAGAAATACAATTTCCACATATAGTAAAATAATAAGATGAAGTAGACCTTCAAAATTCAATTTCCTTTGCAAAATTAGAGTCACAGTATCCAATTACAGAAACAGAATCGGTGTACTTACCATAGACTAGACCAATGTCCATAGTGCCTCTAATGTACCTTATAGCCCTTTCATTGCTTTCAAATGAATTGCTTTAGGTTTCATCATGAAGCGGCTTAAGACGCTTAAAGAGTATGCCAAGTCAGGTCTAGTACATACCATTGCGTACATAACACAACCAACAGCTTCAGCATAAGGAACATTATCAAGAATATCATCAGAATCAGACATTTTAGTATCCAAACCATGACCAACAACTAAAGGTAAGCTAGAAGGTTTAGAATCCAGCATCTTTAAATTCTTTAAAATTTTTTCAAAGTAATTTTTCTGATCAATACACAGCAAATTCGATTTTCTATTCCTAAAAATGTTCATCCCTAATATCTGAGAAGCATGGCCAAGGTTCTTCATCTCAAACTCATTATTTAAATGTTGCTTAACAGATTTCAGCCTATCAAATTCAGGTCCAATCAACAATATATCATCAACTTATAGAAGCAGAAACACAGAGGAATTATCATCAAGAATATAATACAAGCAAGCATCGAACAAGCTTCTTTTAAAACCAATGGAAGTAATAAATTGGTGAAACATGTCATTCCATTGTCTGGGTGACTGTTTCAACCCATACAATGAACGTTTTAGCAAACAAGCTTTATTTTCATCACTCTTTTTACAAAAACCTTCCGGTTGTTCCTTAAAAATTTCTTTATCTAGAAAACCATGTACAAAGGCAGTTTTTACATCCATTTGTTCCAATTCCCAATCAAAGAAAGCAGTCAAAGCAAGCATAATTCTAATAGTAATATATCTAATAACAGGTGAAAAAATCTCATTAAAATCAATACCAGGTTTCTGAGTGAAGCCTTTGGCTACCAGCCTGGCTTTGTACCTGCTAAGATCAACAACAAGAAGATTTTCCTTAATTCTGAACACCCACCTACACGCAACAAGTTTCTTACCAATAGTTTGTCAACCAACTCCCATGTCTGGTTTTTCAGAAGAGAGTTATACTCTTCTTTCATGGCAAACCACCATTTTTCAGAGTGCTTACAATTCACAGCATCAGAAAATGAAATAGGCACAAATTCATCAGAAACAACAGCAGTTAATGCAGAAATCACCATATTTGCATCCAAGTATCTAGCTGGAGTTCTAATGACCCTCCTAGGCCTATCTCTAACAGTAGAGTGATCATTAAAATTCGTATTGCCAACGTTAAAAATTGGATCATATTCAGGATTATCAGAATCAAAAACATCATTAGATTCATCATTAATATCAGAAGCATTATGTCCAGGTGAATCATTATTAGATGAACTAGGATCAGTTTCAGGAGGAACAACTGATGAAACAGAATCAGTGGCAATGTTATTATCACCAATAATAACATCATTTGGATCAACATCAGAATCACAATCAATGTTGTAATAAGACAGAGTGAAACCACGCAAAATATTTTCAAAATCAGCAACATCAGAACTGAAACCAGGAAATTCAGATTCATTAAAAATGACATCCCTACTAATAATAAACTTATAAGATGACCCCTCTCCATAGACCAATTTGATACCTTTGGTACAAATTGCAAAACCCATAAAGAGACATTTCAAAGACCTCGGTTCCAATTTACCAACAGACTGATGTGCATATGCCCTACAACTAAATGTTCTAATATGCTTTAAAATAGGCAATTTACCAAAAAATAGTTCTAAAGGAGTTTTCCAATCAATCACAGCAGAGGGAGATCTATCTCTGACATATATAGCAGTATTCAAGGCTTCCCCCAGAATGTCTTAGGCAGCTTAGCCTTAAATAGCATTCTCCTCACTTTTTCAAGTAAGGTTCTATTCAGACTTTCAGCCACACCATTTTGTTGAGAAGTAAACCTAACAGTTCTATGCCTTTTAATATAGCGTCCGACCCCCACCCCCGGAGGACCCGAGGCGTAGGAGACCGGAACGCCACATTGACAGGTACACTTATCCATATTTACATATACAACTTATTACCATATAATGAAAGCACTTGGAAATCAAGAGATAATAAAATACTTTGGCTTGATAAACATTAATAAGGTTTACATATGAAATCATTAAGTAACACCAAACTCAGATCATCATGCGAAACCGAGCTTAGTGTTCAACTCGTCACTAAACCAAGTGAACAAGTTGACAAAAGAATACTTAGAGTTAAATACATTTACAAAAGTGCATACAAAATAAACAAGGTGAAAAGATGCCATGTAATGTATGCTCCAAATAGGGCTTCCAACCCGACCTTCGAATGCTAGCTCAATCCACCTGGACACATATTCATTTCGAAAAGAAAATAAACAAGAAAAATGGAGAGAGGAAAGGGTTAGGCTATCGATGCCTAGTTAACACCTTCATACTCAAACAAACACACACAAATATAATTCTTTTATTAGCAAAGTGAGCACACAAATGCAACTTAACTTCTCAAACATCATAACATAACGGGTAATATCCGAAGGGGATCGGAAAATAGAAAATAGGAGGCAAGGTGGACTTCTCGCGCCTTGGTAACCTTGACCAGGCCGCCAGCTTATTGGCCAGGCCGCAGGAAATGGCACCGTAGCATCCTGGCGCCCTGGTTGGCGCCCTGGTCACCTTGACCAGGCCGTAGAAATTGGTACCGAAGGTCTCTTGGCCCCTGGTTAGCGTCCTGGTCTAAGTGACCAGGCCGCAAAAGTGGTACCGAATCCACTTTGGCGCTCTGACTCGAGCTCTGGTCTAAGTGACCAGGCCGCCAGCCACTTGCCAGGCCGCCAAAAGTGGTATCGTAGCCACTTTGTGCCCTAGCTTGCGCCCTGGTCACTTTGCCAGACCGCCAACAAGGCCGCAGAAACTAGTACAGAATGGGATTGGCGCCCTGGCTCCTCTGCCTGGCCGCCGACTTGGACGCCCAGGTGAGAAAAATAGGGCATTTTCCACTTTGATTCATTTTTCCAACTTTTCAATTAATCCGCTTAGTTCCTTTATTCCGTTTAATTACCGTCTAAGGTTTCTATAGCGAATTTCATCCACATCAAACATTCATTTACCATCCATTAGGCATCATTATACCACTTAAAGCATACAATTCACACAATAACCATATTTTAGTTATTTTGCCCTTAAACTTAACTTTAATAGGGAAAACGGAACGGTTGTGGGCTGAAACCCCGGGGATCCGAAGATCAATCATGTACAGGGGGTCCGAAGACCAAATAGGGGATCCGTAAATAAGCGGCACTTCAAGCCTAGTTCACATTTTCATGTGTCAAAGTATACTTCTAAGCTCCCTATGACATGCCAATACATTAACCTAGATCAAGCTAAGAATAAGGGCACTCTTTTTAAGTGATCAAACAACATTTATCACATTCTTTCCATTTTTACCAAAAAAAATATAATAACATTGTTATTACTCAACAATGACTCCAATCTACCATTCTTTCCACATAACCACAAGAGCAAATCACATATCCTTTTTCAAGAGGTTCAAAACTTTCCATTTACAAGAAAAGTAAGGTGCATTGATCCCAAATACACCATTTACACTCAAGATCCATTGTCTAGCAATCATAGGCCTCCATGGCCACCAAGAAACACACAATCAACTAAACAATCATCAAACACACAAGCTCATCACCATTTCAAGTTCAATTCCCATAGGTGTCTACATGACACCATCATCATATTATTCAACTCATCTATCAATTGCTAAGTAATTAGCATTATTAACATGTTATAATGCAATCAACACAATAACAACCATCATACAATCATATAGAGCGTAAGACAAAAGTGCTAACCTTTTCTCCGAAGACAACTAGCTAGTCTCATCGGTTTGGTGCTCTCCAACACCTTAGTTGCCTATTGGAACCAATCCAAGCAACACAAATCAATACCCAATACAATTTTATCAAAATCACTATCCTAGCTTTAAGGGGGTTTTATCAAAAACACTTATAATGACCAAAATCAACAAGACCAATTATTTGGAAGTGTTCTAGAGCCTCTAAGAGTCCTAATCATGTTATCAATGTAAATCAAATGCTTCAAAAACTAAAAACACCATTAGAGAGCTTTAAAAGCTTACCAATGAAAATAGTGGAGAATAGAGCTTGAAAATAGTTGCTAGAGCCTTTAAAGGTGTAGTTGATGGTAGTTGGAAACTTCAATGAGGTGGGTCTTTGGTGGTTGTAGGTGATTAATAAGGTTAGGGTTTTGGATAATGAAGAGAAGAGAGGAAACATTTTTGGTTTCTTGAAAGGGGAATGAGAGTGATGAGTGGAGATGAGAGGGTGTTAGTGGTGGAGATGATGGGCCTTGTTTGAGTTGTTGGGCTTGATTCACCAAATTGGGCCCAATAACCTCCAAGCCCACTCATAACCATTCGAACCAACCCGAAACTCCGCTCTGCTCTCGGTTTCTTTTTCGAAAATATTTTAAGACTCTAAAAATGTACTTGTACCACTAAAACCATGTTTGAATCGAATAGTCACATTTAAAATAGATAAAAATCTATTTTTCTGAAATTGGCTCGGTTTTACGAAAATCATTTCGAAATCATATTCAAATATCAAAATTTGACTCTACACTTCCGAATTTAGTCTCCAATTACAATTTTACCCCAGAGCGGATTTTCGATTTATTTCGATATGGAACTTTCGAAAATCAATTTTATAAAAACCGATATTTTGAATAATAAAACACTCGAAAATTTTTAGGCCCTACTTGTGGACGTTACATTTAATCCCTTATTCAACACAAAAGGAGTCAAAGAATTCATTACAGAATTCAAGACCATTATTAATTCTTAGAGCCTTAACCTTGCAATTAGATTTAGTCTCAACATGCAATTTCCAGATTTTAAATTTGTCAAGAGTTTCATCTTTACTCCTTAACAGATACATCCAAGCAAACTTAGAATAATCATCAATCATATATATAAAATAAACAACTCTTGCTAAAGGTTTTGGTCCTTGAAGGACCCCACAAATCTGCATGCACATATTCAAGAATAGAACCAGCTCTAAAATCAGATTTTACAAAAGGTATTATAGTTTGTTTACCAAAAATACAATGCTCACAGAAGTCCAGTTTACAATTACTATCATTCTCAATCAACCCCTTTTTCATTAATTCCCTTAAACCACTTTCACCCAAGTGACCAAGCCTGTTATGCCATATATACAGTTTAGAAACAACAGGTTTATCAGCAGTTAAAGTCTCAACAGTTTCACCTTCCAGTTGATACAAATTACCACATTTATTCCCTTTCATTTTTACCTCTTTAGTGTTAAAGTCCATTATACAAACAGTCTGATTTTTAAATACACATTCAAAGCCAAGATAAGACTCCTCCTCAAATCAGGCACATTACACATCATTCAACAATCGAACAGAACCACCAAAATGCTTAATTTTAACAGAATCAATGCCCTTACTCATGCATTTATGATCAGATCCCATTAGAACCAGTCTCTCATTACCAAGTTTGAGCTCATTAAACTAGTTCTTATTATGTGTCATATGATGCGTGCAACCTGAATCTATAATCCAATCTAAAACAAATTCTTTATTAACAACCTAGGCATCAGATAATTTAGCAACAATAGTCAAACCTTCACAGAATTGAACACGATCATCAAAAATAGCAACAGAATTAGAAGAGACAGGCTTAGAGATACCATTTGCCTCATCCTTCTTCTTTTGGAAGCAGCCTTTCACAAAATGATTCTGCTTCCCACAGTAAAAACCACTTCTTTTAGATTTATTCTTTCCTTTAGCCTTATCCTTAGAATTAACATTGTTATTACCGTGAATGTTACCATTATTATTCTTAGTTAAACTTCTTTTTCTTATTCCTAGCAGGTTTATGGTTTTGAACCATCAATCTTTCAGGTTCAGATTTTACTTTATCTTCATCAGCAGTTCTAAAAGTCAAAGCATCAATGATCAATTTAGTGGTCAAAGCAACATTATTAAACGAAATAAATTCCTTTTCAATACTGTGAGATTCAGGCAAAGCATGCAAAAACATCATAGCAAGATATTCTTCAAAAAGTATATTTTCTTCTTTAGTTCTACTATTATAATCCTACACAAGCCTTTTAAAAACAGTCAAGTTCTCAGCAACCTTCTTTTTAGAATCAAATTTAAAACCAAACAATCTGTGCAAGCTTAACAGTCTATTTTGAACATCTTTTTCCAAATGATTTGTTTCTAATGCAGTCCACAACTCAGATGCGGTCTTAGAACTAGCAAGATTTATCATAACATCATCAGACAAATGCAGTAAAATCATACGATATGCCTTTTATTTAATCTTTTCTTTTCAACCTCAGAAGTATCCTCAACATACTCATTATCTACTGCACCCTCAACCCCATGATAAACAAGAACAGACAACATCTTTTTCTGCCAAAGAATAAAATCCTAATTACCATCAAACACTCCTATATTAATATGTCTTGAACCAGGGGCTTTAGCCATATTAATCCTAATAAGGCAAGAAGCAAACAAAGCAGGAAGACAGGGCACAAAACAAAAAAAGTAAGCAAACTGACTTTACAATCACAAAGCAAAAAACCAGTAGCACAGTTTAACCAATCAAGAAACAACAACAGATTAATGCTATAATTACAGTTTTAATTAAACACAAAGAATTCCAATCAATACAATCAGAGATTGAATTTACAATAAAAACAAGCTCAAATAATACACTCAAACATCAAGAACCACAAAGAATTTCAATCAAGCAGTTTCCCTGAGGGCGTAAACCAAACCCACTCAGACAGCAAAATTGAAAAGCAGTCAACAGGAGAACTAATCCTAAAGGTTTGAGAAATATACCTAATAGAAACTAAAAGCCGTAATATCTTTTAGTATTCCATTATTAGCCATTTCTGTATCTGTTTCCCTTTTTCTTGATTTTATTTGTATTATTTCTCCTTCCTTTTCCAGATTTCAGTATCTATAACAACACAAAGTCAGTACCACCATATTCAAATATCGACATAACTAAAAAGACAATAAAGAGATTTGAATGATTCCAACAGATCCCTTTCAAATCTATTTTGACTATTCTTCGAGATTGACTTAGGGTTTTCCGTCGTCGTTGATAGGGGTTGCGCCCGCCACTGCAAGAGACAACAAAGAATGCAAATACGTAAAGAATATAAAAAGAAATCGATAAAGTAGAGAGTTAGGGTTTAGAGAACGAGCGATTTCGCACTGATACCACTTGTTGTAAATACTACAACAATAATCACTCTTATATGAACACAGAATCAGAAGAATCACAAGAACACAGTCAATTTTATATGGTTCCACCGGTGGCTCCAAATAACCTCATAAAGGTATACATCCACGGGGTTTCCGGCTAAGCTGCCGGTTGCACTATGGTGGTGGTTATTACAAGCACAAAGAGCACAAAAGCCCTTCAAAGATCCAAAGAGGAAGAAGACACAGAAAACCCTAATTCATCAGAGCAAAAAAGACAAACCAGATAACAAAACAATAAAATAACAATCTGGTGCTACAGTAACTAAAATAAAGCTTATATACGTGTGGGTCGGGTTGGGTCAAAAGATCTTGGGATTTATTAATTTCCAAGATTCATAAGTCCATACCAACATAAAAGCAACCCTGTTAAACTATAATACAAAAGTATCAGTTGAGATATGATACAAAACACAACACAAATGAACCAAATGCTCTAGATGTTCTCATATATATATATATATATATATATATATATATATATATATATATATATAATCAAGGTTGAAAAATGAATAGGGAAAATTTTAAAATCTAGTCCATTTAAACTTTAATTTAAGTTTATAAGCCTTAAAAAGTTCTTTTAAGTTTTTAAACTTTACAAAAGTTTGTTTTCATAAAATGAGCAAACATACCCAAAATACCCTTCATAACTATTTGCATAACTAAGTTTGTCCCCAAACTTTTTAAAATTGGATTTTCCTCCACATATGTTTTAAAATATGTCAAAAGAACCCGAACGTTCATCCATTACTCAAGAAATTAAACAAGATCTTGTTGAATTAACAAGGATTCTTCAAAAGTCATTTTGATAAAGAAGATATAAATATTTTTTATAAAGAAAACTTAATTAATCAACAGACTATAATTAATAATCAAATCAAGATAATAGCTGTCATTGACACTGTAACTCTCCTAATTAACGAGATTAATTCCAAATTAACATCTCCTGAATTAGGAAAACAATTGTCATCTACTGTCATTTATCCTGAGTATCTTCAAAGTCTTTTTAATTCAGATCTTGAGTCTGAACCCATTGAAATAGGTCCTTCGTTTCAATATAGACTTCCTAAAAATGAATGAATATTGAACAAGAGATCTTTAATCTTCGTAACATGATTGAGTCTCTGGCTCAATTATCCTTAACTGATCAACCTTCTATTAGCAAGGAAATCAACCATGCTATTAGAGAAGTTGAAAATGAAGAATTCATCTATATGCCTGATTCGGATAGCGATATTGCTAATCCTGCAGACGTTATGGATGAAGAAATAAGTCACAAAACTCAAGCTAGCCCCTTTGCTGTTAAAAATGAGTTTGGTAAAGAAATTCCAGATTACGAATCTGACCGTCGGCATGACCGCCAACGGAAAGAACAAGAACTGGATAATGAAGCATTTAGAAAAGGTTATATACGCCAAGATGAGGTCTGGCAAAAAATTCCTGAAGCATATAAAAGTAAAAAGACACAAAAAGATTCAACATTTTTAAATCTTGATTGTGAGTCTGATGAAAAAGAAGCTTTTAAAACTTGAGCTAACAGAATGATGTTAGAAGCTGATCTTAATGCTAAAGTAAGAACCTTTAGAGTTGATAGCATTTTTAATTGGATAGCTCTCCAAACAACTAGAATTGTCCAAAACTTCCTTTACAAGATTAAAAATAATGAATTAATAAACAATCTTAATCAAGTTGGCAACACGTCAACACAAGCAGCAATGCTTATAAATTTGATAAGTCTTGAGTTCTTCGGTGAAGATCACTCGATGATGCATGGTACTACAGTTGATAAGCAGCATAAAGAAGCTGAATATCACCTGAATAACATGTCAATCTGTGATCTTTGCAAACTTAAACCATATACATGCGAATTTAAAAGATATTATTATAACTTGGCAACTGAGAGTCAACATTATGTAATTGCCTACATGATGAAACTCCCATACCCATATAACATAAGAGCTAGAGAAAAATATGAATCTCAGAATCAACGCTCGCTTGGTGCAGCTATTCGCGCCACTGAGCAAGTAATTGCTGAAAAATGTCAAGAAATTTACGCCATTAAGCAAGCTAAGTCATATATTCCTCTTTGTTGCGACAAAAAGGAATATGTTCCTTAGCACTATGGTTGTAAAAAGTTTCTAAAAATTTTTCAAAAAAGAGAAAGTTTCCTAAAAAGAAATTTGGTAAATTTTTCAATAAATCTTCCAAAAAGGGTTGGAAAAATAGAAATTTCTTCAGAAAGAAATGAAAATTCTCAGAACCTGGTTCTAGAAATAAAGTTTGTCCTAAGGGTAAACCTAAGTCAGAATGTAAGTGTTTTATTTGTAAAAAGTTAGGGCATTATGCTAATGAATGCCCTGAGAAAAACAGTCCCAAATATAAAGAGAAGGAGAAACTTCTTAAGTTTGCTTACTCTTTAAATTTGGAACCAATTGAAGAAGACTTTTCTTCATCTTCAGAAAATGAGTCAGATAATGAATCAAAATCTGAAATTTACAATTACTGTGAATATCAGACGGATGAAGAGAGCGAATCAGAACGCGACCTTCATACAGATTCAGATTCTGAATAATAAAGATAACCCTAGAATCTTCGCTTATGTAGATTTTGGTGCCACAACAAGTTTTGCTGATCAAACAGTACAACTTAACTGGATTAGACTTTCTTATCCAATTAAAGTCAAAATTGCAAATAACACTATTGAAAAGATAGTGTTACATGCAAAGAATGTTTTAGTAAAAATTCAAGATAAAATGTTTTGGTTCAACATTGTTTACCAAAAACGAACAGGTATGAAGTTTATAATTGACAATGATTTCTTAAAAAGTCATGCACCTTTTGTGCAGAATTCAGATAACATAAGTTTAAGATGTCATAAGTTTAGCTCATCACATTTAAAACAAAGAGCTCAAGAGGTCTGGCTACCAATTGAGCGTTATACAAAAAATCTAAAAAAGATTATCTGTAGTTTTAACATCATATTATGTGGTATTGAAGCTATTGCTAAATCTAAAACTAGTCTCCAACAAAAGGTTGATGAAGTTTTAGACTCTGTCTGTTCTGAGAATCCTTTGGACTCAAAGAACACAAATTTTATGACAGTTCATATAGAACTGAAAAATAAAAATGCAGAAATAAAAGTTCCTAATAAAATTCCTTATTCAAAGGATGATATTGAGGAATTCAAAAAAGAATGTAAGATTCAATTTTAAACCGCATTCACGGATCAAAATAGTTTTCGTCTTTAGATGCAAAGTCAGGTTATTGGCAGTTACGTCTTGATGATGAAACTAAACCATTAACTACTTTTACATGTCCTCCTCAAAAGTTATATCAATAGAATGTTCTACCATTTGGTTTGAAACAAGCTCCATCGATATATCAAAGATTTATGGACAAAAACCTCGAAGGGCTAGAAGAATTCACTCTAGCTTACATCGATGATATTTTAGTCTTTACAAAAGATAACTATGAAGATCATCTTCATAAACTTTTGATCGTTTTGGAACGATGTAAAGAAAAAAGTTTAATTCTTTCGAAAAAGAAAGCTGTTATAGGTAAACAAGAGATTGATTATCTTGGTTTATCAATAACAACTGATGGTTTAATAAAGTTACAAGACAATGTCTTGGAAAAGCTTGATAATTTCCCAAACAAACTTAATGACAGAAAATATTTGCAACGTTTTCTTGGTATTGTAAATTATATTTCATCACAAGGTTTTTTGAAAAGCATTTCAAAGTTAACCTTAAAGCTTTCCCCAAAATGTTCTACTAATATGGAATGGTCGTGGAGTGACCAGGATTCCAAAACGGTTCAGTTAATCAAGGATAGATGTAAAAATCTTCCGAGATTATACCAACCGAATAATAAAGACTACTTGATTGTTGAAACTGACGCCAGTAATGACACCTGGGCAGGATGCCTAAAGGTAAGAGTCTCTACTAGTCAGGATATTACCGAGGACAGTGAGATGAACCTTACTGCTCGGAATGGCTCTCAGAGTCATATAAATGAAAATTTAAGTGCCTCAAAAAGAGGAAAATACAGAGAACTACTCTGTAGATATATAAGTGGGACTTTTAGTCCAGCTGAAAGAAATTATTCAACCCATGAACGAGAAGTTCTTGCGGCAATAAAAACTATTCGCAAATGGCGAATTGATCTTTTACCAAACGAATTTACACTTCGAACTGACAATTCTTATCTTACAGGTTTTGTAGCCTTTGATTTAAAGACTGAATTAAGTCAAGGATGCCTCGTCTGCTGGCAGGAAACACTTGCAAGATATCCTATAAAGTTTAAGAAAATTAATGGTTCGAATAACGTCATTGCTGATACACTCACTCGTGAATGGAAATAGCAATGAAATCATTAAAGCTTCAGCTCAAGAAAGAACAAGATGAGTATGAGCAGCTCTATGCTCAATTAAAAGAAATTCAACAACGTTACTCAGCTCAAGAACAAAAGGTCAAGAGCTTGAGAAGTGCTCTTCAGCTCATAAGTCAGCATTGTAATAGTCCATCAGAATGCCCAAACGCCAGCGTGGTGGACCTATTAAAGTCAACAATAAAGTCAGAGCCAACAACGGCAGTTAAAGAATCATCATTAACAATAACGACATCATCAGCAACGGTGTCATCATCTTCACCTCAGGAAAAACCATTTCTTGAGAAAAAGAAAGAATCAATCTTGGCAGTCTCCTTAGACAGAGCCAAAGTTATTGAAGACTTGGAAAAAGTCAATGAAATAATTAATAAGTCCAAGCTTTCTAAGAAGGATTATTACGTCGTTTTTAACGGCCCTGGTAAAGGAATCTATGATTCATGGCATAAAGCTTCATTATTCATCTTGAATCAAAATGGAGTCATTCATAAAAAGTATCCAACGATGGAACAAGCAAAGGATGCTTTTGAAGAGTTTAATAACAATGATAAGTCATTCAGGGAGAAGTTGATTCGTCCATCGCCTCCAATTACTCAGAAATATAAGTCAATGTACCTCATTGGTTCAGTTCCCACAAGTAGCCAGGTGCAGGAGCAGTTAAAGTTAAATAAAGTAGATTTTGAGAAGGGAATTATATTCCTAAAAACATGGTCTTTGAACAACAGGTTAGAAAGATCATATTACCCAGTCAACGGCATGGGAAGTGAGTACTCTAAAATTGTGGCCATAGAGGATACAAATCCTATAATGGTCTACAAACTCTGGAAATATGGTTTGCTTCATCAGATCCATGTTACAGGGACTTTTAAGTGCTAGGAAAAGTTTCCACACCATTTCAAAGTGGCAGTGGAAAATTTCAGGAAAATTACAATGAGCCCAAGACAGGTTCTTCGTTTTATATCATCTTTACCAGTCTTCGGAAAAGATGGTGAAATCATTTTCCCATCACTATCATGTGTAAAACTGATGGTTGATGAGTATGGTTTTCCACCAATTGATGAAGATATGAAAGTTGACAATGTTCTTTCCACAAAGAACATTGCTAACTCTTTAGCATCAGTGTGGAAGAATACTTCTTCCTTTAATGACTAGTCTAAGATGAGACTGCAATATAAGTCGCCAGAATGTTTACTCTGGTCAGTGAATAAGAGAAAGATTACATATGGAGAGCTCGAGCAGGTTCTCAACTTTGATTTTGAATTCAAAAACTTTACAAGTAGGATGACGACCCTACCAGAAGAAATAAAGCTTAGACTATGTTTTACAATGCGCTCCTTCCAGGTGCACACATGTGAAATATGTCAGTTTGAAACAGTAGGTGAATTTGAAGCCTACGAAAGTTCAAGATATATGTCGGCAGAAAGCGCCAAAGAAGATAAGGCGGAATCTGCTTTTGAAGATAAAGATGAATCAGATGACTCAGAAGGGGACCACGAGGTCTTCATTGATAACTAGCAGACAAATGAAAAGGCAAAAGTATGGATGAAGCCATGTGAATGAATAATTGAGTCATGTATTAATTGAGCCATGTGATTTATGCGCTTACATAATTGAGTCTTGTAATAATTGAGCCATGTGATGCATGTTCTTACGTAAAGAGGGTAGTTCGGGGTTTGTCCACTCACCCTTCAGGCCTATATAAAGACCTGATCTATGTATCTTAAAGAACAACCAAGTAACACTGGTTGAAACCTAAGTTTCATAAATAAAAGCTTTCCTTTCTATGTAAAGAAACTCTTGTGATTTCTTGAATTCATAAGTTGATTTTCATAAGTAGTATTTTGTCAAAGCACTTTGGAAAGGCGAAAAGGCAGTGGCCTTGGAGAAGCCAAACACCCACAGCAGAGGCAAAAAGACTTGTGGCGGATTACTTCAATTCAAGGTATCATAAATTTTCTTTTGAGAAAAGATTGTTTATCATGGATTTCATTGAATCTTTAGATTTGCATGAAGAGTCTACACTAATAAGAATACAAGAATTAAAGGATAGAGAATTTGAAAAGATTTGTAACACAGAAATAACTCTTTCTAAAAAGGAATGCTTTAAGAGAAAACCTTTAAGACTTAACCCGATAAAGATAATGTCTTCAATAAGTATGCCTAACATAATTAATTATGGAGTATTGGTATGTGAACAACCAATTGATATTAAAGATGCTAAAGGTCAAAGTAAAATAGAATTAATTGATCTCATAAAGATTGAAAAAGTTCTTGAAAAACTTAAATATCATGAACAAATCCAGATGGACTGACTCCATTTAGGTGTTCTTCAGATAATCATTAAGTCCACCTTTGCAAAAGGTATTGATTCTCTTATATCTATTGCCGTTAAAGATGAAAGAATCCAAGATCCAAATGATTCGATACTTGGAATTGTAACTGGAAATTTAGCTGCTCAACAGCTGAAATTTCAAGTTCAACTTGGTAATGCCATTCCTCTTAGGTCAAAAAATCTTAACACTGCTATAACTCTTGTTCATAAGTTCTACAGATCAGATTTAATGAAGGAAGGACAATTTCCTTTCAGCATTACATACGCTTTTAGCTATGCATTAACAAATAGCACACATTCAATAATGTTTGCTAACTCAGACAGAATTTATTTTGATAGCCTTTTTTCAAAAGTCCTTTTAAAAGAAATCCCTCAAAGAAGACCACGCCAAAGTCTTGATCTATATAGAAAAACTAAACCTGCCAATGGTCTCATTCAGCAGGAAAGATATTTTCCAAGAAATACTCTTAAAGAAGATTCTTCAAAGGCATCATCTTCTGAACAGAAGGAATATCTATATCCTTCTTCTAATCAGGAGCTTGATCTCCAAATAATTTCAAAACAAATTAATAACTTGACATCATACGTCCAAACACATTTATAAGTCATGTGTTTCTACGGTTCTCTTTGTGTTAAACTTTGCAGAATTCCAATGGAAGACTGTGATGATTTTAAAATTCTTTTAAAATGTTTTCAAGATGTTATTAATTCAGAAAAAGAATGTTTAGATGAAAATGTTGAAGATTTAGCAAATGAAGAAGAAAAAATGCATCATGAATTATGTCAAAGAATGATTAACGAATCACAACTTAAAATTGAGCTTTTCGAACAATTTAAAGAGGTATTAAAAACTTTTGCAAATAATAAAGGATTTAATATTGATTAAAGTTATGAAGAATTGGTTTTTAAGTCACAATTATGTTGAGCTTCTTAAAATAAAAATGATAATTTTTCATGATAATTATGAATCCTTTTTGAGAGATAATAACCATCATATGGCTGCATTAGCTTATGCAGATTATAAAATTTCAAGTATAAACCTTAAAAATTTTCAAAAGCTAATAGCATATGCATGATTTTACTCGGTTTCAGTCTAAACCCTGAGCCCCGAAAATTTAGTATCAGAGCATGGTAAAATCCTATTTTTCTATAAATCAAGGGGTGTCTTTGAAAAAGTCCATCATAAAGTATTTTGTCCTAAAGGGTATAAATGTCCAAAAGGCTCATACAGTGAAAATGAACTTTCACAAAGTTTATATTTGCAAAACAGACTTTAGTGGCTCAAAAACTTAAGTCCAACTTTTATTGTGTTATTTGTGAAAGTTTCCCAAATGAATATGTATGTAATTTATGAAATGTTATAACCATTAAATAAATAGATAGATTGAAATGATTAATATGCTATATGTGTAGTTTATACATTACGAAATTTGAACTCGGTGATTATTTGTAATGTGCTTGAAAAAATGTTTCATGCTTATCTTAAATGTGACAATGTGAATTTAGTTTGAACTTTGAAAAGAAAAATGAACCTGGTAATAAGATGCCATATATGGATGGAATGGTTGAAATAAGTAGCATGTAGTAGAAGAATGTATTGCATAAGAAATTATGTATGACATACACTTGATAGTTAGGAAATTTGGTTGGTGCTATTCTGTCTCTTCTATTCCTAACAAACTGGTATCAGAGCATAATTTGGGATTAGTCATGACATCAACATCATCAACAAATCTGATTCATCATCTTATTGATTTGATCATTGAATTTGTGGCATGTGATGAAAGAGGGATATAATGAAAATCCCTAACATTTATATTCATCGTATGTGTTAATATTACCTGAGAAAAAACTAATGACATAAATGAAAAATATGATAATATGATGAGTATAGATGAAGAGTTTAGTATAATTCTTGTGATAATTATTTAGTATATTAGAATAGGAGTAGATATGATATGAAATGATATTGTGAAGAGTGAATGACATATAAATTATATTGTTTGAAAATGGATGCAAAACTTGAAGTGTGACATGATGAATGATATTATATATTGAAACCTTGGTGACCAAATGTATAACATTCTCCATCCATGCCTAGATAGAATACAAGTGAATCGAGATTGGATGGAATTTAATTTAGTGTATGATAATGGTAAATTATTATTTTGACAATAATTTCAAGATCTTCATTGTGTATAAATTTATTTATATGCTTTAATTTGATATCAGAATGAAAAATAGATCTAAATTTTTTGTTGGCTTCAAATGAGTTCCAAAATTTTATGGGGTGATATCATCCAAATGGAAAATTTAATGCTAAAATTAATACAAAGACATTTAAAAGATATTTAAACAAAATTTTCAAGTGATTTGGAATGAAAAATATGATAAAAGTATTTTTAGTGCAAATTTGATAATTTTTAAAGTTTAGGGATATTTTTATTATTTTGAAATTTCAAGAGATGAATTGAGGTATACATGTATGAAAGCCCTAGAACAATTCTTCTTTGTCATTTCATAATCAATTATTTTCTTTCATCTTCTATATTTTTAATATTTTTCATTTTAGAAACTACATTATCCTGAAGAACTATTTTTGGTGGTTTTTAATGAGAAAATTGGTAATTCTTAGCTACTTTTTAAGGTGTTAGAACTTTAGGAAAAAATAGGAAGGAGGTTAAAAGTGGTTGATTTGGTGTATGTTTCAGATTAGTTTTAATATGATTTTCATGCGTTTTCCAAGCATTGGTCATATTTTTGGTATCCTTGTGATTGTGGTGGCTTGTTGGTGTTAAAAAATGGAGTTTCTCATTCACATATAATGTAATTTCTAGCAATTGAACTTTGTTACTTTTGGTTTGTTCTTAATTTGGAAGGTGTGTGTAGTTTGGTTAATACAAATTTAAGTTTGATTTCATAAGTTTCAGAAAATTGATTTTGTGGATTTTTTTATTAATAATAAACCTTTGTGTTAAGTTAATTCTTTGCTACTAGTATGACTTGGTATATGATGGTTCTCCAGGTTATTTAATAGCTAGTTTTAGGTGAAATTGTGTTCATGAATTAAAAATTGACTTTTGTGCAAATTTAAGGCAACTTTTGATTAGTTATTTGAACTCTATTTGATTCCAAGCTTAAATATTTGAGAAGACTTATTGTAGAGTTATAAACGCACACTAAATAGTTTAAAGATGACTATTTGAGAAAGATAAAAATCTAGAAAATTTTCCATGGATCGCGGCTTGGAGCTTAGTTTTTCATCACTTTTTTTTATTCATTGTCATTGAAAGTATTGCTAATACGAATGCATGAGAACACTTTTAGGCACAAATTTTTGAAATTGGATTATTCTTTAGGCTTATAACCCCATGATAAAAGTGATTAAGAACCATGTTTCTACAGCTTTTTAACATGATTAAGTTTTAGTTTATTCATTTGTAATGATTATATTGATATGATATGTTTCATCTACGATGCCATAAATTAGTGATCAAATTTTTAAGTATGAGGATTGAATAGGTTGACATGATTATTTTAGTTGGTAACATTGTCCAAATATTATGATTCTATTCTTGGTATCCAAATTTAAATGGACATGATCCATTTTAAGATTTCAGGATAGGTGGTGAAATTTTCTTCCAAATTTTTTTTAGGATTCTAAGTTGGATAGACACCCATCCAATTTCTGATATTCGGTTCGGTTACTGACAGTGAAAGTCTTGTTAGATATCTACCCAGTAAGAATTATCAGGGTCATTAAGGAAAAGGGATATGCTATGAGTTATGATGCTTGATGATATTAGCATATTAATATATGATCTAGATGTTATGAAATGTTTAAAACTAGGGCTTTTTTCATATATGGGCTTTTTAAAGTTTGAATTTTATTTGTAGGCCCAGTTTCAAATTCTTTCAAATATAAACTTTGTAAAGTTTGGTGTACATCACACAGGCTGTGCTTCCAATTTTATCCTCGGTTTAAATTTTTTCAAATATTGCGCACTTCACATATTTGTGATCCAAGATCACACATTTCTGATATGAAATCAGAAATTGTGATTCAGTTGTTATTTTTATTTCTGATCTAGATTCAAAGATGTCTGAAGAGATTTCAGAATTTGTGAAGTGATATCAGAATGGCAGTACGAAAATAAAAATTCAAGTGGAGGGTAAAATTATCAGCACGGCCTATTTCTGAAATCAAACTTTCACGAGGCTTATTTTTTTTTGTAAAAATTTGAAAATTGACTTATAAAAAAAAAATCAAACTTTAAATGGCCTATTTTCAATTATTTCCACTTAAAAACTACATCTATGAATGTAATGACTCATATTCAGCAATAATTGATGTTATTCATGAATGCATATAGATGTACATGTATATGTTGAACATATGTGCTAGTGGTTGAATGTGACTACTAGTACGAGTGAGCATTTGGGTGCTTGGTTCGGCTCTAGGTAGAACTGAACATAAACATATAATCATAATACTCTAAATAGCCAAAACCGAACATCCAAACTTTTGAACATGAATCAAACACCTTTAACATATTCGGTTCTGTTTGGTTTTAGGATGTTTTAGGCAAAAAAAAATTTACTTCCAACTCTTTTTTTTTTTTTGAAAAATATATATAATACTCATTTTACCTTCTAAATAAATATACATCAAATAAAATAATATGCATTCAAGGAATAAAATAAATTAAAAATTATAAAAGGAAAAAAATACTATATAAGTTCTAAGAGTAATTTTAAATTATCATAATCTAAAATTAGGGTCTGTTGCACTTTTGAACTTTTTATTAAAAAAAAAGTTAAATTTTCAGATTAAAGTTAAAATATTTACAAAAATAAACTTTTTTGAAAAGTTTTTTTGCAAAAATAGACTAAACTGACCATAACACCCATGCTTTCCGATTTTTGATTTGCTTCCCAGACAACTTAGATGGAGAAGTAAAAATATACCGGGAAGTAGCAAAATATAACTGCTTCTTGGTGTTTTGCTCCAGGATCGGGATACATGACACCAGAAGCAGTTTTTCCTACTTCTTTGGTCTGGTACTTCCCAGTCCACCAGAAAGCTCATTTTTAAAAATAAAATAAAATAATTCAAAAGTTTAGTTTTGCAATTTTTATATAAAAAATCTAAAAGTGCAAAAATTTTAAGATTTATCTAATACTAATAAAAATTTATAAAATCTAATTTTGTGTATATCATTTATAGTTTAAATATATTATATTTTTGTTAAATACTAAAAAAAATCATTTAAAGATAAAATAAATTAAAAATTCTAAAGGGAGAAAAATTATCATATAAATCTTAAGAGGAACTTTAAGGTATCATAATTTATCATATTTAATTTTAAATTAAAAAGATAGTATCAATTTCTTTAGTAAAATAATATATAACCATATGTAAAACATAATAAAGAATTGTATGGAAAAGATAATATGAAATCTACCAAATATAATTATTATTTGATATATTTTATATATAATATATATATATATATATATATATTAAGTGCATAAAGATTTTGTTTTCTAGAATTCGGTCTATTTCCATTGACCAAGCCAATTTAGTTGACTTTTTTAAAATTTAATGTAACTCTTCTCAGTTATTCCTATAATTTGGTATCTCTCTAGCATTTTTCTTTTAAATATTGGACATAGGCAACCAAGTTTAATTTAAAGAATAGTCAATTATTTTTATTTAAAAGAAGAAGAAGACTGAATTTATATAATTAGGGGTGGTTACGGTACGGTTTGGTTTTCGATTCAACCGAAATTTCTTTTTATTTTGGAATAAGAAAATCAAACTGAACTGAACCGAACCAAATCAAAAATTATCGGTTCAGTTTAGTTCGGTCCAAAACAGAAAAAAAAAATTTAAAAAAAAAAACGAATTAATTTAACTTGATTTTTTTGTTTAGATCAAAACCAAACCGAATCAAACCAAAAAAGTAATCGGTTTCCTACCATCAAAACCAACCAAATTAACTAAAAAACTGAACCTGACCGAACTTGCGGGTTTGGTTTGGTTTGATTAGGTTTTGGTTTTTTTTTTCCACCCCTATGTATAAGTAACCGAAATTGTCTTATTGTTTCAATATGTGATCATAAAGTTTATTACTAATCTTTACCGCACCAAACAGATATGTACCATGTTAGAAAACCAAAAGCTACTAGATAGTCAAACATCAGTCATTATACTTTCCACGTAATATTACAATATTTTCCACAAGGATAGAAACTCACTTCTCCTTAAGGTCTTCCTCCAGTGTAAACGAAATTCAAAAAGAAAGAAACTCCATCTAGATATTTTGAACCAAAAAAGCATATAAAAAATATGGAGAAAGCGGTAGAGTTTTCCTTGGCTGATTTCTTTTCAAACAAGTTGCAAAGTGAATTCAATAATATTATTATATTTCTGTACTTGATACATACTAGTCATACTTCAATAATATTAAATTATCACCAATACTTTAAAAAAAAATTAAAAACATTGACATTGTTACAAAACCAAACCAGAATCAATACCCAGAATACTAGAACCAACACAAGAAATGACTTACATAATACTAGAGATAGAAAGAGAGGAGGAAGATATGAAGTGAATTGGCAATTTTTACCCATGCCTTCTCCTTCTATTTATAGGCAATTTATGGGACACTTGTTACATACAAACATACATAACTCATGCAAATTGACACATATCTATGTTGGTGGAATCCAACTATATACCATTACATAATACTCCCCCTTGGATTTCACCATCGACTGCCTCGTTAAAAACCTTACCAGAAAAAAAAACCCAGTGGGACAAAAACTGGATAAGGGAAAAAGAGTACAGTTGAACCCAGACATTTACAAAACTCCCCCTAATGAAAACACCCATAAATCAATCAACTAATTTGGAGAGTCTTCGCATTCCGATTCCGTGAAGCAACCTTTCGAATGTGGAAGTTGGTAATGTCTTTGTCAGTAAATCAGCCAAATTGTTTGAAGATCGAATCTGCTTCACGTTGATTTCTGGATTCTTGGAGCTCGTGGGTGTAGAAAAATTTGGGAGATATGTGCTTCGTTCTATCCCCTTTTATGTATCCACCTCTCACTTGGGCGATACAAGCAGCATTATCTTCGTAAAGAATTGTTGGCTCATTTGATTGTGGGATACCACATGAACTCTGAATATGATGTATAACCGATCTCAACCAGACACATTCCCGGCTGGCTTCATGCAATGCCAAAATTTCAGCATGATTTGAAGAAGTAGCAACCAAAGTTTGCTTTATGGATCTCCAAGAGATAGTCGTGCCATTATATGTAAAAATATATCCAGATTGAGAACGAGCTTTGTGTGGATCCGAAAGATAACCGGCATCAGCATAACCAACCAACCCAGAAGGATTATCTGAATTTGAATAAAACAGTCCCAAATCAACAGTTCCCCGAAGATATCTAAGAATATGTTTAATTCCATTCCAGTGACGACAAGTCGGGGCAGAACTGTATCTAGCCAATAATTTACAGCAAAAGCAATATCTGGTCTCGTACATTGGGCTAGATATAAAAGGGCACCAATTGCGCTCAAGTATGGTGTTCCAGAATCCAAAACATTTTCATCATCATCTTTGGGTCTGAATGGATCCTTTTTGGGATCAAGAGAACGAACGACCATTGGGGTGCTTAATGGATGACATTTTTCCAAATTAAATCTTTTAAGATCTTTTCTGTATAAGCTTTCTGATGGATCAAAATTCCATTATTTCTATGTTCAATTTCTAATCCCAGACAATATTTTGTTTTCCCCAGGTCTTTCATTTCAAATTCTCTTTTCAAATATTCAACAGTCTCTTGGATTTCATTTTGAGTTCCAAGTTCATATCATCAACATAGACTGCTACTATTGCAAAACCAGATCCTGATTTTCTAATGAACACATGGACAAATAGTATCATTAATGTACCCTTCCTTAATTAAGTATTCACTTAGACGATTATACCACATTCGTCCAGACTGTTTTAATCCATATAGTGACCTTTGTAATTTCACTGAGTATAACCCTCGAGGTTTATTAATTTCAGGGATTTTTAATCCTTCTGGAACTTTCATGAAGATTTCTGTATCCAGGGAACCGTATAGATATGCAGTTACCACATCCATTAACCTCATTTCCAGATTCCTTTCTTTCGCTAATCCAATCAAAAACCGAAAGTAATTGTATCCATCACAGGTGAATACGTTTCATCAAAATCAATCCCAGGCCTTTGTGAGAAACCCTGAGCAACCAATCGGCTTTATATCTCACAATTTCATTTTTCTCATTTCGCTTTCGAACGAATACCCATTTATAACCAACTGGATTAACACCTTTTGGTGTTTCAATAATGGGTCCAAAAACGTTCCGTTTATTCAATGAACTTAATTCTGCCTGGATTGCTTCTTTCCATTTTGGCCAGTCATTTCGTTTCCTACAATCAATGATGGATTGAGGTTCATAATCATCATTCATCACATCAATAGCTACTGCATATGAAAACATATTATCAACAACAAAGTTTTCACGGTTCCAAATTTCTTTTGTATAATTAATGGATATTTCTTCATTCTTGGATACATTTACCTCCTGAGAGGTCTTTTCCTCATTTGGATTTCCGACTTCCACAATTTGTAAATTTTGATTAGTATCTTTCGGAGGTATCATATCAATAGTATTCTCGATTCTAACTTTTCGTTTTCGTGGTACAATATCTTTGGACCAACAGGTCTACCACGTTTTCTCTGGATTTCAGATGCCTCACCAGTTACCATCTGTTTTGATTTCTCAGTAGGCACATCCAGTCGAGCTGGTGCATTACATGCTGGTATATGAGATTTCGTAACTTTAGTAGCATCAACAAAACTATCTGGTAAACGGTTCGCAATCATTTGTAAATGAATTATCCTACGTACTTCATTTTCACTTTGACCAGTACGTGGATCTAAATAATGCATCCTTTCACTTTTCCAAACAAGTTCATTTTTACCAGCATTAGAAGGTTCATCCTTTCCAAGTCGTGGGAATAATTCTTCATTAAAATGGCAATCTGCAAATCTTGCAGTAAACATATCACCCGTCATGGGTTCCAGATATCTAATTATAGATGGTGAATTATATCCAACATAAATTCCCAAACGACGTTGTGGTCCCATTTTGGTTCTCTGAGGGGGCTATGGGAACATATATAGCACAACCAAAAGTTTTCAAATGAGATATATCTGGTTTATTTCCAGTTACCAACTGTAACGGAGAATATTCATGATATGCAGTGGGTCTCAGACGTATCAGTGTGGCTGCATGTAATATTGCATGACCCCAAGCGGAAATCGGTAATTGAGTTTGTAACAACAACGTTCGGGCAATCATTTGAAGCCTTTTAATAAAAGATTCCGCTAATCCATTCTGGGTATGAACGTGGGGTACTGAATGTTCAACATTTATACCAATTGACATGCAATAAATCATTAAACGCCCTTGATGCAAATTCACCAGCATTATCCAAACGAATATTTTTAATCTGATAATCTGGAAATTGTGCCCTCAATCTTATTATCTGGGCAAGCAACTTAGCAAACGCCACATTCCGTGTTGATAATAAAGATACATGTGACCATCTCGCAGATGCGTCAATCAACACCCATAAAGTACTTAAATGGCCCACTTGGTGGATGAATTGGTCCACAAATATCCCCTTGAATTCTTTCTAAAAACGATGGACATTCAATATTTACTTTTAAGGGGGATGGTTTAACTATCAATTTCCCCTGAGTACAAGCAGTACAAAAATTATCTTTGATATCAATATTTTTAAATCACTTAATGGATGTCCATTAGAATTCTTAACAATTCTACGCATCATTGTGGACCCAGGATGGCCAAGTCTATCATGCCATAATTGAAAAACTTTAGGGTCAGTTATTTTCTTATTCATTACAGCGTAGGCTTCTATTGGAGATATTTTCGTAAAATATAAACCAGATGATAATGTATGGAGTTTTTCCAGAACAATTTTCTGTCCAAAAACAATAGACGTGATATACAAATACTCCATATTTTGTTCATTCACTGTCTCAATATGGTATCCATTTTTCCTGATATCTTTAAAACTCAACAAATTTCGTTTCGAATTACTCGAATATAATGCATTATGGATACATATTTTCGTTCCTTTTTCTAGCAGCATTATAGCTTTTCCATATCCCTCAATTAAATCAGCAGAACCAGATATGGTATTTACTCGAGCCTTATTCAGATATGTTCAGGAAATATTTTTTATCTCGGAGGATAGAATGGGTTGTAGCACTATCAATCAAACATATATGACATATTTCCTGGAATTTCCATATCCTCCAAATAACAAAGCCACATATCAGAATTTTTCAATTTTTCTGACTTTAATCAAATAAATACATACTAAGTCGAAAAATATATTCATGCAATTATATCCCATCATGGATTTCTCATATAATTTCTTCATAATTTTCATAATTTAATCTCTGAGATTCTATCTCAATAAACTATATTTATTTCAAATATTCATTGCTGAGATTTTTCTAGGCTCATTTCTTAATTGGATCCTTTTTCCCTTTCAAATAATCAGGATTATGATCTGGGTTGAGAGTAATCTCATTATTGCCATTTCCATACTCATCCATTTATATCAATATAATTTTTCCCAGATAGATCCAGAGCCTTTTCAATATTCCAATTTCCGACACTTTCTCAAGTGTCCATACCAATAACTAAAATAATAAACACAACTAAATAAATTGACAATTAAATTAAAATGCATTGCGTATGCTCTAAATAAAGATTAATGATGCAACAAAAATATATACATATATATCTGGACCAATTTTCTATCTTGGGTTGGCAGGCCAAACTTCACACAAGATTTTCTAGAATAATGATATCTTCTTGGTAAATATTTCAACTCCCAAAATAATCAAATATAATTTCTATATGGTCCAAATCAATTCAATTCAATCAACCAAATTGAATAATTCCTCTTTTCTTTTCAAAATTCCACATCAATATTTCAATAATTTTCCATATATATTTTAAACTTTCCACATAATCAACCTTCTTCATATTCAATTATTTATCTTTTCCTGGATAAATAAATTTAACCATCTTCTTGGTCAATAGATTTCATATGACAAAATTTAAATACAATAGATGTCCTATTCTTTTGTCATTTTTGTTTCTCCCTCTATAACAAATAATAATTTGAACCTCAGAAATTTTCATCTCAAAAGTAATTTCTTTCAAAAATAATTTCTTTCAATGGAATTTTTATCATCATTCATTATTTCCATATACCCAATATATGAATTCTATTTCTCAACCAATTTCCAAATTAACTCAATAATCTAAGACCAACTCACTTGATGAAATCAATTTCATTTTCATCTCAATTAATACATATTTTTCATATCTCAAGATGAACAATTCCCTTTTTTCAAACACCAAACAATTAATCAATAAATATATTTCCAATTAAATAAATATATCATCCTCTTTTTCAAATAATTATTCCTCTTTTCATCCATTTTTTTCAATTTTTTTTTTATTTATTTCCTCTTTTATACCAATTCTTTCCTTTTCTCTTTTCTACCAAATTTCCATTTCCCTCTTTTTATGGTTCCAGCATATTTTCCATTTTCATCTTTTTTATGGTTCCAGACCAACATCTCAATTTTTTTTTTCAATATAATTCCGGCAGCATCTCAGTGTAACCAAAACATCGTTACCATCACTTTCTGATCTGGAGGATCCGTCTGGGCGGCAACCAGAGAGCATACTCGTGCTGATAACGTGTTACAAAACCAAACCAGAATCAACACCCAGAATACTAGAACCAACACAAGAAATGACTTACATAATACTAGAGATAGAAAGAGAGGAGGAAGATATGAAGTGAATTGGCAATTTTTACCCATGCCTTCTCCTTCTATTTATAGGCAATTTATGGGACACTTGTTACATACAAACATACATAACTCATGCAAATTGACACATATCTATGTTGGTGGAATCCAACTATATACCATTACATAATAGACATATATATATATATTTTTTGAAGTTGGAATATCTCATTAATTTGATTTAGAAAGAGAATAAGAATATACTTAAAGGCTATTATACAAATCAATTTAAACTTTACATGGAACATATTTATTTTTCATATTGTTTTTAACCTAATTATCATATCACTTATCAAAACTTAAGATTAACAGTTTATGTTTGGCATAAGTATTTTAGAAACCCTTGAACTTGACTATACTTTCCAAGTTAGCCCTCCAACTTCACGAAGGGTCAATTTAACCCCTTAATTTTCAAATTTTGTGTCAATTAAGCCCTTTTTGCTGATATGGAGGGCTTAACTGACATTTTGGATTAAACCTTTTTCGCTGCCAAATCAGCCTCCACATCAGCAAAAGGGCTTAATTGACCCACTATTTGAAAATTGAGGGATTAAATTGACCATCCACAAAGTTTAAGGGCTAATCTGAAAAATATAGCCAAGTTTAGGGGCTGTTGAGACCCTTATACCTTTATGTTTTTAGACCCACATTTAATATACGCAAATACATGGTTTTATGAGAAAAAACCAATGTTTGAAAACTCAAAAATCGGAATCGGGGCGGAAACCCTCCAAAACCCCTAGGCGGTTGAGGCGGGGACTAGGCGGTCAAAGCGTTATTGACCAAAAAAATCAAAAGTCAACGGTTAATCAAATATAAATTAGATAATTATTTGGTATACTTATTAAAGAATATATATATATACTAATATTTTATACATTTTCATACAACCCAATCAAATATTTTAAGAATCAATTCAAACCTCACAATAGAAAACTAATGAAAATCACATATTAAATTAAATCACAACTCACATGCAAAATAAACTTGTTAAGTTGCTTTCAATTTGCATAAAAACCAAAACACAACACAATCCAATATGTCAAAAATCAGTTCACATGTCCATTTCTAAGTAGCAAAATTTACTTACAAAACTTATCAATATAGAAAAATTACAATGACACATTTATCAATAATTTTAACTTTCTATAATAATATTACATACTCATCGTAAACGAAGCATAAAATAAAGTAGCATCAGACCATCGATATTCGAGTTACTTACCTTGGAGACTAGCGACACTAGTAAGAGAAAAGGCTTACCGTCACCGTCACCAACAAGCAATAAGATTTGATCGTGAAAAAAAAACAAAATGAATTTGTGATTTAGGGTTTTATTATTTTAATTAACTTTTTAAAAATTGATATCCCAAAAAGACGTCGTTTTGATGTAGATGACGAAAGCGATTTGATCCGATTAGTCCGATTTGGGCTGCAATGAGCGCCTAGGCGGCCCATTAAGATGACTATGGCGGATAAGTCGAATTGAACGCCCGACTACCCTAAATTTGCTTCAGTTAATCATTAAAACGTCTAGGCGACCGCCTAGGCGGTCTAAGCGGCCGAGTTTTCAAATATTGGAAAAAACTATAGGTAAATCAAATATCTATTATGGGCTCATTAATTTTGACAAACTTTACATCATTTACTTCTATTCAAATCGAACTATTGTTAATCTTTCATTCTTGCAAGTAAATTTTCATGGGGAATACTCGGAGAAGTTATGTACGATATAGTGTAAAGTCAAAAAGAAAGATTCTTTATGAATTATTATTTATTTATTATTTTCCATTAAAAAGCTTGATTTAAAAATCTCTAATGTCACGTCCATAAGTTGGGGCTATTCGTTTCATATTTATTTTGAAAATCTATTTCGTTATTTGTATTTTATTATTTTATATTATATTTATCTATTTTTCGTTCAAGAATAAAATGGGTATTTTAAAAATATTGACTTTCTGGTTTGACCATGCATTTTGAATGATTTGACTTTTTGGGCAGTTTTGAAAATTAAAAGGAATTTTGACAAATTTAATAATTATTTCTCAGTTGGGGTCAAATTAAATTCAAATGGAAATTGTGGGTTTATGTTGACATTTTTCATATAATATATATATAGGAAAATTAGGTTTAGAAATCACTTTTACCAGATTTCTAAAAACTCTAAAATTTGTTCTCTCTTTTCTCTCAACTAAAAAAACCCTCGCCGTAGATTTCTAACATCAACTTTCAAGGATTTGGAAACGTGTTTTCCGTTTGTTTTCTCAATGGAGGTAATGATCATGATTCTCTCTTTCAATTAAATCACTTTACTTTTGATTTGGGGATTTTTAGAATAATTAGGGATTTTTGGTTTGGCAAAATTGGGGTTTTTAATTTCAATTGATTTGGGTTTTGAAACTCTTGATATTAGATTTATATATTTTAGGTTTAATTAGATCTGATTGGGATTTTATTTGCTGCTTAATTGAAGCCCTAACTTCTGACTTGGGATTTATATTTTTTATTCTTGATTTGATTTAGATCAAATTGGGGATCGTCAACCATAGTGATTCGGTGTATTTGGATTAGCAAGAAAGGTTAGTAGCCATGTTTATGCCCAAATGTTTGTATGATCTGCTTGTTCTTTGTGTTTATATGATTAAATTTAATGTAAACTGAAAATCTAAAATCTGATATTGGATTATTATATTATTACTGCTGCATTTGAGTATGGATTACTAGAGGTATATCTGCTGAATTTTATAAGTACATCTGTCTGTTTGATTCTGCAATTCTATAACTATATGTTCACTCTGCTGCTTAATGTGATTATATGAATTGGAATTCATATCTATTCTGATAAATCGACAACATAAATTCAGTAATTAGTATAAAGCCCTGTCCTAGATTAATATAATAAGACCAGCATGCTGTAGCGAAAATTAGATGTATACATTGATGCGCGAAAGCGTATTAGGCATTGAATGCCAATCTATTTCTGGATGCGACGGCATCATTTTGTAACTTTGCTCATATCTAGATGTGACGACATCATTCTAGGATCTTTGATCCATCTCTGAGGGTTTACCCTATCTCTGTTTTCCGTTCCCGATTTCTGCTATCAAGTTAATGACAAACCTGGTAAGTTAAACACCATATAATGTGATAATCTGAAATCTATTATGTCAAGTAATTGATTTTGCTATTGCTTCTGTATATTTGCTTTGATTTTCTTTGATCTCTTTGCGCTGCTTTATTTATTGAGTTCTAATCTTTGGGTAGCATGGATTTGACTGCTAATTCGCCTTAGGCGATAGAAATAGACCCAAGTAGATGTTTAGAGTTTTGAATAGCGAAAATCATAACTGAATTAAGCTAAATTTGTTTAATTTTGTCCCTGATTAAACTGTCTACTGAATTGCTTACCAAATTGTCACTTAAATCCTATCTTAAGAGTCAAATTGGTTCCCTGGACAAACTCGTTATTAAGCTACATACCAAATTACAATTCGATGAGCCTTGTAACCAATAGAAATACTTCATGGCCGAATTGGTAACCGAATTGTTAACTGAACTAGTTACCGAGATGTCACTTAATTCAGAGTAGAAACTTAAGTAATAATTAGGTACCAAACTGCTTACCAAACTAGATACCGAATTGTCACTTGAATAAGCAATAGAACTCGAATAATCTTTTTTATCAAATTGGTTGCCGAACTCTTTACCGAATTACAATTCTGTAAAGTTGGTAGTACTCCCTGACCAAATAACATGCAGAATTTTGTACCGAATTAACAGTTTGGTATCGGTCTTTCCCTTTGAATTAATTTGATAACTTTTAAGCTGTTTTTAGACGATAACTGCAATAATTTGTAATCACTTATCCTAGATCACGTTAAGGGGATTGAAATAAGAATAATTTGGTTTATTAATAAACTTGCTTGCTTATGTTTGTAATCACATGTTTATTAAACTAATCTGCATGTGTTGTGTGACATGTTAATCTATTAATATAAGATGCATATTGTGTGTGTTTATTGGACATTGGCTTACTAACCAGACATCGATAGTCTGACCCTTCATGGTTTTCATTTTTGATTTATATGGTTTCAACCCTTTTGGGATGAAAATTACTGAATTCAGACAGTCAGGTGGAGTAGCAAGATATCACACACATGTCAGCATCAATTTTTTATCTGGCATCAATATTGTTTCAGTTTTCAAATCACATATGACATTTGACTTCGGTTTATGTATTCAGACTTTGGAATTGTAACCGCTGCACTATTTTGAATTAAAGTTATGTTTAGCCATTTATGATTATTTCGATCACAACTATATTTTGTTGGAACTTGTAATTGAATTTCAAATTTAATAAGCTTTCAATAATGAGAATATTTTGATTATTGATTCATATATATGTATTTGCTTTGTTTTGTATCTATATTATATCTATATCTGCTTTGTATCTGTCTTTCTGTTCCATTTTATATATGGCATCTATCCTCCGCGTTCTTCCGTCAAGGTGGGGGTTCGGGTGTTACATCTAAAGTGTAAAACAAGTAAATTTTAGTTGCTTTCACTACTTTTAGATCGTGTCCAAAGTGTCAGGACGATCATTTTTTTTACGAAAAAACAAGAAAGACCAACATAATTTTTAATGAAAATATTAGGATCAAGTCAAGAAGACACGAAGAAGTAAATAAATCTAAATATTTTCAAATAAGAGCTGGTATAGACTATGATGAAGTGTTTGCTCTAGTACTTCGAATGGAAACGGTTAGGTTCATTATTTCATTGACGACACACAATTAGTGGAAGATTCATCAGATAGATGTAAAATCGACCTTTCTAAGTAGAGATATCATAGAAGAAGTCTATATCAAGCAGCCTTTAGGATATCAAGTTAAAGGACAAGAAGACAAAGTTTTAAAGTTGAAGAATACACTTTATTGATTAAAACAAGCACCGCGAGCATGGAATAGCCGGATCAACAAATAATTTTAAAAAAGAGCTTCATAAAGTGTCCTCACCAGCATGTATTGTCTGTCAAGAAAGAAGGAAAAACTATTATGGTTATGTGTCTATACGTGTTTAGCTTGATCTTTACAAGAAGAAATTTAAAGATATTTGAAGATTTCAAATAAGCAATGATCAAGGAATTTGAAATGATTGATATTTGTCTTATGTCATATTACCTTGGAATAGAAGTTAAGCAAGTAGAAGATAGGATCTTTATAACTCAACAAGGCTATGCAAGGGATCTACTAAAGAAATTTAAGATGAATAATTGCCAGCCTGTTACAACACTAGTAGATTATGGAGTTAGACTATTCAAGAAAGACTTTATCGATCTAACCAATTTCAAAAGTCTAGTCGTAAGCTTGTGCTATTTAACTTGCACAAGACCAAACATTTTATATATAGTGGGGTTAGTTAGTCGCTATATGGAAAATCCAACCAGTGGTCATTTCAAAGTTGCAAAACGGATACTTCACTATATAAAAGGTATGATGATTTTGGTTTGTCCTATATGGAGTCAAAGGATTTTAAGCTTCATGGTTATAGTGATAGCAATGAGCCTGAAGATTTGGATGAGATAAAGAGTACAACTAGATTTATATTTTTTATAGTAGACACTGCGTTAACTTGGGCACCAAAGAAGTAGCCGGTTGTGACACTTTCTACTAGTGAAGCAAAATATATGGCTACTACATCATGTGTGTGTGATAGCAGTATGGTTAAGGAATGTGCTTAAGGATTTGGGAATTAAGCAAAATGAGCTAACAACAATTCATGTGGAAAACAAGTCAGCAATTTCCTTGGCAAAGAATCCGGTGTTTCATGGTCGGAGTAAGCATATCGACACGCTGTAGGAATACACGCTCTGTTCCTGTGAACGTCTCAAAACATCCGCTGATACGTTAACTCAACTTGTTTAAGGTCTTTTGTCTTGTGTTATTGGACTAATTGTCTGAATTTGTTTCTTAATCTTGTGTCTACTCTATATTTTTGGCTAATTCCTACATCTTTATGTTGATCTCTGTGGTTTATTGCATTAATATATCTCTGTATTGGCCTATTCTTACATTTGCTATTTGATTCTTGGTTGACCAAAAAAATTTGTGATTCACTAATTTTGGTAGTTGTGGTTTCTTGTGCTTTTGTCTGTGTTGATTGTCTATTGGTAAATTAAGGCATATAAGCAAATTTTTGGATCATTTCTAATTGCTTACGTATTAAGATATCCGTTATCTGGTTTTTTGTTGCCTAAATTTGGTTTGATAATTTGCATAATTGTCATGTGTTATAACTGGAGATCCTGAACATAAATCAGTTTGTAGTCTCTTTTAAGTAATGCTCTGCGTTTATTGATTAACAATGGTTGTTTCCTTGTTATTATCTTAGATGATTAATCTGTCGTTACAAGATTAGTTCTTGATATACTTTGTGGATACAATCAGTTGCTGATCTATGTGACTATTTGTTATTAATCTGTCTTTGTGACTTCATTTATATTATGCTGAGTTGTTGCTTCTTCGTGATCGTTTATAGCGGTTTATTGGCTCTGTGACATATCCATATTTATGATATTCTTTGTGAATAAGTTATGTTATTGTTACCTTGTAATCATCTACAGCTGTTTCATCTTTGTGATTATTGTTAATTCTTTATTTTGACGTCTCTGTGACTATCTGCAACTATGTGTCTTTGTGATTACTGTAGTTCTATATCTTAGTACTGCTCTTTGTGATTATCTATACCTTTATATCTTTATGATTAAATTCACTTTGTATGGTTCTGTTTTTGTGATTTGCTTTGTACTATGCTAAACCTTGATTTACTAGTGAATATATTGATATTGACATGAAGTTGTGAATCTCTATGATAAATGAAGTATATTGATTCAATTTTTGTATTATCTCGTAGAAAGATAAATACTGTATTGTTTTGTTTCCTAATGAGCATATTAGTCTTGATTGTTTTTGTACTGTTTGGTTTTTTGTGGAGTCGATAAATCTGCAAACCAGAATCTTTCGGAACCATAAATTTAGTCATTTGTAGAAAAGAAATTTCATCATTAGTTTGTGTTTTCTTTGAACTTTTTTTCCCTCTCAAATAAGACTAATAATGTGTTTTAATTATCTTAAACTGCAAGTTTTGTATGTTTGCTCTTTAAATAAAATAGTTAGTCTATTACTTTTAAATTGAAACATACACATGTTTTGGAATCTGTTGTTGTTTGAAATTTTCGTTAAATTCAGATATATCTGTCCTATCAATTTTTAAAATTCTGTCATGATTAGCACATATCTGGTTACTAATTCCTAATTTTTTTTAAAAATGTTGTTTAAACCCCTTGATATGAATTGATAGGTTTCAGATTTTTGGTAAATCTAATAAAGGATTAACTTTCTACTAAAGTTTTCAGAATGGATTTTAAGAGATTTAATGTCATCATTTTATAAAGGTTTTGCAAGATTAATCCTTCTTTGAACTATTTCAGTGTGTTACATATGAAATTTACATATGAAATGGAATTTTAATAGTTAAAATTAATTTGTTTTTCTTTATATCAAATCAAGTTTTTTGGTTTGTACCCAACCACTATTACTAAATCTGAAATTGAAAATATATTTGAGTTTTTCAGGTTTTCTTGATGATATTAAAATTAGAATTTGTTTACTTTACTCTACACATTTTTAAAGTTTTTATTAGCATTTGATTTTTTAAACAAATCAAAATTATAGTGGTTATTTTTGTGATCAGTTTATTTTTAACCTTTGAAACAAATTAGTTTTGTTAAAATTAACACTGTAAGTTTTTTAGAATTTATAAACTTTGTCAACTAGTTAATTTTTCAATTTTGGTTGCTTTGTGCTTCCTTTTTGGCTAATCAGACAGTTTAATTTGTGAAGTACTTGATTTTAAAATCTTTACTTAAATCAAATTATTATAAAATTGATATCTTGACAATATTGAATCATTTGTTTGGATTCAAGTTTACGTGGTTTTAAAGAAGCAGGAAAACTTTGTTTTGGTTCATTAAAAGGTTCAGTGGTATTGTAGATTCTACACTGTCCCTATATTACCTTTATGTCAATTTTTATAATTGTCTGTCAATATCATAGGATATAGTTTAAATTGTTGATTCAAGTTACGTGACAATATTGGTCTCCTATTATAATGTTTGACTGTCATTGGTTGATTATCTGAAGCTGTCTTCGATGTTTGTTTTCATTGTAATACTTAGCTGTCATTGTTTGTTTATATGGTGCTTTGTTGGCTTATGGTCATCTTAGTGATGGATGGATATAAATCTAGGTTGTACTCAACTTGTGATCTAGTTTTTAGGTGTGTTTTCTCAGCTTGAACTTAACCAAGAAAAAGTTTTAAAATTGGAGTCCCCAAGTATCAGCAATTTTTGAGTGTTTATAAAATAGTTGAAAACCATCATTTGAATAAAAATTCAATCTACTTTATAAAGAAATTTCTTTTTTAATGTTTACTTTGTGCTTGATACTAATTCTTTTTCTCTTAATTTTAGCTAAAATAGAATTTTAAATTGTTTTTGAAAGTATTAGATTTTTGGAACTTCAATTTGAGCAAAAAAAATTGAGAAGAAATTCATAGTTTTTTTTTAAGTGAATTGAATTTTTTTAATTGGAAGGTTTAACACTCTGAAATTGTATTATATGGAACTTGATTTTTGCAAGAATTTTTTATAATTTTTTGTTGTAATATTTGTGCTCTGTCGACCTAGAATATGTTGAAGTTATTCAACATGTACCCATCTAATTAATCTTCAACATGAGCCCATATAGTTATCATGATTATTTGTCAGTGTTTTTCAATATGTTATCTATTTTAATTATTTTTAAATGGGAACAAGGTAAACATGGATGCTGAAATTACATTGTCTGCTTGAATATTTTTTTTATATGTGAACTTTTCACTGAACTATTTTGAAACGAAGTTTTTGTTTACATATCTTTACTCACCCTGTTGTTTAAAATAGTCAGGTAGAATATGGGATGATAATCATTTTTTTATCTCTGTTATTTTTTTTTTATAATTATAATTGTTTGATGGTTGATTGAGTTGCAAGTTATCTATTATAACTCTTTATACTGCTAATGGTTGGTTATTGATAATAGGCTATTTGAAATGACTAGTTTTCAACCTTTGTATACGTAAAATCTGATATACGTGGAGTATTTGGAATGAGTTTTCGGGGAAGAATTTAGAATCTTAAACTGCTTTAATCATGAAATGAAATAAATAATTTGTTTTGTGATCATTTGTGAAATTGTTCTCATTAAGTTTCTGATCATTTATGAAATAATTCTTTATTCAAAGTTTTTTAAAACCTTTAGATGAGTGCAAGCATCTATTGATTGGTTCTGTATGAGGTATTGTATGATCACGCATCTATTGATTGGTTTTATATGAGGTGTTGTATGATTTAGGCCAAAATTATGTTTCTCATAAAAATGTTTTTAGTCAAGATTTATGGTAAAACCAAAAGTTGGATATTGTAAAGCTTTTCATGGTTTATTTAGAAACTTGGAAGGAATTTTTGGATATTGATTTTCCGGATGATTAAGTGTTTTCATTACACTTGATTATGTATGTTGTTTTGGTATTAGATTGGATTCTGATTTCGTTTCCTTTTTTTCCCTCTAGAGTTCCTACTTTGTGTGGATTGATATCATCATTTGCATTTTTCTCTACTACTACAATATCAGATTTTGGTGTTTGGTTAGAGCATAAATTTAAGCTCATCATATGAATTCTAGTTTATTGTAGAAAGCTAACTTGGTGCTATTACAGACTTGATACTTTGTGTCTATTATAACAAGATCTTACAATTGATAACATCCAAATAAAGCTTGCTTGCTAGAGACTATGGATGAAGTAAATTGAAAGCTTGCTTGGTACACAAGTTTCTCTACATCAGGATTAGATTGTTTTCTGTGAACCATTTGTTGTGTAGGGATTATATTCACTTTGGGCTGTTGTAGCCTCATGGTTGGGCACCAAACAATGAAGATATAAGGCCGAGGAAGGCAGTGGTGGATCCTTTGTGGTGTTTAGTAATTTGTTTGTATCATTGCATTTGTATAAAATGTATTATTCAAAGGGGAAGTTTGTTATGATTTGTATCATCATTTTACTTGTTGTTTGTTAATTAAGTTTTGGGCTGCTTTTGTTTGGTTAAGAGCCGATGGGCCTGGGACAGTTAGTAAATTTCAAGTAACTGACCCAGCCCATGTTCTTAACCTAGGTATTTATACCTATTTTCACTCTGAGTCAGAAAGTTGTAGTTTTCTTCTTCATACTCTCTACCTCTGGCGATTCTAGGGTTTTCCCTTTTGAATCATGAACTGACTTTGTGCTCTGTATTGCTTTGTAACGTCGCCACCACCACCATAGTGCAACCGGGCTTCCGAGCCCAACCCCCGAGGAGTATACCTTTTAGGTGACCTTTGTGGCTACCTGGTGGAACTACTTAAAACTCATGTGTTTGGTTTGGTTTTGGTTTTCAGATCCTTGATTTTGAGTGTTTAATTGTTGTATCGATTACAACAGACTTTCCCACTGATCCTCTCCAAATTCTTGTCAAACTCTTCTCTGATCTTAATATATTTGTAGCAGTTGGTTAAAACAAGTAGTTTATGTCTTTTGAAATAATAAATTGGATATGATGAATGTGAATCTAGTTAGTTTGGTATATTTATTTAATTATTTTTTTAATGTAGTTGGCTACTGTTTTATGAAAGAGAAATTCAACTTTGATTTTAGATTTTTTTTTTAATTTAGTAGGATTGGGTTTTTTTCCCAAAAAAAACGAATTTTTCCCTATTTGATCACTATTCGGTCAAAAACGTTAAAATTTTTTAAATGGACTTTTTTTTTTTTACTATAGTAGAGCTCTAAGAGACAAGTCTAATAGTGGTGGTCTCTCAGTGATTGGCGATTGAATGTAAAAGATTTGTTGAAATTAAGAATCGTCGAAAACTGAATTTTCTATCATTTCTCTCATGTTCAACCTCCAATTACCAGTGGACCATGGAACCATCTCTTGAAGTTCCACCAAAATTATTTTTATTTTTAAAATTTTAACATTTTTTATTCTGACAATGGTAAAATAAAAAAAAATATATAAAACTAGTGGAAAAACCCCAACCTATATAGATTTTAGGATATTATTTCAATTAACTGCAGGTGGAGCTAGCCATATTAGTTAGCAGGACACTACCTAATTTGCTTTTTTTTTTTCCAAATTTTTAAATTTACTTATTTTATTAATAATTAATATTATATATAATAGTTATCTAAAATATGTTTTACTTAATATTAATTACCTTTTCTTAATATTATTTTATAAATACATCTCGTCAACTGGAAAATAATTTTCAAAAAATAAAAAATACAAATAATTAATATAAATAATTTAAAATATAAAATTAAATCAAAGACAAGTATTGATATTTTAAGTTTTGTTAACTTTATTGTTTCATATTTTAATATTTTTTTTGTTTTGTTTATTATTTTATATGTTTCTTTTAAATAAATTTGAAGTCATGGACAATCAAATCAATACTATGATAAAAATAGTTATCTAAAATGTGTTTTATTTAGTCTTTTATCATCCTGACGGCCGTGGTTTTTTTCCGTTTTAGGTTTCCACGTAAAAATCTTATGTCTAATTTTCTCTCTCTATTTCTTGTTTTGTGTATGTTATTTTACTTTGTGGTTATCAATACTCGTCTCCACTGTAATGGATTACCGATTTGTTCAACAAGTAGTATCAGAGCTAGTCGTGTTTTCCTAACAACATGCTAATTTAATTTTATACTATGGTTTAAGCTAAAGAACCCATGTCCATATCTGGAACAAGATTCTTTTGATGATGTACCTTATGTAGAAATAAGAGCTTGTATAACAACAAGTACTACTACCTTCAATTTAGTGTCTGCCTTCTTTAATATTGTTTTTTTTAAGTTGTGTGTTTACTTGTCTTACATCTTCATTATTAGAAGAAATATTTAAGCTACTATGACAAACAACTTTAAATTAATTAACACAAAACTTGACATGTCAATAAGTGAAAATAGGCTGAAAGGCAAAAGAAATGAAAAGTCATATACACAAACATTCAATTGACTACCAAAACCTTCTTTTGCATTAATTGTCAGATTTACAATAGAAAATATATGTTCTACATTTCAAGACATTAAATTTGCTTGTTCTCTCATTAGGAAAGTAAAATTTAGAAAGTATAATCACGTTCCGGCGAGTCACATCCTACATAGTATGAGAGTACAACTTTGCAAGTCACTCATAAATTTCTAACTATTACTTTGTTGATAGATAGAGGGCTGCAAACGAGCCGAGTCGAGTCGAGTATATGAGGTGCTCGTGTTCGGCTCGTTTGTCAAATATCGAGCTCGAGCCGAGCTAGAGCTCGACGAGCTTTATAAATGTTTGTTCAAGCTCGGCTCGATAATTTTTTTCTATGTTCGAGCTCGGCTCGTCTAAGCTAGTTTAAATTAATCGAGCTCAGCTCGTTTAAGTTAATCGAGCTCAGCTCGTTTAGTGGCTCGTTAAAGTTAATCGAGCTCAACTCGTTTAGTAGCTCGATTAGGCTCATTTAGCTGCTTATTTAGTAGCTCGTTTGAGCTCGTTTAGTAAAATTAAAACAAAAATAAATTGAATTTAAATTAAACCTAAACTAAAATTAATTCAAACCATGAGTTCATTCTCCTTGTTAAAAATATTAATAAAAAAATATACTAATAGTATCACACAGATCTAAGTTCAAAATATAATTTAAAAGAGTTATTCATAATTCATTCGAGTTGAACTAATATAAAGTCATCAACCATGAAATTTCGATATAATCTAAGTTATATTAAACAATGAAATTTCGAATTATTAGACTCAATAAACAAACAATCCAAGTGAAATCTATATCAAGACAAATAAAGAAGAAAAATAAAAAAGAAAGAAAAGTAATTTAATTCACCAAGTGGTAGAGAAGCAAGTTGGATTGGACGCAAATTTCTGAGCAAGACTAAAGAGAGTGAAATTGCTTTACGCTTGATGACGGAAAAGTAGACAGAGAGAGGCGGCAGTGGTAGAGATGGGTGGTGGAATTACTTGAGGGCTTGATGACCGAAAAAATAGAGAGAGAAAGAAGGGGTAATAGAGATGAGTGGTGGCTATCTTGACAAACTATTAGTCATAAGAAAACTAAACCTTAGGTTAGATAAATTATTTTAATTATTTTTTTATTTTTGATATATTTTTTTAATTTCGGCATCTATTTTAATTTGGACTTTTTTATATCCATTAAAAATTTGTCTATTTATTTTTATTAAAAAAAAATATATTAAACGAGTTATAAATAAGCTCGTTCGCGAACACAAACGAGTTTTAATCAAACATAAACGAGCTATGAATGAGTTTGTTCATGAACATAAACGAGCCGAACAAGGGTTTGTTTGAGCTCGGCTCGTTTACTAAACGAGCTATAAAATTTTGTTCGTGATTGTTCATTTAAGTCTTGAACAAGTTTTGACCGAGTTTTGACCGAACCGTTCACGAATCGTTCACGAGTGCTCGTGTTCGTTTGCACCCCTAGATAGAATACGTCTCAATACCATGATAATTTTATTAACAAATTCAGTTAACTATGATGCATCAATGGAATGGCTTCATGAAAGATAAGGACTGATAGAGTGGTCACTACCTACATCGCTGGATGGTTAAATTTCTACAAATATAATAAATTACCATTTCTATATGCACATGAGACTTCACGGTCTCATTAATTGTAGCTTTAGATTCAATATCTGAACTCATCATCTTACCATTAAAGGATAAGATTTTAGTCTCATTATCAAGATTATGGAAGTAAGGATTTATAACTGCCAATTTCTTAGACAAACTAACTAAGCTAAAACCACTAGAAATGCCACTAATTTAATGAACATTTACTTTTGATGACCCAATATATTTACCGTATGCATATTTACTATGTACTTACCTATTAATTACAAATGGTGAAGTGATTGGAGAAAAGTAAACTTCCAAATGAAATCAACTAAATTCTTCCCCATTTACCAATGCAGCTCAACATCTACAAAGAGATTGGAGAAATAACAAATACCTAAACATTTCCCCAAGTTTTAGGAGAAGTAGTGATTTGATGAACTTTACTTTCAATGCATACATTCATCTTACTTTAATGTGTGTATATGTAATTAATCAAAAAATTAACATTCAAAATAAACACGCAAATATACATACACAATAGTTAGAGAAGTAATCAAACACTTATAATCTCTCAATAAATTAAAATACTTAAATCTAGAATATATATATATATACATATATATATATATATATGGAATATCATTAAAATACTGAGTAGCTCAAACATAAGGTACAGCTAGTAGATACAAATATAGCATAATTTACAAATCTATTCCAAAGCGTTGTTTATTTTGTGTACTTCGATAACCCTACAGAAACAAAAATAGAAATATAAAAAATCATGAACTAGAAAGCAAAGCAATCTCTCTCTCGCACAAAGCAACAACCTACCAAAAAGATATCGTGCTTACCTTCATAGGTGCAGAGAAACTAAGAGCTAGAATCACTTATTTTTAGACCTAATTTTGATTCCGTCGATGTCGTAAAGGAATTGAAGAGGATTTCAAGAGCCATAAGAGAAACCATAGAGGATTTCATCAATCAAAATAACCCTCTCTCTCTCTCTCTCTCTCCAAACCTAATTCTGATTTTTGATGAACTGCCAGTGTGTTACAAATTATTTGAAACATAAAATTTGTCTGCCACATGGACCTCCATATCAGATTCTATTTACCATATCAAGCATGTGTATTACACGCACAATTTTAGTGTGATCTAAAGGACATAAATGATCAGAAATGCAAGTATAAGGGGCTAATTGGGACACAATTAAGTGCAAGGTGCTAACTGAACCTTTTATACAAATAATGGGCCATATATAATTTATTCAAAAAAAATTGTAAAATCTGAAAATAATAGTATAATAACTAATTTCTAATACTCATAACAACTTGCTCGAAAGTCCCACTTGATCTCAGATTTTCCACTTGTTACACATCCTTTTAATTTTTCAACTGTTAAGCTGATTGTTGATCACAAGATTGTAATGATCATTTAGAATGAATGATACTTTTATAACTTGGTAAAGTCTTATGGTATGTAGTTTTAATATGAGACAAAAAAATTCTTATATGTTTAATTCTTACCTATAATAAGATCTTAAGAAATATAAAGATATATATGACATAAAAGCTTGTATAACTCAATTGAATAGGAAGTGTTACGTCTTGAAATTGGGTCTAAAATTTTTCATTCTTTCGAGTTAATTTTGTCTTTTTCATCAAAGTCCGGATTTTTAAATTTTCAAATAGAAATAAAACAAATATCCTCTCTCGAGGTAAAATTGTAGGTAGAGGCTACTTAATGGAAGCATGATGTTCAGTCGGTGTAATAAAGGTTTTACCATGATTTTTAAATTTTCAAATAGAAATAAAACAAATATCCTCTCTTGAGGTAAAATTGTAGGTAGAGGCTACTTAATGGAAGCATGATGTTCAGTCGGTGTAATAAAGGTTTTTCCATAAAAATCTCTTCCAAAAATTGGGTTCTTAACTAAAAAAAAAAGAGGTTTTATGCAAAAATGGGCTTTTGGGGGTTTATTGAAATTTATAATTTAATCAAGTATCCAAGTGAAGGATTGGCCATGCTTGGATCGACAAATAAATTAAAAAATCAGGAATAAATGGATTTAAGTGTCGCTAAATCAATGGGTCCAATCCATTGAAAAGCCCAAAGGCCCATCAAACCATTCAAGATACCCTAATACCCTAAGATACCTCTCATTCTCTATCGTACCTAAAAAACCTCAGAAAATCCTTTTAGTTCCCCCACCCTTCATCTAATATGTAGTACACCCCTCACCACCTCCATTTTCACTTAACTTTAGTCTACACCAAGAATGATGAATTGAACATAATGATCTGTATATTACATATTGATGACCTTGATTTTAGGTAAATTGGTTTTATTGCTGCTATGAATTGGATATATGATTGAATGGTAGAATGAGCCTTGGAACCGTTATGATCATACCATTGTTATTTGTGGAAACCATATGATGAATGTTGAATCTTTTTTAATGAACATTGGGTGCATCATTTTATGAGTGATGGAAATTAGGCATATTGAATAATTGAACCTCTAATGAGCTATTGAAATTGTGTAAATGTAAAATAATGGATTAAGTTGTGTCAAATCATGCTAATAGTATAACGGCAAACCCCCACCATGGTATAAACACGGGATAAGGAGTCTGGCGCTACATAGAACTAATGTAATTAACCTATAATATTATGCAGTCTACTTTCATTGCACAAATATGAACCAAATGTCCTCACAACCTTTAATAACAGAAAATAACAATATTCCAAAGTGTTTACAAGTCATAATAGCCAGTAACATAAGATACTAGTTCAAGTACAAAAAAACCCAAAGTCTAAAAGTCCAAAAAATAAAACTAAATGTAAAAATAGTAAAAGATAAACATGTTGATGAATGTCCGTGCTCCGTAAAATAAAATAGCACCTAGTCGATCGATGTACTTATACTTAGCCTGGGGTTTTATTCCCAGATTATAAAATAGAAAAGAAAGGAAAATGCAATGTTAGACTATGGACTAGTCTAAGTTACAGCTTATGTTCCAACATACACATGCAATGCCTAGAGTCAGCTCTAATCATGGGGTACGCAATGCGAGTCTCGACGGATTCCTTAGAATCCGCTAAAACAAATGACATACCAAGCAGTTCTACCAACCTGCCAATTATTGAGATATGTAATTAAGCCACAAGCATTAATTAGAATCATTTTTTATTACCGACTCTATCAGGTTACTATCTAGAGGGTCTAATTTTCAAATATAGGTTCTATAATAGTTTTGACTCAATTTTTGTCCGAATTTCCAGATTTTTACCCTATGAAATTTTTAAGCGAAAATAGTAGCAAAAACACACATATTACATGTCCACTGCATTAAGTCCAATTCAACATACAAACAGCATATTACCGACCCTTTAACAGTTCTGATTATCCAACACAAAAGACATAATTCAAATCAAAACAACACAATGCTAACTAAGCAGTTTATTAAATTCCAGCTTAACCAAAATATTGCTCAAAGTAGCTAGTCAGCGAAAACAGAAAATAGTATAGTAATTGGATGGCCGAAGCCCGGTAACACTATCAGTATCAGTATGGCTAAAGCCGAGCAGTATTAGTACCAATATTGACACTTCAAGCCATTTATTTCATTGTAAGAATCCTCTATCCCTTGGCATGCCATAGATTCTACCAAACAGCTATCCTAGGGTCAATAATTCGATCCAGTTATTAAATTTCCAGTTCATTCTCTAGGTTTCAATCTAGTTATTTATTTTATCAGTTATCATACTAGTTTTGTTAACAATTCAAACTATAGATCTATAAAAATAAATTTGGGTGCAAGTATAATAGTATATGTACAAGACTCATGCAGCAACCAATAACAGTATATCAAGCAATCTGTTGGACTCAATACAAGCTGCTAACCTATAGATGCATAGAACATAGCAAAATCAGTCTATCTACTCATCCGCCCGACCAGTCTCTTCGTCCTGACCCTCTGTAGAACGAAATAGGTATTGCAATTAATTACCAACACTGAATGCAAAAACTCACATTGACCCAAATGGATTAAATCCTCAACCAAACTGGACAGAAACCTAGATTCTCGTATACGCACCCTAACTAAGTACCTTACCATTAAAAATCCCAGTTCACTCCAACCGAACTTTGCACCCCTGAATTCGAACTACACCAACACCTTCGTAGAAAATCTATTTGTACAACTCTATGGATCAGAAGTACACTATGAAGGCAACATGAATCTTATTCAAAGAACAGCGATGGACTTACCGGAATTGTTTTGATCTCTAGCCGAAATCCTTAACGGTTGAACCCCTTAACTGTTGAAATTGAGCCCTTCTCAATCTGTAGCCAAGAAATCCCCAATTCAAAACCCTAGCAGAAGCATTCTCCTCTCTGCGGATTACCCTTTTTGAGACACTGTAAATCCGTGAATAGAGAGAAACTGATCAATTTAGGTTTACCTAGGTTTATATATCAAGACAAAACCCTGAATACACCTCTTAGACTTAGATAATCATAAAATTGAACTCTAAAACTCAAATTATACTAGTTACACCCCTAATAAGACCGAAAATAAATGCTCTAATACCATACCCGAATTCTGTCCATTGCAAATGGACTTGATTGTCCTTGTTTTAGCTTAATATAGTGATGTACTGGCACACCTTTAAGGAAAACCTTGAGATATCTCGATACAAGAATTATATGTAAATTTGGAAATGGGAACGACCATATTGAATTGAGTGACGGCTCCTATAAGGCATGATGACACCACCACATTCGAGAGTATTATTAAAAGAAACCTTAAGTGGATGACCTACCCAAGGGGGATACAATCGACACTACGAATTTGATCTTCGGACCCTATTGCGAGCCTAGCTCAATTGTACTGTGCGTCTTGGCTGATGCCTTGGTCAAGCAGACCAAGGCACAAGACAAGGTGCAAGATGCTCTCGGTACACTTCTTGATGTCTTGGTCGGCATAGTAGTTAAGTGGACAAAGGCGTCGACCAAGATGTCAGGGACTCTCGATAGCTTGGTCGTATGGGTCAAGACGTGAGCCTAAGCACCAGAAACTCTCGGTACCATTTCTGGTAGACTAGTCAGCGATTTGGTTCACTAGATCAAGGCACAGGTCAAGAAACCATGAGGTTTCGATTAAGTTTTTGGCGGCTTGGTTAACGGTTTGTCCTATGGGTTAAGACGCAAACCAAGGCACCAGGTAAATATTCGCATTTCCAAATTTTGTTTTATTGTGTGTTATTGATGTTATGCTTGGACAATGGATGTTTAGATAATTTGAAGTACATTATGTGTTCATTCACGATTAAATGCTAATAAGAAGCATATGTGTATGTGTTTGTTGGAGTATGAATTTGTTAACTAGACATTGATAGCTTGGTGCTTTCCTTTTGTTTTTCTGTGTTTTTTTCTTTATGTAAAGCAAAAGCTGGTGATCAAGTAAGTTTAAAACCAAAGTGCATCATCATTTGAAGTGATTGAATCATCATTTACTTGATGTTTCTTTCATATTATGCATATTTTTTGAATAATTTGTAAATTGATTACCAATTTAGAATTGTTATCTTAAGTACTTTGAGTTTGTATTCTATTTGATTTTATAATGAAATATTTGGGTCTATGTTGATTACCATGGATATTAAGTTTTATCAATTGAACAAATTTTGATAAATCTTAAAAATTTCTATTGTTTATAACTAATTTTGTAGATAAGTATGTTATTGTAGTGCTCGCACGGTAGGTACATCATGGTAGGGAGTTGGATGCTATAGGATGTACATAAAACATTTTGAATTGGTGGACATTTTTATTAAAGGGTGATGAGATTATTGCGTGCAACTTTATAGACAAATCTTACTTATTTATAGACTTAAATTATACAAATTATTTTACTAAAAATAAAAATTAAAGAATATTAATTGATAATCTAGATGAAAATGATATCTCATTTGACACTTATATAAAAGTGTTAAGAGTCGTGAGATTTTATTGGTAAATATGGAAAGTACATAACACCAGTTAATGAACTAGATGAAAATGAAATTAGGTGATCCTCAGGAACATAGAAAAAATCTTTAAAAAATTGGTAGAAAGAATGTAGAATATTTTTTTTCTCCAATCACACTTTGATTGTGACCAAATTTTACAAAATACTCCCTTCAATCACTTTTAATAGTCTTATTTCTAATTTTCAAAAATTCAGAATTATTTGTTAATTTCTATTTTCAAATCAAATTTTACCAGACTTTTCCTTTTATAACCTTTGTTCATTTATTATACTCCCTCTGATCCAATATAAGTTAAGTTTTAGACTTTTTCACTCTTATTAAGAAAAGAATGAAAATGACTGTATAAACCCTCATAAATGCATTCTCTCTCCTTCTTTTATTCTAATTTAAGTAATAATTACTAATGATAAATAAGAGTATATCAGGAAATTTATTTAACTTTTTATCTAGAAAATCTAAAACATCACTTATATTGGATAATTTCAAACCCTCTAAAACATCACTTATTTTGGATCAGAGGTAGTACTATAATATTAATATTAATAAAGTAAAACAATCAAAAGTGTAAAAGTTATTATATGCACAATTAATAGTGCACATAAAGAATATCAACATTCTCTAATTAAAATAGATGAAGTAAAAACTATTTTTTATAATTACTATTTTCATTTTATTCATGTGAGTGGCGTGAAAAGGTATTATATGTGAAATACAATATTTCTGAAGGAATAAATGGAAAATGAAAATAATATAGAAAAATTATATGAGGAAGCGGTGGTAGCAGATTCATTTGAAATGGAAGATTTGTAGCGAGATTTGAGTGAAGTAAATTATATCCAATCCTCAAATTCTACAAAAGAATGCAATTCGGAAGAAAATGTGAAAGTAAAATATAACTTCGACTTGAATATTCATGCAGATCGTAATTTTGATCTTAATAAATTCCTCCTGCCGAAGAAAAATATTACGAAGTTAATGGTAAAAAGAAGGAGATTTATTCCGTTGAAAAAGGAGAGGACACCAAGATAAATGATGATTTTATTATAAAAGAATCAAAAGTTATGCAACATATTGTAAGAACTACGTTACAAATTTATTTACCAAGTTTAAAGTATTAGATTATTTGTATTTATATCATCTGTTCATCTTCTTTTGAATTGTAATTTTTTATATGTAGTAAGATACTTTGAACTTCATACGAGATTACAATTTGTTTTAATATGAGATCATAAGATACTTTTAACTTCATATGAGATTACAATTTATTTTGATGTGAGATTAACCTGGCTTGATGATTTTAGTTTTTATATATTTTATCTTAAACATATTTTTTTATAAAAAATTTTTTTTAAAAAATCTTGATTGGGATAGTTGTTAATGTTATCTGGAAAAAAAAAATATAAACAATTCATATATTTTGTTTGAAGAAAGATATAATATTATTTTATTCGTATAAAATATCTTTATCTATATATATATATATATATATATATATATATATATATAAACAATTCATGTATTTGTTTGAAGAAAGATATAATATTATTTTATTCATATAAAAAAAATATTTTGATTCAACTAGATTATTTTTATTTAATTAAAATTTAAGTTATCATCTATATAGATTTATATTTATAATTTTGTTACCGTTTTTTTTTTTAAATGCTAGTCAATATCTAATCTATTTTACATATTTAAATATTTTATTAGAAATTATGGAATATTAGTGAAGTATATGATATATTTAAATAATTCATAAGGGTATAGAGTTTTAAAAAAAAATAGTCATCATAATATTTTAAAAAAATATGCATTCTTTCTTAAAAAGAAAAATAAAAACACCAGAACACCATATTAAATTAAAATTTATTTTAAAATTTGTAAAACTTCTTGGACCAACTGTGAATCACACTTTAGTGTAGTAAGCACACGATATTCCCTTTCCAATTCTTTTTTCTTCATATAAGGGATTGAGTAATTGTGACAACCCTTTGCCCACATTATTTCTATCATACATGTTTGCAAAGTTAGAAACATTTGATTTGACTTTTCGGCCGGGTATATCTCATATGATTTCAAGACAGCATTAATCAGTTCATCAATAGTTCTAGGAGACTCCTTAAACTGTAAGGATTGTATGGCACTGAAAAATCCAAGGTCGAGAAGATTCAAGTCATGAGAGTTTGGCAGTTGACAAATCAGTCGGATGTCAAACTTATCTTGCTTGGAAACTTGACAAAATTCTTCATCATCAATTCTATGTGTGTTCTTGCGTTAACTTGTTGAATGTAAATTGGAGACTTTGCATCTTCTCTTGGCCACTTTGACTTGATAACAGGAATAATTTTATGAATTAAAAATGATCGAATAATATCTTTAGTTACAAAAGTTATCGGCTTTCTCACCATTGTTCCTACAACTCTGTTGTTACTACTCCTCTTTGTTGACTCATGAGTGATAAGAGGGAATATACCAATTTTTCCTGAAAATATTTCATTCCATTTTACATCGAATCTTGGACGAGCTAAAGCAACCAAAAATATTACTTTTCCAGTGAAATTCTTGCTTTTACAACACAAATCGGATCAAATTCATCTTGTAGCATATAACAATTTTATGATTTTTTTTGTCACATAGAACCACTTTTCATAAATATGTACAATATTATACATATCGATGAAAGTTGGATCTAGTGGTACACTGCCAACCTCAAGCATGGATAAGCAAAATTCTAATCGATCCCTTTTGTTTTCTTCCTTAAGAATGGATTTTATAGCATTAGAGTGTCTTCTTATCTCCCCCGACTTCAATCGATTAAATAGTGTAGTCTTTTTCATATTCATAGAATGACCTAACTATTACAAAGTTCCTTTGTTGAAAAGGAATTTCTCGAAATTGATTTGTGTCAAACTCAATTTTTTTACGACCACATTTATGTGTCATTTTATGAGAAACATCAGCAGTTGCACTACCATTTTCTGATTGTTTCCAAAAATGGCGAACAGTACGTGCACAAACTGAATACTCTAAAGCGATTTATTAAATGCTCCTCTTTTTAATACTCCAAGTGTACTTTTACGTAACAAAACATCATAAAATTCTTTTCGTTGATCATTTGTTAAATTACTTTTTTTAGGATTAGGTAAATTTTAAATCTACAAAATTATTGTTAAAAAAATTAATAAAATCAAAGAATTAGAAAACACATAAATCACTTTAAAGTAAACAATATAAACTAATAAGAAAAAAATGAATTTTTATAAAAATAAATAATTTAATGATCTATTAAAAGTAATTTGAACACCACTGACTACTTAAAAGATAAACTAAATATTTGCGGAATAAAATTTTTAACATATTACACAGAGAAATACTAAATTGCACTATATTTTCACTATTTCTTAAATAAACTAAACATTTTCATTAAAATAGGAGTATTAAAAATAAACCATTGTATTTTTAATTTAATTTTAGTATCAAATTTCAAAGTAAAATAATATTTATATAAGATACAAATATAAATCAAATCGCAAATGAATTGTTTTTAAAAAAAGAAAAGAAAAAGAAGTGATTCACCATTCAAAACCTCCTCCTGTGGTTCAACATTGGGGGGTTGTATGTTTAAATCAAACCATGCATGATGTTGCGTAGAATTTGGAATATTAATGAGTTGCATATTTAAATCAAGTCATCCATTAAGTTGTGTAAAATCTGGAACAACATTGAGATTGGGGATTTGTGGTGTACACTCAATATTAGATAGAGATTCATTTACATCTAATTGGAAATAATTAATTTTAGAATGGTTTTAAGAATGTATGAAAGTTGAATTACACATATCATCTTTTTATATCAATATAAGTAACCATAGTGTGGGAAAGTTTAAAAATTTTAGTGAGAACAAAATTTTGTTTACGAATACCATAAACAATTTCTTTTTAAAGTTTGTAAAATTTTACAAACCTCTATTCTAACTAATTAAGATGTATTTTTAAAATTCAGATTTGTAATTATTTATAAAGTCTACATATTCAAAAACAAAAATATTATTCAACTAATAAATGCAACAAATGCATATATATATATATATATATATATATTTATTTATATTTATATAATGAACCATGTAAATAATATATTATAGGGGTATATTTGTGAATGCACATAGATGCACATAGACACATTCTTGTAACCCTAATTGTATATATATTATATGTGCCATCAAGGGATGTTAACTTTCGAGTCCTAATCAATTGCTCTCTACTTATCTGACATGGTATCAAAGCATAAACATTGATTCCAGGGGATTATCGTTCTTTTCTTCAATCTTCTACCTTTTCCAATTCTGATTTGGAATAGTTTGTTCTTCTCTTCTCTATTATGTTTCTCCAGGACTTTCGATAAAGGATATTATCTCACAGTCAAGTTTGATGGTAGCAACTATGGGATTTGGAGGTTTCATTTTGAGTATTTTGTTCAAGGAAATGGGCTCTGGGGTCACATTGATGGGTCGATTCCAAAACCTGCTGCTGCTGAAAAAGAATTAATAGAATGGCAAACTAATGATGCACGAGTTATTTCGTGGATTTTAAGTTCTGTGGCTATTAACATTAGTTCCTCTCTTCGTGGTTAGGGCTCGGCAAAGCAAATATGGGATGCTCTTGCCAAAGTCTATCAACAGAGTAACTTTGCTCGAAAATTCCAGATTGAACATGATATCTTCAAGTACTCACAGGGAGATAAAATGTTCGTGATTACTATGCGGGTTTTCTAACCTTGTGGACTGATCTTGAAGTTGCAAGCACTTCTGATGTGAAAACCAATTGTTGTGTTCAGCATATACAACAATTGTGCAATGAAAGAAAAGTTATGCAATTCCTTATGAAACTCCACCCGGAATTTGAATCACTTAGAGCTAATATTCTGAACCATGCTACTCTTCCTGATGTTGATACTGTCTTGGGTGAATTATTACGAGAAGAAACTCGTTTACTTACACAAGCTTCTTTGGAAAATAGACAAGGGGTGGATTCGGTCTTCATTGCTGCTCACACTAAACCGAAATAAAATCAGCGTGACTGGTTGAAGATTCAATGTCATGAATGCAAGGAGTTTGGTCATGTGGTTTCACATCGTAAGAAGAAGAATTTTTGTGTCTACTGTAAAACTCAAGGACATATTGTTCCTGAGTGTCCCGTGAAGAAGTCGAAAGAAGTTTCTTCTTCATTACCTTCAAATGCTTCTCGGGTTTATCATACTTCATCAGCGGCACAAAGTGAGCAGATTGCTACTTCTTTGGATGTCTTATCAGCAGATATGAAGAACCTTGTAGAGAGCACGGTCAACTCTGCTATTTCATCAGGTTTTTCTGCTTTTAGAATTTCTGGTAAGCATTCGTTTCCAAATTTCTTGCCTTGGATTATTGATTCTGCATGTACCAATCACATGATTAGGAATTATCCAAGATATATGAAATATAAATCTGTTTGTGGAACTCATAAAGTACTTGTTGCTGGTGATGAAAAATAGGATGTTGTTGGTTATAAGGATTTCAGTCTACCTTTCTCTTCTGCTTCTAATTTGACTTTGTCGCATGTACAATTGGTTCCAAATCTCACTGTAAATATTTACTATGTTGGGCAGTTAGTTGATGATATTGACGATACTATTGTTTCTTTTTTTCGAAATGGATGTCTTATTCAGGACCTTCGCATTGGGAAAGTGAGAGGGAAGGGGCATAGGACAGGTCGATTATTTACTTTGAATGTGCAATATTCTGCTGTCAAGTCTGAAAGTTCATCTAATTGTCTTTCTGCTGCTTTTATTTCATCAAGTACTACTTATAATAATGTGTGGCATTTATGGCATAAACGCCTTGGCCACCCTCATTCTGAGAAAACAGATTTGTTATTTCGTTCTGGATTGTTGAATACAAAACTTCAATCTTTTGCTTCCATTGATAAGTCATGTTCTGTGTGTTCGTTACATAAGAGTGCTATCTTGCCATTTGGATCGAAACATAGTAATACTACTGCTCCTTTTAATATTGTGCGTACAGATGTTTGGGATCGGCTCCTTGTTCTTCTTATATGGGGTTTCGTTATTTTTTGTTGTTCATTGATGATTATACCCGATTTACATGGATTTATTTTTTGCGAAAAAAAAAACTGAGGTTTTTGCTTATTTTAAACTCTTTCGGGCTATGGTTGCTACACAGTTTTCTAAGCATATCAAGATTTTTCGGTCTGATTCTGGGGGAGAATATATTGATGGTGAATTTAAAAAGTTCTTAGATGCTAATGGGATTCTATGTCAATACTCTTGTCCTGGAACACCATAGCAGAATGGTATTTCAGAACGAAAAATGGATATATACTTGCTGTTGTTCGAACAGTACCGAGTGATTCACATGTTCCTTTTCATTTTTGGGGGGAAGCTGCGACTACTGCTGTTTACCTTATTAATCGTCTTCCTACGCCTGTTCTAAATCAGATTTCTCCTTTTGAGGCATTATATGCAAAGTCACCGGATTATTCAAATTTTCATGTTTTTGGGTGTACATGTTTTATTCACTTACCTTCTCATGAAAGAAATAAGCTCTATTGTCAGGCAGCTAAATGTGTTTTTGTGGGATATAGTCCTTTTCATAAAGGTTTTTTGTGTTATGATCCTACTCATCGTCGTATTCGGATTTCCAAGAATGTTGTTTTCTTCGAGTCTATTCCCTATTATGATTCGCCTAGCTCCAACAATGATTCCTTGGTTCAATTACATGATTTTGATTCAGATATTTTTGACACTGCTACAAATATTACTGGCTCATCATTAGGTACCTCTCCACCTCCAGTGAATGATCTTTCTGACTCCTTGCCTGTATTATCAAATATTCATCCAGCTGCACCTTCTTTGCGTCATTCTTCACGACCTCGTCAACTACCTTCACGGTTTGCTGATTCAGAATTTAGTTCTTTCTCTGCTGTTATTAAGACTACTCAGATTCCAACAACTTATAAATAGGCAGTTTCTAGTAAGTGTTGGCAAGATGTTATGGATGTTGAATTACAGGCCTTGCTTGAAAATGACACTTGGGAACTAACGTCTCTACCTAAGGATGCCAAGGCCGTTGGTAGTAAATGGGTGTATAATATCAAACTAAAATCTAATGGTAGTTTGGATCGGTACAAGGCTCATTTAGTGGCACAATGGTACACTCAGGAATATGGTATTGATTATAATGAAACATTTGCTCCTGTTATTCGGATGACTACTATTCGTGCAGTTTTGGCTCTGTCTGCTGTACGTCAGTGGCCGATCTTCCAGCTGGATGTAAAGAATGCATTTTTGCATGGTTCTTTAGAGGAGACAATTTATATGAAACCACTTCCGGGTTATCTTACTGAAGGAAATTTGGTTTGCAAATTAAAGAAATCTTTGTATGGTCTGAAACAAGCTCCACGGGCTTGGTTTGCTAAATTTCGTGATGTTATGTTGGGTGCTGGTTTCACTCAGAGTGGGCATGATTCTTCTCTGTTTATTGGGAATCACTCTACGGGTATCACAATTCTTCTTTTGTATGTTGATGACATTCTGATTATTGGAGATGATATTGATGATATTCACAAGTTGAAGCAATTGCTTTAGTAGTTCTTCAAAATGAAGGACTTGGGGACTGTTACTTATTATCTTGGCTTGGAGATTCAAACTTTATCTTCTGGTTACTTTGTCAATCAAAGGAAGTACACCCAGGATCTTATTCAACTTGCTAATCTTACTGATTCTAAAGTGGTTAACACTCCCATGGAACTTAATGTGAAATATTCAAAGCATGCTAGTACTCCTCTTTCTGATCCTACTTTGTACAGGCAATTGGTGGGTAGTCTTATTTATCTTACCACAACTCGCCCGGATATTTCTTATGTTGTTCAAGTTGTCAGTCAGTTTGTATCTTCTCCTTGTCAAATACACCTTACAGTTGTTCATCGCATTGTTCGATATCTGCGGGGAATATTGTCCCGAGGTATTTTCTTCCTTCTACCTCTTCTCTTCAGCTTTGTGCTTATGCGGATGCCAATTGGGCTGGTTGTCCTGATACTAGACGTTCTACTGCGCGATGGTGCGTTTTTTTTGGTGATTCTTTTTTTTCTTGGAAATGCAAGAAACAAGCTACTGTCTCTAAATCATCTACAGAGGCCGAATATCGAGCTATGTCTTCTACTTGTAGTGAGCTTGTTTGGACTCGAAAGGTAATAAATATAAAGTTGCAGTAGATTCCATGTATTCAAACGGACGGTTGAGAAATTAGATATAAATGTAATATCATTTGATTTGTTCTTTTTAATTATATTATTTCTCATTAATTGGTATTAAGAAAAATAGGAAAAAGTAAATAAATAAAAATAATTAAAATTTAATGACTTATTATTGGATATAAAATATAGAAATTGGACTATTAAAATTGAATGGAGGGAGTATTATAATTTCATGCATTATTTAACATAAAACCATAATTGAATAATAGACCTCAACAATTAGGCCCCGTTTGTTTTTTTCACTTAACACTTAATAGCACTTAAATTAAGTGGTAATTACAAAAAGTCTCAATTGAATTCAGATGTACATCTATTTGTTTTTCTATATTTGATGTAATTTAAAATAAGTTATCTTCTTCTACTTTGACCATTTTACCCCTAAAACACATTCCATTGTATTTATAAAAGTTTTACCTATTTCTAATGTATTTATAAAAAATTTATATACTACTTTTAGTAATTTTTTTTTTAATTATATTTTCTAGATGTAAAAAGTCTTAATTCAATTAAGATATCTATCTACTTGTTTTTAACTAGGTGGTACCCGTGCGCGATGCGCACCTTAAATTAAATAATAAATATTTAAATTATTATACTTATAAAATATAATTATAATTATATATATATAAATATAACAAATTAGATAAAATTTGATAAATAATAGTAAAAAAAGTTGTTTGCATAAAAAGCAAAATTAAAATATTATTAAATTTATTGCAAATCGTTTCATCATATCATGTTGAACTCAATCCGACACTAACGTATTTACTATTATGCTGATTTGTATCAAGCCATTTGACTCATTTATTAAAAAAATATATAATTTTATGAAATATTACATTGATTTTAATAACTTAAATAATATAATTATAAATAGGGATAACTTTATTTTTGTTATTTTGTAACTTCTATTTACTTTATATCCCGACTTAAATTGACACTTTTACCCCTATACGAAGTCTTTTGCATTGATTTGTGAAGGTGTGAAAGTGGTTTACGAAAAATATATGTGAAGGCTAATTTAAAAAATCAAAATTTGGGTGGCTCAAACAAATAAATGAAGGGTTATTTTTTTAGTTTTGAATATCTAAATTTTGTTTGGTCCATTTTATATAATTTTTTCTTATAAATATAATATCAAATATAAATAAGTTTGCAATATTATTCTAAAATATGATATATATATATATATAAACATTCAAAACAAATATTTTATTCCGATCTATTTAATTAAAATTATTATAAATTAATAGTTTAATGGGTATAGCAGCTCGAAACTACAACTAAGTTTAACTTGGAATTGTTTGTACTTCTAAGAAACGGTTTAAGGTCGCTCTGATAAAAGATCCTCGAAGAGACAAACAAATGAAATACGGAACCTTTAGGGACACCGGTGTGGTGTTTGGCTAGGCATTCTAATGCTCAAATTAGTATTGTCCTTTAAACAAATAAAAAAAATAGAATAAACAAATAGATAAAAGAATCTTATCTTTTATGTCCATTCGAATCATCACACAGAGGTTGGATCATATGAGAGTTGAGAGCTATCGGAGTAGATTAAGTGAGTCGGGTTGCCTAAACAATGTCGGAGTTTTAGAGTGTTATCCCTTCACATATCTTAATAGGTGGGGAATCGATTCTTAAAATGGCTTTGAATGAGCTATTTATATGCAGCTTGAATACTGTTGTTATAAAGAGTGGGGATGATCCCATGATCCTCACAGCCAAATCCTTTGCAAAATCCGGGTTTCAATGAGGATTGGTAAAATATTTGTTGGATTCGTCCTTCCGGGCGATTGGGCTTGGGCCTCGGCCTGGTTATTTGTTTGGTGTAAGGAGTCTTATGTTTGGGGTAAGGAGTCTTATGGGCTCTTTAGTGACCCGGTAAGCCAAAAGTCTAGTGGGTTTCATTAGGTCGTACTGCTTACCCATTTCTATTTAGGCTTGAAGCTGTTTTTGGTTGGTTTGGTTCGAGCGGTTTTAAATGAACACTACAATGGATTTATCGTATTGATCCAAATTATCTAATGTCAACTCATTAACCTTTAAACTGGTTCGTGTTGTATCATGACCAAATTGACACCCCTAATTAATTTTTTTTTTTTAAAATAAGATTATATGAAATAGTAAATAATGAAAAAATAATATCAGGAGTAGCCGTATATACTTTTATTTGTTTTTAATGAGACTAGGTTGACCCATTTTTTTTCAAAGAAATAGTGAAAAAATTGATTTAAACCAAGCGGTTAAAGTTCAACTTGATTTTTAAGTCACTCACGTATACGAGGAATTTATAAATTTTTATAACAAATAAATAGACATAATAAGAAAAGAATAATAAAAAAAGAAACCCAAATAGTTTTAAAGAATTAATCACCCTAATTTTATTAAAAAAAATATTTATAAAATTTTATATAAAATTTAATTTAAAAATTAAAATAATTTATCATTTATCATCTTAATTTACTTATATGTTTTCAATAGGATCAAATATGGATATTCATTAAGAAAAATAAACAAAAATTTTGTCCTTAACTGAAAAAATAAATGCTATTTTATATTTTATATTATTTTATTTTAAAATTTTAATGATATGAAAATAAATAATTTCAAATTGAATTGTAGTTTAAATATTGTAATAAATTTATGTTTATTTTTTAAATTGTTCTTATATTTTGAATTTAATAAATATTTAATCAATTTTACTATTATGGATTTAATTTAAATATCAAATTTAATTAACTAATTTATTAAATTCAATATTAATTAAAAAAAACTAAAATGTGATTTTTTCTTTCTTCCACTGCTATGATGTTTTCAATTTTAGAAAGAAAAAAAATCAATCTTCTTTTTAGAAAGTAAACATGATTCTATTTTTAATATTAATAAAATATATGATCATAGTATATTTTTTTAATAAAATAATAATTGATATTTTATACAATATTTTAAAGTTAATTAAAAAAATATGATATATCAACCTTTATTTTATAATTAATTACATCATAACCTTCTGAATTATATTTATATCTATAATAAATTTTAGTAATTTGGTATCTAGCAGCTAATTTAAAAATTAAAATAAATACCAAACATTCAATCCAACCACTAACTTTACAGGTAATTTAAAATCTAATCTAACAGCTAACTGTTAACGTTATCTGAAACGCTGATTTAACAGCTAATTGAAAATCTAATGCCAAACATACTCTAATTAATATATTTTATTAATATTAAATTTTTTAAATTTATTTTATTTTTCTTAACTTTATTGTTTTTATTTATATATGATTTTAATACCTTATCTTCTAATATATTTAAATTTTCACTTTATAATTTTTTTAAAAAAATATATTTATTATATTTTAAGTTTTAATTTTTATACTAATAATTTGAAAATATGAGATAACTTTAATTTTAAGTTATATCACGATAAAAAAAATTATAAAACTCTATCAGATTATACTATACTATAATATAATATATGATATTAAAAAGATATATATATATATATATATTTTGTTAAAGTTTGATAGAAAATCCAACTATATCATAGAAATAAATTTGAATATAAATTCTTTTTCAGATTTAATCTAAAATAATACTATATTAGATAATTATATTTTGAAATTATTTTGTTTAAGATAAATAAAAAGAAGGGGGGAAATGTAAATTATAATCATAGATGGCAATTTATAATTGGTTGATAAATAAATAAAAATAATTACATAATAGATGTGAATTAAAATAATCAGGTTATAAATCAACACGAATGAGTTCCGGTTATAAATCAACACATGTGCTATGATAGTAGGCTACACATCATTACTCCATATCAATTTTAAATTTATACTAATATTATCATCCATTAAAGTAATATATACTACAATATTTTTTTCTAAATTAAAATTATTTTAAAAAAAAAATCTTTTTACTCATCAATACAATTTAATAAAGTATAAATTACAGATATACATGAATATAAATAAATAATAATATAATTTTCAATTTAAATCGATTTATATTACTATTTATTTATAATTATGGAACTCCTAAATTTCAAATTATACTAATATTATCATCCATTAAAATAATATATACAACAATATTTCTTTTTTCTAAATTAAAATTGTTTTTTTTAAAAAATCTTTTACTCATCAATACAATATAATAGAAGTATAAATTACAGATATATATGAATATAAATAAATAATAATATAATTTTCAATTTAAATCGATATATCGTTGAGGTTCAAAGTCCAAAGCCCATAAGTTAGGAAAAGCCTTCCCCCGAGAGAGTAGCTCCCGAACAGAGTTGCGAGATAAAGAAGAGACCACTACCAACTGAAAATCAGCCAAGTCTCAAAAGGTCTTTGCGGATCGATATGTCTAATCTGAAGTATATGGGCTGACTTTGGAGACGCTGTCTCACTTTCACAATGTTGTGTGTCCGAGATCGGGAAAGGAAGCATTCAGTGATGCATGGGCTTGGCTTGGAATGTGGAATTTTGGTGCAGGGGCAGGGAAGACAGGAGGCAGGGGAACGGTGTAGAGAGACGCCAGAGAGAAATTTTTTAAGTCCATCTGCCCAGGATTGACTTATTGTTAGAGAGATAAGCACTCGCCCAACAGTTATCTTTGCCACGGGACTAAACGTCTTACTGCTGTGAGAAAGCACAATTACTATTTATTTATAAGTACGGAAGTCCTAATTTTAAAGTTATATTGATATTATCATCCATTAAAGTAATATATACAACAATATCTTTTTTTTAATTAAAATTTTAAAAGAAAAAAAATATTTTTACTCATCAATACAATTTAACAAAAAAATATAAATTACATACATAAATATAAATAATAATATAATTTTCAATTTAAATCGATTTATATTACTATTTATTTACAATTATGGAACTTCAACACTGACAAATTTGAAGTCTTCCCATCCTCACTAAAAAGATTCGTTCGGCGTTAAGCAGATAAAACCGTGGAAAAGGAAGTCTTTAAATATTCTTACTGTGGAATATTTGTAGACTTTAATAGTTGTTGACTCGTTGAATGTGTAATTAGATCAACGGTGAAGTACTTGTGTTTCTTGGCAGAGAGCAGATTATTGAAATATTTGATTTACGGAATTGAAGAAGATCATGAGTGTGTAAATGGTTGCTTCCTGCAAATATGAGAAACAAAATAAATATATTAAAATGATGTATAAACCTAATAATAAGATGAAAATATATAGCATCAAAAATAATTAACAATGAGAAGTAAATAAAGTTTGATGAGTATAAATAGTGGAGAGGAGGAAAGATTGAGATGGAATGAAACTCCATCACATTCTAAGATAAATATTAAATATTTATCTTTTTAATTTGAACTTATTTCAAATTAATTTATCTAATATAAAAATAGCTATATTTATTATAAAATGATTGTTGGGTGAGTTGATAATATTAAATTTTATTTTATATTTATTATAATAAATAAATTATTTTTTTAATTTTATATTTATCATGGACGATTTAATAATTTATATTATTTTAATATATATATATGTGACGCCTAACCCCCGGCCTGGAAGAAAGCGAACCGAAGGCGAGGATTTACGACACCATAAAAAAAAAATGCACCTGCTATACTAACCAAGAAAAATTGAAATACCATACCACTAATGTAAAAAGGAACAATTAGATATACATATAACAATTTAAACCATAAGGGTCACCAAGTTGCTTACAATTAAAGAAAACCGAACAAGCTTCAAAATGATCGATTATACACATTAAACATTTTTACAAAACCAACATATACGTATTTATTACATTAAAAGACCATGAAGATCCAAAATACAAAAAGATGTGCACAAGGATGCACTAGACGACAACGTTAGCCCACATGTCCTTCTGCTCGATTACCTGCTCACATATCGTTCAAGAGGAAAACAAAAAGAAGAAAGAAAGAATAAGAAAAAAAATATAATTGGGTAAGCTACGGAGCTTAGTTGGTAGACCAAATCCCAAAACATTCACATACAAAATGACCCTATGACTCTATAGTGCTCACACACACTAATGCAACTAAATGGTTTAGCTAAAACCATCCTATCAACAAAGAAATCAACCAAATAACCAATCCTAAGCAACCAAAATGGGCCTAATAATGCACTCTATATGCTTAGTCCCTTTTTATTTAAGTTATTAAGATCAAATAGTGAAAGTGAATGCACAAATGACTAAGTTACTTAATCCGCAAATAACAATACTACTAATATACTGGAAGTCGGAAATCAGAAGACTATGCTCGATTAAGACTCATCAACACTAGACATGGAAAAAATAGTCATACATCATTTGACTGTATAAATTTTCCATAGAACAAAGTAAATACCAATTCCAAATGAAGAAATCATAACATGGTTATAAAGCCACAGACGTACACTAGATGCATATTTAGGATAGATCAATTAAGTTGTTAATAATTTTTATTATTAGTGTTCCCTTAAACCTTTTAATGATATATGTTGCTTTAATTAGGCAGTATCATCAAGAATGACTGAAAATAATACACCATATCACATGACTTTCACGAGGATTATAAAAATGATAATGAATGATTATTTCCTAGTACTATTACTAAAAAAAAAAAAAAAAAAAAAAAAACTAAAGGTGTTTCTATTGTCTTATACTTGTTCCAAGAAAACCAAGTGTAGCACTAACTGAAGGTTTGAGGGGTGAGTGAAAGGGTTGAGGCTGAAGCCAGCAGCGCACACACACACAGGCTTTTATGCTTTGCTGGTTCCAGAATCAATTCATTTTAAATTTAATTCAACTTGTGAACTACGTAGAAAATATCAAGCTTGTGGTTAACATAATAATAATAATAAATCTAATGAGGAACTTAAAATTTAGTACTGCTGGTTTTTGTTTAGTGTAAGGAGGAAAATTTGGAAATAAAACAATGGTGTAGGTTGTATTTGTCAAAGGTCCATTAGAGCATCCAGATGAACAAAATTTATAAAATTTTCATTGAAACAATCACAAAGCTAAAAGTCATCTAACAGTTCAGCAACTCAAAACTGTGTGCATTATATGTTGACTAATGTTAAGGAAAATGATCTTATAATATTATTTTTAATGTAGGAATAAAAGAACATATGATTTTATTGAAAACAAATATGAGATGCTGAAGAATCCATATTATAAGGACCACACAAAAATGAAACTTTACTTAAAACACTAGCACTACATCAAGGACCAACATATACACGTTCACCACCGCACGAAAACGCACAGCATAACTACAATACTTAGCCACATTAGAAATTCAACGACTTAATTCTAAACACCAAATACAGAAGCAGCAACCCGACCACATGAAACCAATAGAGAACCAACAACTTAAGAAATTAGTTAACTACTTCCAATACACCATCCAACAATAACTAGCCCTACTATGCCAAACCAAAACCAACAATGGCCAAAAAGGACCACCAAATAAACCACTTCCACCTAATTGGTGATGACCAAAACTTAATCACAACCAATACACACAACCGAGCATAGTCATAAACGAAGTCATATGATCAAAGCCACAACATCAGCAGAGCATTCTTTGCTCAAACAACCAAAAATCAGCAACTTAACACAATGCAACAATTTACCAATCAAGTCATCCAATGCAAACTAAACAACTAATAAATTAGCCCTCCAATGCTTAAACGTAAAAGTAAAATGGGATACAACTAGTGGACCGGAGTCCCGACTACAACTATAGACCGAAGTCCCGGATAACGACTATGGACCGAAGTCCCGACTAGAGCATTCATCTTTTACTTCTCAATATTCAATTTCATGCCCGGAGGCTATATATATATATTGAAGTACTTCACTCCCTATGGCGCCAATATATCACTCTCAACAATCTAAACATTAAGAGGGCAACGACATAATTAATTTCACTTTCCATTTAGTTCAATTTGCAAGCATTACACTTATCACCTAACAATCTAATGAAACACAACAACTACACGACTCTGCACGGCACAATATACAATAATGCACATCCAAAAACATACAAACTGTAAAGGGCCAAAACACGACCTACCAACCTGGAATTGTAGCTTTCAAAATGATACAGCTAAGCGTCTTTTTGCTGCTCCCCCACAGCAGAAGATCCTAGATTGATTTTTTTTTTTTGACAAATGTTGACTCAATTAGTTCCAATTCTATAGCATATACTTTTAAATAAATTAATAAAACATGGCAGTAGTTGAAATAGGAACAATCTACCAAAAGATCAATATAAATTCTAACCCCCAAACGCAGAATTAGCAAACTTAAACCAAAATTTTCAAAAGCGAAGTAAATTTACCCGAATGGAGTTTCTAGAATTTCCTATTCCAAAGCTAACCAACCCCTGATTTCCCTATACGCATAATTGAACCTAAAGAGATATATATATATAACCAATGAATTAACAATCTATTAACTCTATTAAAATCCAACTAACTACAACCAGAGCACATCAAAACTCACCTCCTAGGGTTGAAATTCGAGCAGAGATGGTGCCTTTCACCAGACTTCCGCCAGAGGCACAAATTGGTGGGGATAGTCAAGCTAATAGACACAAATATAACCCCAATCAGAACAAGACACTCGAAATTTCAACAAAAAAGAAAAAGAACAAGTTTAAAACCTTACCAGATGATGACCCTATTACACGCAAGCTGAATGTGAGTCCTAGACGTTACTAGGAGATGGTTGGGTGGAGTGAAACAAGAAGGGTTTTTCTTAATTTCCTCAAATGATTGGAAGAAATCGAGCTTGCATGAGTGGTTTCAATGTTTTGCTTGAGAGAGAAAAAAACAAAGTGAGATGTGGTGTTTGGTTTGGTTGTGCAAGTAAGGAAAATTTGGAGTGTTGGGCTAGGCTTCCTATTTGGGCTTGCTGTTGGATTTAGACCTTAAGGTCAAAATCCAATAGTAAGTCCATTCCACCGTAACCCAAAAATATTCTGAAAATAAAATTTTATGAAACTTCTGGAAATAACATTTAACAAATAAATCGACTTAATAATTAAAATTAAGATTTCGAAATAAAAATTTAAATTTAAAAATACTTCCATGGCTAATAAAATTTTAATATCGAGAATTTTCGAACATGACACGGAATTCACGAATATCTACGGATAGGTCCCTAATTAGTTCCAATTCCTAATTACTGCCTAGTTATTTTCTGAATATAATTTAAGGTAAAAATTGAGTATACTTATAAAGATCACTTAAATTCACTTTAAAGATAGTGAAAAATTTTAGGCCGGATTTTATATAATATAATTATTTTTATAAAAATAAAAATTTCAAGACAATTCTTGTCTAATTAATACTGATATATTGTCTGATTAAGTTTTGTCCTGAAACTTTTCTGCTTTTATATATATGGATAGATATTTTACTTAACTTAAAATAATTCATTTTTTTAATTGGATTATTTTATCCCTATAATATCTTATATTATATTTTCCTATAATATCTTCTATTATATTTTTTGATAATTTTTTTTTTTAATTTATTAAGATGATTTGAGTGATTTGTTTTTTTCATTTAAAAATCAATTTAAAATAATTGATTATGTTGTTAATTTACAATTTTATCATTTTATCAATTTTTTCAAAAGAAAAAAATATTATAGATTGATAAATTTATTTATTATTTTTAATACATAAATAGATATTATTATAATTCATATACTTTTTTATTTTTTTATTATTATTTTTTATCCTTATGAACTTAAATAAAATAAATATAAATAATAAAAATATTTTTTATTTTATTAATTAAACTAAATAATTTATGATATTCTAATATATATATATATAAGATAAGATAAAAATATGTTTAAAAAAATTAACAATCATGTATTTATTATTTGCATTATTAAATTTATAGTCACATACACATTGAAATTGTAATAATCGAGGAACATTTAATTATAATCAAATTTATTATTTTTATTAAAATTCAAAATTCAGAATATTTATTACATAATTAAATTATATCTACATATATAGAAATTATCACAATATAATAACATTTAATTATAGATTTTCTTATTGAAAATCATATATTCACATGTCCACATATAAACAAAGATATGGTTATTAATGGCATACATGTAAAAAATTGTCATTCGCATTTTGTATTCAGATTTAAGTTAAAAGTTTTGTCTTAATTATTCAGATAAAAATCTCTGAATTTCAGATTTTTTTTTTTTGGAAAAAATAAATTGCTTAAACAGCTTAATTTCAGACTTAGACCCATTCAGTTTTAAGTCGACCAAAACAAACGGGCCTTTAGCCTTTGTTTGTGTTGAGGTTTTATATTGGATAGTATTGTATTGGAATGACCAATTCTTATTTGTTTCATTTTTAAAATTATAGTTTATGGAATTGTATTGTATGATGTTCTTTTCCTCAAATTTCAAAATCAGGAAATTGGTGGGGAGGAATTTTTTTTTTTTTTTTAATCTAACATTTCAATACATTCTTGATTACTTATAATACAATATAACTCATATATCGTAAACATGAAAAAAAATAATAATAATAATAAATTCTATACCATACAACGAATTCTATATAAGACCATAAATTAATTGACAATACAATTTTTAATTCAAAGAAAGGGTTAGAGAGAAATACCGTTACAGAACTTGTACACAAAATGTTGATTTTCAACCATTTTATTAATAAGCATTGGCAAATCTAACACAGAGGAATTTGTATTGACCTTCCAATATATTAATTGAACATTTATAAAAGTGATACGAAAATTTCAAAAATCTATTTTAATTGAATTATATTAATTCTTATTATTACATAATATCATTTTCTTAATGTTGTTGTAGATTTATCAGTCTTATGCAGGTGACTTGTATTTCTTTTAATGAGATGTATAATTAATTTAATTTAATTTAGTTTATATTTAGGGAAAATTTGTTAAATTAAATGTTATAATAAATGTGTAATTATTAGTTATAAATAATTAATTAACCATTATTATAGTTTAAATACTTTAATTATTATAACGAAATCAAATTAATAATTTAATTTAGTATTATAATAATAATTAAATAATAAATAAATTATTAATTTTTTTATTTAATTAACTATTTGATTATTATTTAGGATCTGTTTGGTTGTTAGCAGTTCATTGAATAACGATTAGCGGTTTGACCAACTATTAGATTTTAGCGGATTGATGATATATGGTTTGGTAATTAGTTGTTTAATAATAGTACTATTAACGGATTCAATTATAAAATAATGTAAAATAACATTTTAAAATAATTATTTTTTTATTTTTCATAAGGTATATTTTGCACTACTACCTTCAAATAGATAATACAATATCTTAAATATTTTAATATTTATTAATAATACTAAGAAGTAATAATTTTTATAATATTTACTATTTTTATATAAATTGTTAATTAAACTAATATATAAAATAAAATAATATGCATATTACAATATTAAAAATATGTTATGAAAAATTTTAACTGTAAAATATTATAAAGTATTTAAATATTAAGGTTATTCTAAAAAAATCTACCACAAATTGGTATATTCGTAGAAAAATTTACAATTATATTTTTTTTCAAAATCTTAATTTTGGATTTTATTATTCATCCGTCAGTGGAATGAATACTAAACCAAGGTAATTTCAATTTTTTAAATAAAAAATTATTACAAAGTCGAAAAAAGAATACTTTTAAATTTAAAAATTACAAAAATATCGTTAGTCACTTTTCATCTATTAATGGATAAACTAGATAGTACCCGTACGGGATGCGCACCTTCAATTTAATAATAAATATTTAAATATAAAATTATAATAATTATAAATGTAAATATAACAAATTTAATAAAAAATAGAAAAGGAAAATTTATTTAGATAAAAAATAAAAATTATTAAATTTAGGGGTGGTAAATCGTGTTACTATATCCCACTCAACCCTGCAATAACCTATTTAATATCGCACTGATTTGTGTCAACCAATTTGATACATTTATCAAAAGAAAATAATTTTATTAAAAAATTCTATTAATTTAAATAATTAAATAATTTATTTATAAATAAGATCACTACAATACCAACCTAAAATATGATATATATATATATATATATAATAATAATAATAATAATAATAATAATAAATATTTCATTATAATATGTAAAAAGATAAAAAAAAATAAATAAAAAAAATATTAAGAGTTGTGGTATATATTTTTATTTGTTTCTGATGAGTGAAGATGGACTAATTTGTTTTTAAATTAATGGTAAAAGGAAAAGACTTGGTCCAATTGGTTTAAATTCAACTTTCAGATTCAAATCACCGGGTTAGAATTGAAATTTATAAATTTTTATAGAAAATTAAAAAAATAAAAAATAAAATAATGAGAAAGAAAAAAGAATAATTCGAAAGAATTAATCATCATAATTTGACTAAATAACTTATTTATAAAAATTTATTTAAAATTTTAACTTAAAAAATTAAAATAACTTATTTTTTTTTTCTTAATTTACTTATATATTTTCAATAATTTCATCTATAATTATTTTATACCTTATTTTATTTTATTGAAAGGAAGAAGAATGAAAGAAAAATAAATAAATTCAAATTGAAAGTATATTTTAAATATAAAGGGTATGTTTGGATGCTAACACTACTATTTGGTATTGTATAATTCAGTTATGTTCGTGTTGTACTGAAATCTTGATTGATAAACCAATTTTCTAATGTACAATTAATTTTTTATTTGGATACATAATTTTCTAATGTATGATTAAATTTCTTGTTTGAATTCATAATACGATATGGATTTAACAATTGTAAATTGACTATAATACTTTTTGTATATCCATGTACTATACACATTTTAAATTTAAGAATAAATATGTTAAATTTAATAATAAATATTCAAATATATTTATTAATATAATTATAAATAAAAGTACAATTATATATATATAAGTATAATTTTTTTTAAAATACAATAAATAATAGTAATAGTAAAGATATATCTATTTTAATAAAAAAAGATTAAATTAAATTAAAAAGATATGATTATATATATATATATATGAAATCGGAACACATAGTAAACATTCCTAAGATTATTTCTAATTACACCCTATTTTTGACTGTTAGAACAATATAGTAATAATTTCTAAGGTTATTTCTAAGCACACTCCATTTTCAACATTAAAGTTACCCTAAGAATTCTAAGAATTCCAATATAGAGTAAAAATACATATTATCACAATTAAAAATTAAATTAAATTATTATAATTAAATATATTATATATTTAAATGAGTAATTCAAATCAAAGAATATTTTATATCATTTCTGATAATATATTTCTTTTTACTAAAAAAAATTAAAATAAAATAATTAATCAATATTATTTAATATGAATATAAAGATTGAGATTAAAATATAATATAATGATTATATTATAATTGGAAAAAGTGCCTATAAAGTAAATCTCAAATATGAAGTTTAAGAATTTTAAAATATATTAAAATGTCAAACAGTTTATTGGAATTTAGAAGATGGAGACTTGGCTACAGATAGACTAACATATTCTTCTAATACTTTTCCAACTTCTTCATCCGTTCACCTATAATAGTGAAAATTGAAAATATAGTTAATATTTGAAAATTATATAGGTATATATAAAGTAGGCAAGAGAAAAATATATAATATTATATAAAAATATAAAGTTTGAAATAATAAAACTCTATTACGTGATTGAAATAAATTTAACAATTTAAATTTATTTTTAACAATTTAAATTTATTTTTAATTTAATCCATTACGATATAAAAATTAAAAATAATTAAATTTTTTTTTTATAATTTTTATTTATTTAGTTAAAATAAATTTACATGTAAACTTTTAACTATAAATTAAAATTAAATATAAAAATTTATATTAATTAATTTATTTATTAAAGATAAATTTTTATATTTAATCTATATTCTTAAAAAAAATTATATTTTATTATTCATATTTACAATTGTTAATTGAAGAATACAACATAAAGTAAAAAATAAAACCGAATACAAAATTTTTGGCTACAACTAAATAGCGAGCACACTCACCATAAGTAACCAACACATGTGTTTCTACAGTGCAATCATGGAGGCTCCAACACTCCTAACTACTCAATTGGCTAAAATATGCGCGTGCTGACATTAACTTAAAATTAACATAATGATAGTGTAACCTAACAACATTATATAGAATTTCTTCCGTCCGTGTATGAAAATATAAAAAATGAGTAAGGATAAAATATTTAAAAATAAAATGCCGTTCAATATTTCCATGAGGGTAAAATCTTCAAGAAACCAAATCAAACTTCTATTCTCCCTCACATCAGTCTTGAAATTTAATACTCAAAATCAAAACTTCCATTCTCTGATTATACAAATAAAAATCAAAAGGATTAGGGACTTAAATAAAATGGGAATACAACACAAATTTATTAGAGGATCCGAACTCATAAAATAAATAAATCAATTCAGTAGATAACAGAATAATTATTAAAAAAATAATAGTAAAAAAAAAACATAAATCAACAATTAATCAAATGATTATTTAAAAAAATATAACACTCAAATGAAAACATAACAAAAATTTATTAATTAAGAGCTCGTCGAACTCATACCTCGAAAGAAAAAAAAAACAAAAAACAAAAAATATTAACATTAACAAAAAGAAACTGTATTTGAGTTTCTTGCCACTACTATGAGAAAGAAAATGAGGAAATTAATTTAGAGTAGAATTACTATGTTGATTTTGTTAGGGAGAGTAGAACCATCAAAATCTAATTCTCATCCTGCGATTATGAAAGCTACTATTAGAAAAAAAAAAAACTGAAATGATGAATTACCACATATTTATAGGGGAGAGAAAGTTGATTTGGAATGAAATTCTGAAACATAATACAAATAAATATGAATATTTATATTTATAATCTAAAATTTATTTTAAAATTAATCTATGTCAATTTTAATTTTTTTAAAATTATCAATTTATTATTTATTTTTAATTTTAAATTTAAAAAATAAAAGTTTAAAAATAATTATTGTCTAATTAAAATAAAAATAGACTTTTTTGCTTTTATTATAATAGAGATATGTCTAAGTTTAGTGTAAATTTTTGGAAATAATCTTAAATATTATTACAATAAATTTTAATATTTTATCGATACATAATTATATAATTTTAATTAAAAATATAATAATTCTATTTTTTAACACCCTCCTAATTTCAAAACCTCTTAAAAACAGGAATATAATCAAGTAATTACATTACTATTAACCAAATTACACATTTTAAAATTTTTTAATTACATATTTTAAAAATTTTTAATTACAAATCTTAAAATTTTGAGATCTAATTACCAACACTCTTAAAATTGACAACCTGAGCCAATTCCAATTCTACCTGTCCCAACTTCTAAACTTAATCGAAGCCGTCGACATTCTGTTTTGACTTCTATTCTACCTATTAAACGGCCATAAAAATCAATGTGGATCCACATCACAGTATCTATCCCGCACCTGATTACTACCCTTCAAATAATTAAAATTAAAAAAATAAATAAATAATACAAAAATTTGTTCGCATTCAAATGCAAGTCCAGTTTTCTTCACATCACAAATCTCTCTCATAGGGTTTCTCAGTACGCCGTCAGTTTCGCCTGTTTTCTTAACAACTGCATTGCCCTCCCTCGTTATCGCTATACTCAGGTTGGTGATTCTGTCGTTTCCCGTTCATTGGGTTACATTTTGTATTACCCTGGTGGGGATATTAGGGATTTGAACATCTCAATTGATTCGATTTGATTTCTTCGATCTTTTAACTCAGTTTTGGTTCGAATTTGGAATACACGATTCGATCTGTGTTTCTGTAATTGACTTGACCTGTGTTGCGGCTATTTTAGTGGTTAAGTTTGGATTTTAGTTTATAATCTGAATCGAGTTGATTTCTATCATTGGGCTGATTCTGATTTGATCTATTTGGTTATTTAAGCTGCTGGTGGATCGGTTTAATCCTTGTCTCTTAATATGGATTAGTTGTTCCTGTTTCACTGCTGCCTGTGCGCTTGAGTTTCATTTAGCTTTGTTTGATTGATTAACAGTGATTGCTGTCGCTCTGTGTACCCTTTATAATTTTGTAATTCTGGACTGTGATGACTTTAATTTACTGGTTCCGCAGAGAGTGATGTTATTCTAAAATATAAACACTAAGTTGAAATATAGATACTTTTAGCTATCACATTCCAAATTGAATTGAGTATTGCTTGAAAGCTGAATTTAAGATATGTGTACTGCAGTAGAAGTGATGGGCCACGTTGTTTAGTGCTGAGATAGGTATGTTAGTCATAAGTTTATGATAAGGGAAACAGTTATCTTTTCCTTCTATTGCTATAGGAATGAACAGTTTCTAGTATTTAGATTTACTGCTTCTTGTTTTAGTCAATTCATTGCCCATTGAGTTTGGTCCAACACCGATAAGTAGAATTTTAAGTTTGATGTGAATTTTTTCCAGGTAGCAGATGGCAATGGAAGTTACCCAGGTGCTTTTAAATGCACAAGCCATTGATGGAACTGTTCGGAAGCATGCAGAAGATACTTTGAAACAATTCCAGGAGCAGAATCTTCCGAGTTTCTTACTTTCTCTGTCTGGAGAGCTAGCAAATGATGAGAAGCCAGTTGACAGTCGTAAGCTAGCAGGTTTGGTACTTAAAAATGCTTTGGATGCCAAGGAACAACATAGAAAGTTTGAACTTGTTCAAAGATGGCTGTCATTGGATCCAAATGTAAGGAACCAGATCAAGGCGTGTTTGTTAAAGACACTTACTTCTCCTGCCATTGATGCTCGATCAACTGCATCACAAGTTATTGCGAAGGTTGCAGGCATTGAGTTGCCACAGAAGCAGTGGCCTGAGCTGATAGGTTCTCTTTTATCAAATATTCATCAACTTCCAGCTCATGTGAAGCAAGCCACTCTGGAGACTCTGGGATATTTATGTGAGGAAGTTTCTCCTGATGTTGTAGAGCAAGATCATGTAAATAAAATACTTACAGCTGTGGTTCAGGGTATGAATGCTTCAGAAGGGAACAACGATGTTAGGCTTGCTGCTACACGGGCCTTATATAACGCTCTGGGATTTGCTCAAGCAAATTTCAATAATGACATGGAGCGGGATTATATCATGAGAGTAGTTTGTGAGGCAACACAATCTCCAGAAGTGAAAATAAGGCAGGCTGCATTCGAGTGCTTGGTATCTATTTCGTCAACTTATTATGACAAATTAGCACCTTATATGCAGGATATTTATAACATTACAGCAAAGGCTGTGAGAGAAGATGAGGAACCTGTTGCCCTTCAAGCCATCGAGTTTTGGAGTTCTATTTGTGATGAGGAAATTGATATCTTGGAAGAATATGCTGGTGATTTCTCAGCAGACTCTGATGTTCCTTGCTTTTACTTTATCAAGCAGGCACTTCCTGCACTCGTCCCAATGTTGTTGGAGACACTGCTTAAGCAAGAAGAGGATCAGGATCAGGATGAAGGAGCATGGAATATTGCAATGGCCGGTGGCACATGCCTTGGATTGGTTGCACGTACAGTTGGAGATGATATTGTGCCACTAGTGATTCCATTCATCGAAGAAAATATTGCAAAGCCAGATTGGAGGCAGAGAGAGGCAGCCACTTACGCTTTTGGTTCCATCTTGGAGGGTCCCTCACCTGACAAGCTACTTCATATTGTTAACGTTGCGTTATCTTTTATGCTCAGTGCTTTAACAAAAGATCCAAATAGCCATGTGAAAGACACAACTGCTTGGACACTTGGGCGGATTTTCGAATTTCTTCATGGTTCAACAATGGACACACCCATCATCACGCAAGCAAACTGTCAACAGATCATCACGGTTCTTCTTCAGAGTATGAAGGATACTCCAAATGTTGCAGAGAAGGCCTGTGGAGCTCTTTATTTTCTTGCCCAGGGCTACGAAGATGTGGGCTCAGGGTCTCCACTTACTCCTTTCTTCCAAGAAATTGTTCAGTCTCTTCTCACCGTGACTCACAGGGAAGATGCTGGGGAATCACGGTTAAGGACTGCTGCTTATGAAACTTTGAATGAAGTGGTGAGAAGTTCAACAGATGAAACAGCACCGATGGTATTACAACTGGTGCCAATCATAATGATTGAGCTCCATAAGACTCTTGAGGGGCAGAAGCTCTCCTCTGATGAGAGAGAAAAGCAGGGTGAGTTGCAAGGACTTCTTTGTGGTTGTTTGCAGGTTATCATTCAAAAACTAGGATCATCGGAAGCATCAAAGTATGTATTCATGCAATATGCGGATCAGATAATGGGACTCTTCTTGAGGGTTTTTGCTTGCAGGAGTGCAACTGTACATGAGGAGGCCATGCTAGCAATCGGGGCCCTCGCCTATGCTGCAGGCCCTGATTTTGCAAAGTACATGCCAGAGTTCTATAAATACTTGGAGATGGGTCTTCAGAATTTTGAGGAGTATCAAGTCTGTGCTGTTACAGTGGGCGTTGTTGGGGATATATGTAGGGCTTTGGAGGAAAAAATCCTTCCTTTCTGTGATGGAATCATGACGCAACTACTCAAGGATTTATCAAGTAACCAATTGCACCGATCTGTGAAGCCACCCATATTCTCTTGCTTTGGGGATATAGCCCTAGCAATAGGGGAGAATTTTGAGAAGTACTTGATGTATGCTATGCCCATGCTTCAGAGTGCAGCAGATCTGTCTGCCCACACAGCTGGTGCAGACGATGATATGATGGAGTACACCAATTCCTTGAGAAATGGAATTTTGGAAGCATATTCAGGGATTTTCCAAGGGTTTAAAAACTCTCCCAAAACCCAGCTCCTGATTCCATATGCTCCTCACATCCTTCAGTTCTTGGATAGCATATACATGGAAAAAGACATGTAAGTTTGTTGAAAGATAATTCTTCCTTCTCTCTTATACTTGTAGTGGTACAAATGTGTTTTCATTTTTATGTTTCACTATTGTAACGTCCTTTGACTGTTGTTGTGCTTGCAGGGATGAAGTGGTGATGAAGACAGCAATCGGGCTTCTAGGGGATCTAGCTGATACACTAGGAAGTAACGCAGGTTCTTTGATTCAGCAGTCACTTTCAAGCAAAGATTTTTTGAATGAATGCTTGAATTCTGAAGATCATATGATTAAGGAATCTGCCGAATGGGCCAAGTTGGCCATTAGTAAGGCTATTTCTGTTTGAGGCTTTTTGCACCGGGCATAGTGTTTTAGTCTCTTGCATGCATTTGGGTGTGTTGAGTTGGGTCAAGGATTGCATGTGTCAGGTCATTACCACATCAGACAACTAGAGTTATCCATCTTCAGGTTGTCATTAACTCATGCATCAGCACTATGGGGTTGGGGTCGAGGAGGAAGTTGGTAGTGGGTAGTGGCAGCATACTGAAACTGGGCAACACCTTCAGGTGTCGACGAAAAGTCCATAAAGAAGTTCTAAACTCCTCCTTGTTGGTCATCGTGTATATAAGTATGAGGGTGTCTAGTCTTCCATCAGCTGCTATGGTATATGCGGGGAATAAAATTATAGACAATCCAATAGCGCTTTTTGGTGGCTGGAGTGTACAAACAAACCTGTCAATTCTCTTCTAATGTTGCAACAGGTTTCCAGGTCTGCCATTTCAGAAACCTCTCCTTCCTTTGTCCTGTCCTCGTTACTAATCTTCATCATCACTAATTTGAGTCCGCATAACATCAATTCATCGGCCGTCATTGTCAAGGTCGGGTTGTATTTATTTCTGGTAAATACCTTTGTTGTATACCATCATCTGGTGGGGATCACCATAACATTTTTGCATTGCATCATTTATCACTCTCATATTTAGCAATCCTCAGAAAGTTAAATGTCATATACATGCATTCATTCATATAGTTAAAAAATGTCACGTGCGTGCGTGCCTGCCTTTTCATTTATATAGTTTTGGGCTTGTCTTTGTTTCTTCTTCTCCATTTGGAATCAAAGAAAATTACAGAATTGAGTCATTTTTGTCATTTGGGGGCAAATCCTACCTGAAATATGAGTATTATTACGTTATACATAGCCATACCTAAGAAATCATTCCTTTGTTCAAGCCAAACAAATGTGTAGTGTAGTGTAGGGGTCAACTGTTTGTGACAATGCCTTCTCTTAAAAGTATCAGAAGGAAAATTGGTTATCATCATATAGTAGTTAGTCGGTGGCGAAAGAATTTCTGTAGCTGTTAGTTAAATTTGCATGAAGTTTTGATTATGTAGATAGTTCTTTGATTGGATGATTGGCTGAAAGGGTTGGGCTTAATCGGGTATTTTTAACCCATATCAGGTTGGATTGGAAAGTTCAAGTCCAATCCAATCGAATGGGTGATTTCAGTAAAATCTGGATTGCAAATTTGAATTCATAGCTGGTGTGTATAAAATTTAAATTGTGTGATTTTCCATCGCTTTTTAGGAACCAAACAGAAATTACAATGAAAATAAGGAAAATAAAAACATGTAAAGGAACAACACATACCTTTTCAGAATTTCTAGGATCGTTCAATTTTGTCACTGAAACAAACAAATTTTAAATAGTTTCCAGAAACAGTGACCTAATGTTTCACAACGAAACCCATTGCATAAGTGTTGGTAGAGGAAAAAATATGAGCAGAACATGTTGGGAGTGAGTTCAGTGATGTACCCAGCATTCAGAATAAGTAAGAGTATTCCGGTGGAATTTAAGATATATGATATAGAAACAGATAACTACAACCGAATTCGCAACTACGGAAAAATTAAATTTACGTTCTTTAGGAAGATAATAATATAATTTATTAATGTGATATAATTTTATATAATAAAAAAATAAAATATTTTAAAATTATTTTTTAATTATTTTGTAAATAATTTTTTTAACATTAGAACTTCCGGAGCTTATTTTTATTAACAAAATATATATCGTAGGTAAAATTATTCAAAATAATTTTTTAAAATTTTTTTCAATTAATAGAAATAATAATTATAATGGGGTTGTTATTTTCCACACCCCAGTTACTAAATATAACATTTTTTTCCAAATATAACTTTATGATGTTTTTTTTAATATTTAATTAAATTTAATTCTATAAAATAAATTAATTTATTTTATAATTTTTTTATACCATTTATATCCTTGAAAATATCATTGTATTTATGAAGTTTTAAAGTTTGATGGAATTGATATTTGTTCAGAATGACATTTTAAATCTTGAACCCTAATAAAATAAAATATCATAATTCTACTAAACATAAATATATGGTCCGATAGGGAGAACATCATATAAGTCATCATATTTAATATTCTCCATAAACTTAACAAAATCTTAATTTTCATTGAAATTATATTAACGAGGAAGAGGATGTTATCTGTACACAAACAACATAAAACAATTAGTAAACTAACTGTATATTAATCCTGTATTTTTTAATTACATAAATTGGTTTTGATTTGTAGTGTATTTACACTAGTTTAGAAAAAATCAAATATAAATCAATTGAAGAGTTTTAATTTGTAATGTATTTACAGCAGTTCAGTAAGATCGAATTGAATCAATTGAGGAGTTTTAAGTTAATTAGATAATTTTATAAAAAAAATAATTTATATTAATTATTAAATTAAAGGTAATTAAGTAATTTTAACATTATTTAAATAATTTATAATTTTATTATATTAAAATAGAAAAATAAATTGAAGGAATATTTAAAGTAATTATTTAAATATGTCATGGATATTTTAGTAATGTTGATGTTGGGTTTAGTAATTTGATGGTAGGAAATAGCAAGCATGATTATAATTTATACTTTTATGACCTCCTGTTTTTCAATTTTTAATAAATATTTTAATAAAAATATTCCGAAAAACACAAGAAATTGAAATTGAGAAAATTACCTTCCACCTTCATTTCACTTGTTCCCGCAGTCAAAGAGAACAGGTTGAGTATTTTTATTTCTCGTGCTTCGCGGGAGGCTCCTGGCTGTCTCCTCTCCTCTCCTCTCCTATCTGGTCAGGTAGGTGATTTTCTCCTCTTCCCCTCATTCATCAGAAACAAGTGTTTTTTGAACATCTCCATTCAGACTAACTCCATTTAACTGGGAATCTTATTCTACTATTACTGTATTTTTCTTTTTTTCTTTTTTTATTCGGATCTGTACCTCCTTTGTATCTTGTAGAATGCTAAAGCATATGTATATAATGATGGCCACTTTAACTAGCAAATTTATACATTATCCACATCTTTTCTCTGTTGTTATAGATAATGATTCCGTTTAGGGTTTAGAATGTGCTTGCTTGTCTCTCAGTAATTTTATTTTTGATATTTTCAGGTGTAGCTGGAGGATACATGGTTCTGATTAGATTAAGTTGTATCTTATTCATGACCCCGTTGAACTTCCTTAGACACATTGTTCACAAATAAATCTCTCTCTCTCACACCTTGTTCCAGCACTTTAAAATGTCTTCAATTGTGCCTTTTGATGATAGGTCTTATCACACTGTAAGAACTGCTTCCTATTCATTCGAGGAAGATCAAATCCTATGCCAAACATACCTTGCTGCTTTACAAAACCTGAATGTAGGTCCGAACCCTCGCGTATATACACTTTGGTCTCAGATTGAGATTGAATATCATAAAGCATTACCCGAGCATATATCTAATGTTCGGCCACTTAGATCGCTTCAAAATCGAATGCATATAATCATTTCAGCAGTTGAGAAATTGAGGGCTTGTGTCCAACAAGTTGAAAGTTCAAGCCATACTGGCACTTCTGAGCAAGATGTTGTATGTACTTGTTAAACTTTTGTGTTATTTTAAGTTTTGGCCTCATCTTGAGCATCTCATTTTTTGATTTTGCAGTTACATCAAGCCAAAGCGTTGCTAGCGCAAGATCCTAAATTCAAGAAAGGATTCAAGTTTGATCATGTCTGGTCCCTCCTCAAAAGTTGCATTCTACGAGTCAACCGGCTTAATGATACCAAAGATCAACTTGGTCAAAATGAAGCACTGATTGATTGTGATGAAGTGCGAAATGATCTAAGTGAAGCAGCTCATTTAGAGCCTACCACATCAAAGTCTCCAGGTGCGTCATCATTTTGTGCTGGTTTGAATGAAGATTTTAAAAATGAAGAACCGATTAATGCTAATGATAACAATAATAGTATAGAGGATTGCCATATTGGAAAACAAGATGAAAAACTGGAAAAGAAACAATGTGAGGAGATGGTAAAATGTTTCGAAACAATAAATGAAGAAAAACATCAGTTGATAGGATTGGTTAAAGAGAGTATTGCTTGTATGCAACAAACTCAATCTATGCTACAGAAAAGTTATGAACTTCAACTGTTGCAAGTTCAAAATGAAACCAAAAGAATAGAAGCTAAACAGCAGCGCGAGGAGAACAAAATTCTAGCTAGAGATATAGATAGTATAAAAGATTCAATTCTTAGGGAGGCTATTCGTGGCGAACAGTTGAGAATTTGTGAAAAAAGAGCTAAAGAATTGTGTGGAGGAAGATCTTCCATGTTTACGCAGCACTGTGGTTGTGATAGAGGAAATGGGAAAACTCTCATGTGAATGTGATTATTATTGGTTTCTTAAGATTGCTATCAGTATTCAGAATTTAGTTTCAGAACACATGGTACTAATCTGTGTATTTTTCTCTTTTCTATTTAATTTTATGCTTTTTCTTCTACTCTCATCAGCTTATAACAGATTTGATTTGTTTTTTTTTTTTTTTACTCACTGAAATGAAATTCCTGGAGAAACTGATTTTTGTGCATTATCATGGAATGTGTACAGATTGGTTTATCATTTGTTTTGAATTTCTATCTGGCCCACCAACTCTATAGTGCTTCACTTATGAGCGACCTTCATTCTTTTGGATATTATATGGTCGTTTACTTTTTTGCGAGGCAAAAGACTAAAAGTGCAAAAATCGTCTGCAGCTTTTGAATAAGCCAGCTCCTCTTCTCCTTCATGGCTTGTTTGGTTGAAGTGAAACTTGCCATGTTTGGATACCAAATATGGTTTTGTTTGCTATTAGTCAACTGAGTAGCACTTTAATTAGTGTTTAACATTTTGATGATTGGTCAGAAAAAATGGAATGTTTGCCAGTAGAGTTTTAATTTGTGTTTAATATTTTTTTATTAGCATATTTTAGCATTTTAGTTAACTGAGATTGAAAACGTACCTCAAAATACTTCAATTTCACCATTTTTACTAATTTTGATTAAATTATCCACTTTGCATTTTAATTTTTAATATTTTAATTGAACTAAACGGCTCAAGTTCGGTCACTCTGACCACCCCTAAAAACTGATAATTGTCATCTCTGAGAACTTATGATTGCCTGTAATTTGGTTAAGTTAATTTAATAATTATATTCTCATTTCTTTTTTTCTACTTCCGGACTTCATCTTGCGTGGGTAACTAAAAGTGATTGTTTGTAATTATGTGATTTGGTTAGATGCAATACAGTAGAATCTCGATAAATGAATAATCTCATCTAATAAATAAATTTTTTCGGTCCTGACCTGGGCTAATGAACTTAACGAATAACCTTACTTAACTTAACGAATAACCTTGATTAATGCATTAACGAATAAATATAAATGAAGTATATATAGTCCGTATGTAAATATAAATGAATAATTACTATATTTCAAACAATATATTTTTATTTATATAATATATCATGTGTACATTTCATCCATTGAATAATTTTCAAGCACATTAATAAGTCATATATTTTTGAAAAATGCATCCAAAGTTGATTGTTTTTTTCCTCACCCAAATTGTATCTTATCCTTGATTTTGAGTAAAGCATGCACCACTTCTGGAATATTTTGATCATGTTGCACCAAGTAATTTTGTATAGTGACAATAGGTTGAAAAGCTTCTCTTGAGGACACTTGTGGTATAGGGACACTATCGTCAGGTTCGGGATCATTTGTCTCATCATTTAGTACAGATGCAATAATTTCTTCGTTTGTAGGAGATTCCATAACCGCATTACTCTCCATAACCGCACAAAATTATGTAATAAGAAAACTAAAATTATCATATAAATGAATTATTATTCATTTTTCGATAAATAAATATTTTATTCATTAATCGATAAATAAATAATCTCGCTAAACGAATATTTTTTTGTGGTCCCAAAGGTATTCATTTATCGAGGTTCTACTGTAACTAGTTTAGATGCAAGCATCTTTAGAAATGTTCTGTTCACGGATTACATTTATTATATGGAATATTTCTAAAAAATTTTGGTTTTGTGAAATAGTTCATTTTACTTCTGTGATTATATTAAAAATTGCAGAACGCTCCGAAATCTATTTCTGATATTATTTATGCTAAAAGTGATTGTTTGTCGTTAAACTTAACATAGTGGAAAATTTCTCATACACTCATTCTGGCCCTCATCAGACTTGTTTTATGTTGCTGTAGTTGACATTTTAAACAATTAAATAAATGTTCATTTTAATTAATAAAATAAAAAATTAAATACATTGTAAGTTACAAAAAGGCTCCTCTTTAGAAAGAGTGTCCGTTAGGCAAAAAATTATACTGTCTTATACTGTATATTTAAAATGAGTCAAGTTACAGACATTCATAACACTTTGTGAGTAAAAGAATTGGCAGAGAAGATAAAAAACAATCCTACAATAATCTAATATACAAGGTGAAATATATTGTGCTTGTTGTAGCTGTATTTTTTTTTTTTTCAATTTAAGCGTCTCACTGTTTACAGGTTAGCAGCATCAGAATCATAAATGAAATTGTAATAAAAAAAAGGAAGGAATCAACATAAGGTATGTTTTGAAATAATTTAAATGGAGTATTGCTAAATTCAATAATAGACGCTACTATTGAAGGCGAGCACCAATTGCGACATCAGAATCAAGTGGAAATTCACACAAATCATACTTCTATTCTGATGCATGCAACTACTTCAAGTGGTGGGTTCCATATGAGTCTAAGATCAATATAGATGTGCTAAATAGATGCTTGCTGTAGTTTGATTACTGTAAAAATCAGTGTTATTAAAGTGATATGAGGCGCTCGCTAAAGCTCCGAATTGATGCAATGCGAGGGGTCGGCGCTTTGGTCGGAGCGTCTCATTTAATTTCTTTGAAGTGTGGGCTTCATGTAAAAAAGTGTAATGCTTAAAGCGATGAAGCGTCGCTTTTAAGGTTTAATGGATTTTTTTAAATATTTATAAAACTACATCGTTTTTAAGAATTCTAAAAAAATTATATCTAGGGAAAAACAACATATACTAAGTGGCGTCAAACGGGCATTACCCCGCCCGCAAAAAAACCTGTAATTTCACGGTCCCAAATATATTGACTGTACTCGCACGGTCACAGGTCGTCCGCGGGCTTTTATGCTTTTCTGCCTGTGCCTGCCCATATCTGCCCGTGTCCGCAAAAGCCCGTGGTTTCACGATCATCAATATAGTGACTGTGCTCGCCCATACATATAGTCATGGGCCGCCTGCGGTCACGGACTCACGAGTTTATTTTTGACACCACTACATATACTCTAACACTATCAGAAGAGAAACAAGAGAAAAAGAATAAGAGGAAAAGACACCCTAACCTGCTGTCACTAGCAAAAGAGAAAAGAGTCCTAAATTGTTGTCGATTTTCAAGAAGAGAAAAATAAAAGAAGTGCAGAAGATAAGGAAGAGATACATACCAGGTTATGTCTTATTCTTTAACTCTCACATTCTTTTTATAAACTTGAATATATAAGCTGTTATGTTGCCCAATTGTTTCTCTAGTCTGATTTTTTTTTTTTTTATTCATCATCAAACATTACAAATTCTTCTCATAAAGCTGTTATGCTGTCAATTTTTCCCTCTTAGTGTCACATGTATATATATAAGTGTTTACATAGCACAGTCTTATATGAGTATCAGTGTTAAATCATATGTATCACTTAGTTTAGTTTATTTAATCAATATCACATGCATTAATATTACTACATGCATCAATTTTAGTGTAATACATCACATATATCACTTAGTAGTTTAATTTATTTCATCAAATATCGCTTGTATCAATTTCAGTGTAACTAGAGTAACATGTAGCAAAATCATCCAAATCAATGTATATATTGGTCACTACAACATTGTTTGATTTATATCGAAGTTAAAAAAGACGTTATTTTATTTTATTTTTGTTTATCTAATCTTATATTGGTGTTATTTTATATATTTTTTTACGTTATTTATTTATTTATTTACAAATTTAGAAGTCTGATCTTATTTTTTTTTCTTTATAGATGAGTATACCAAATGAAATAGGATCTTTGGTTAATAGTCGGAGAACCGATCCTACATGGAAATATTGCACGCAAGTTGATGATAACACTATTAATCTCTGATTTCTTTATTGTGAAAAAGTTATCAAATGAGGAGTTAAGAGAATGAAGGAACATTTTGTTGGTGGTTTCAAAAATACAATCCATTACTCACGTTGTCCTCAAGATGTGAGAGATAAGATGAGACAATTCATGGAAGGCAAGAAAGCATAAAGAAAACCATGAATATGGAGTTTGATGATGATGTTGAAGTTATGGGAGGTGATGAAGATGGAGACGATGTGCAAGAAGTAGACGGTGGGAAAAGAAAAGATAAAGTGCAAAGCACCATGAGTTCTAAAAAGGGTAATGTTACCAGAGGACCATTGGATGCTTTATTTGCTCCCAAGCCGATTGTTTTAGGAAAAGGCACAAGGCAAACATTAATTAATGAAAACAACCTTGCTAAGAAGGAGTTACGGGAACGTGCATGTATGGCCATATCTAGGTGGATGTATGATGCCGGAATTGCTTTTAATGTAGTCAATTATGATAGCTTCAAGGTAATGGTGCGTGCTATTAGAAATTACGGTAGATAAATGAAACCTCCTAGTTATTATGAAGTTAGAGTTAGATTGTTGCAAAAAGAATTAGACCTCACAAAATCTCTTATTAAATCTCATCAAGAAGATTGGGATAGAGTTGGGTGTTCTTTGATGTGTGAGGGATGGACTGATAGGAAAGGAAGGACTGTACTGAACTTTTTAGTTAATGGTCCTAAGGGAAGTGTCTTTATTAAATCTATTGATGCATCTAATGCATCAAAGACGGGGTATATATTAGCTGAGTTACTTGAAAAGGAAATTAGAGCAATTGGGAGTGATAGAGTAGTTCAAGTGGTTACAGACAATGTGTGAAGAATGTTACCGCTGGAAAATTATTGGAAGCAACATTTCCACATTTATATTGAACTCTATGTGCTACTCATTTCTTGGATTTAATCTTAGAGGACATTTTTCAAAGTTTTTTACTTTCAAAGAAATATTTAGGAAGCTGTGGAGCTCACTGGATTCATTTATGGATCTTCTGAAGTTTTAAATATGATGCGGAAGTTCACAAGAGGAACAAAGTTGTTAAGGCCCAGAGTTACTAGGTTTGCCACTTCCGTTATTACACTTGGTTCTATTCATCAACATAAGAGAAATATTAAAACAATATTCACTTTAGAAGAATGGACTACAAGTGAGTGGGCTAAAGAGATAAAAGGGAAAAAGGTGTGAAATAACCATTTTGAGTACCACATTTTGGAATAATGTGGTGCATACATTTAGAGTTTCCGGTCTTATTGTCAAAGTGCTTTGAATTGTTGGTAATGAGAGGAAACCTGCCATGGGTTATATCTATAAGGCAATATAGAACAAAGTAAACCATTAAGCGGGATTAGAAGGATGAGGATAAATACAATCAAATTAGGGAAATTATTGATGTGAGGTGGGAATGTCAATTGCCTCGCCCTTTACATGCTACTGGATTTTTTTTTTTAAAATCCTCAACTTTTTTATGCAAACAAGGATCAAATCACGAATGATGGGGAGGTGAATCAAGGCTTACTTGAATGCATTGAAAAAATAGAGAAAGATCGTCAAAAAAGAATAATTATGCTAGAACAACTTCAAATGTACAAGGAAGCTGCAGGGATGTTTGGAATGGAAATGGCTAAAGGAATAAGAAATACTTTTTCTCCAAGTTATTTTTTAACTCTACTACTATGTTTTTGCTCTTCTTCAGTTCACACTTACTAATTAAAATTTAAAATAATTTTTGTTAGCTACATGGTGGAGTACATTTCATGAACTTCAGAATTGCAAAAAATTGCTATGAAAGTTCTTAGTCTTATATGTAGTGCAAATGGATATGAGAGGAATTGGAGTATCTTTGAGCATGTAAGTTAACACAACTTAGCTTATATCATCTAAATCATAGTTTATAGTTCATTTGTGAGTTGTAACTAATTTATTTTGGTTCCAATTTCAACTTCATAGTAAGAAGAGAAATCGACTAGCACAAGAAAAGTTGGATCACTTAGTTTATGTGAAATACAATAGAGCATTGCTACGTCGATATAAATTTGGTGATACCGCTATTCCTATTGATTTATCAAGTATTGATGAGTCAAATGAGTGGTTGGTGAGTGAATTGGAGGGAGATGACACTTTTGATGATTCAGTGTTTTCGGATTGTGATTTGACTTGTAGGGATGTTGAGAGGGCGACCGGAGTATATGAACATCGTTATGAAAGGCATTCTAGAGCATAAATATCAATATCTACATCAACTCCTACGCAATTGGAGGTTCTAGTTTAAGGCCAAGGGAAGGACTATTGCAATTAGTTAGTGAAGAGGTTGAAGAGGAGTTTGATACCGAAGCTAATAAGGATGATAATGAGGATGATTTGGGACTATTAAAGTCTGATTCGGAGTAGTATATTAGTATCTATTAGGAATATTAAGACTTTTATCTTTAAAGCTTTCTAGTTTAATGAACTATCGTTTATACTTTTTAATTTAATGAGCTATCTTTTATGCTTTGAACTATATTTTATATCAGTTTTTTTTTAATTGATGTTAATGGTTTATATTTAATTTTACATGAATTTTAGGTTTATATATATGTATATATATATATATATAAATATTTGTGTATTTGTATATTGTGGCACTTTTTTAGAAAAAGCCCCATGAAGCCCTCGCTCCATGCCTTAAAAGCAATGCGAGCCATGCTCGCTTCAAAGGCGCCTCACGCTTTAACACCATTGGTGAAAATGCAGAACATGCATAGATACACAGAAAGAATAATAATACATGGTGTGAAAGGTTACTTCACTGCATGTTTAATTCTGATTGTGTTTGTGGCATCACTATGTAAAATATGGAGTGCTATCGAAAGTATGCAATAATGTGTTAGATTGAATTGCCAAAACTAGTATGTGTATACATGAGAAATTCATGACTCTTATATTGTAAAATCAAATGGCCTTTGAATATCCCTACGTGATGACAAAATAGAACAAAGGTTGCATCAAATGCAGTACCATGTACTATTGTCGCTATCCTGCAAGCAAATTAAGGTAATTTTGGTGCCTACTTCAAAGATAACAAATTCAGCAAAATTTTTTCAGGTAATCAAAGTCATTAATAATATTCAAAGGCAACACCAAGTTTCAACAAAATCATACCCAACCTAGTATTCAACAACATAAAAAGAGTATCAAAAGATCTTAGTACCTAATATCCTAATAACTTAATTACTTCTTCAGTTTAAAAACTATAGAAATGTTGCAAGACAATATGCACTAAATTTTAGTTAAATTGAATGACAACCTTAAACAAAATATGAACAGATATTGAACCTGCTGATAGTTAGTTGTTGCAAAAGTAAGATATGCATTGGCTGGTTACACAAGCCTGGTTTGCGATTAATTTGGGTTGTCATACTTCATATTTGAATGGTGATTTGTAAAACACTAGTTTGGGAGCACCCGAGCTGATAAATACGATTCTGAAAAAATATTAAAATAAAGAAGGTTAAATACATAGATTGTCAAATTTAAAAAACTCATACTATAAGTAAACATAAACTAAAATGGTAGTGTGTAGAGTGGTTACCAAAGATAAATTGCCTTATGGTCCATCAGGTTCATCCGGTCTATTCGTTAATGATTTTTTAACACGTTCCTTTCTTTTTGATTTTTTCTTGTCCTGTTATATTATAGAATATAGAATGATATTAGTAAAATATTTCATACTGCAGCTCTGATATAATGTTCAATTGATTAATGAGCATGAGAGTAATTAATTTTTTTACTTGACTGTCCTTGAGGGACGACATTTAAATCAATGCTGTCAGTTTTGTTGGAAGATGATTCCTTCACCTGACAGATTCTATTGTTAGTTGATCTACTATATGCATGTTACCAAGATAATATCACTGATCAGAATCAGAGTTGAATGTACCTTTTTTTTTCTTTCTTCTCACTAGCTTTGCTAGATCCTGCCATTTGAGCTGCACTCTTTGCTGTTGTTAATGACCTAGTTTGTAGGAGTTAGCACCAGCTCTGTTAACTGTTGGACAAAGATATTATAAACATAATTCATATGGCATGTAAAGGTTTAAAAGCTTCTCTACCACTCTTTGCAGCTTATACTTGTCTTTGATGAGATTCTTCTAGTGGGGCATTGGACTTTAGCTTTGGGCAAGTTCTCTTGTCTGTGATGGAATCATGACACAACCTCTGAAGGATTTATCGAGCAACCAGTTACACCGATCTGTGAAGCCACCCATATTCTCTTGCTTTGGTGATACTGCTCTGGTGATAGGTGAGAATTTTGAGAGTACTGATGTATGTCATGCCCATGCTTCAAAGCGCAGCAGATCTGTCTGCCCATACATCAGGTGCAGATGATGATATGACTGAGTACACCAACTCCTTGAGAAATGGAATTTTGGAAGCATATTCCGGGATTTTGCAAGGGTTTAAGAACTCTCCTAAAACCCAGCTCTTGATTCCATATGCCTCTTACATCATTCAATTCATAGATAGCATATACATGGAGAAAGACATGTAAGTGGTTGAAGATTTTCTGGTGTGTGTTTTTCTTTATATGTATTATTTATGACGTTTCTTGATTTTGTGCTTATAGGGATGAATTGGTGATGAAGACTACTTCTGCCATAAGGCTCAGTCTTTTCTTTTACAATCCTTGCATGCATTTGGTTGTGTTGAGTCGGGGTCAAAGCTTACATGTGTCCAGTCGTCACCGCATTAGACAACATGAGTTTTCTGACTTCTAGTTGTCGCTAACTTTTGCATCAGCACTGTGGGGTTGGGTTACTGTCGGGGAGGTTGTGAGAAAAAAAAAGGGTGGTGGAAGCACCCCTGAAGTTATTAAGATACCATACCTAGAAAAAATCATTTAAGAAAAACGAACACCTGAACTCGTTGACCATGCAAGATGAAGTCTAGGAGTAAGAAAGGAAGAAGGAAGATATGACTTGAATGTGCCGATTACAGGAATAGGTTGTATTGGTTCTTGGGGATGACTTGAAACAAATGACAATCTCAAGTGTCTAGGAGTGGTCAAAGGGACTGAACCTGAGCCGTTGCTTGAATGTTGCAACAATTTAAGACCACCTGCCTAGCTCGGTGTTGCAGGAAATAATCTTCCTATACCCAGCTCTCATCTCTAATTTAGTTTTGAGACCGCATTAATTCATCAGATATAGTCATGGTCAGCGTATATTTAATATCTATCTTATACACCTTTTATATATACAATTGGTGGGATCATCATGATTTACTCACCATAACAGTTTTGCATTGCATAATTCATATTTCCATTTTATCACATTTTAGCAAGTCCAAGAAAGTTGAATATCACATACATGCATTCATTCATACAGTTTTCAGTTGGTCGTCTAGTTTCTTTTCTACAAGTACAGGTTTTAAATTCAAAGCTCAAGCCATTTGTGTAAAAACAGTATTTTGTGGTTCTACCTTTGTATGTAGTAGAGAAGAGAGGGTATCAAATGTTATGAGTTACGATGACATTTTTATAGGGAGGAAGATTTATATTTGATTTGTTGGGGCGAGGCAGTTGTATTTAAAAAAGTATTGCCTCATTTGTTGATTTTCAAATGTTATGGAGTTACAGATTCGTGTTAATATGGTTTGTAATGTATCTATTTTTTTGTTTGAAGAAAAGCTTCTATTTGTGGATCTACGGTTTTTGGGCTTTTTAAATTTTTTTTTTTTACTTTCTTTATTTTATACGAGTACCTGCCATCTTTCTCTCAATGAATTTATTATAAAATCCTATTAACTTGAAAAAGTGAGTTTCATTAATTATTTCAAAGATGGGCTATGTAGAATAGAATTTACTATAAAAAAAAAAAAATTAATCTAAAGATAATTTCTATCAATCACAGATTGGAGACAATAAAAATAGGCACATGATAGGCTTCCTAATACTACTAGTTATTTAATTTCTGGCCAACTCCAACCCAAAACTCTAAAATCCCCTTCTCTCACTCTATTTTCAAATTCCAAAAAAATCATTACAAAATCTTACCACTTTAATTTTTAAACTACACCAACTCATATACTCTAAATTTTAAAGTATAAATTATTTTATAAGTAAAAAAAATTATATTTTAATTTAATCAAATAAATTTTAAAACTATATTTATTTCAACATACATATACTATTCTCATATATATATATATATATATATATATATATATATGTGTGTGTGTGTGTGGAAAATTATATAAAATGGACCAAATAAAGTTTAAAAATTCAAAACTAAACCAGTAAAACTTTATTTTTATATTTGAGTCATCCAAACTTTGATTTTTAAAAATAGACCTTCACATCTTCACAAATTCTCTTCACAGATCATCTTCACACATTCACAGATTAGTGTAAAAGATCTTCACAGAAGGGTAACATGGTCAATTTGGTTCATTTTTGAAAAGTGAAAGTTTGAAAGATTATTTTTGTAAATTTTTTAAAGTTGGGCTATATAGTATAAATAAAAGTTATAAAATAACAAAAATGAAAATAATCCATATATATATACCAACATAATAGATTATATTTTAAATTTGATATAAAATAATTTTATAATATTTAAAATTTTTATTAAAAAAAAGAAAGAAAGAAAATTACATAAATATACTTTCACAAATGTTCAATTAATGCATTACGAAATTCAAAGTGTGCTTCTCTACTTCTTATATGTCTATATCGAGCAAGAAATTATTGAAATCGATCGGTATGGTTGGTTACAAACTCATCATCAGCAGTTGATGGTTCTCCTAAATCAACGATATTTTCATTTAAATCACGTTCATTCTCAATAATCATATTATGCAATATGATGCATGTAGTCATTATACCATACAAAACTTGCCACATCCGTGCGTGTCCTTTGGATATGGCGAACCGTGACTGAAGAAGACCAAATGCACGTTCAACATCCTTCCTATATGCCTCTTGTTTCATTACAAATAACCTTCTCTTGGGACCTCGAGGTTCGTGAATAGTTTGTATAAGAGTTGAGCATTTAGGATATATACCATCATCAAAATAAAAACCAGTATTATACTCTTTACCTTGGATTATGTAGCGAGCTTCTGGAGCCACTACTGCAGCAAGATTTGTAAATAAGTGAGATGAATCTAACACATTAATGTCATTGTTGGAACCTGACAACCCAAAATAAGCATGCCATATCCAAAGATCATAATCAGTTATAACTTCAATAATAATAGTTGGAGACTCACTACGACCAGTATATTGCCCTTCCCAGTCAGTTGGACAATTTTTCCACTGCCAATGCATACAGTCAAGACTTCCTAACATTCCTGGAAATCCACGACTCTCACCTTTTTTAAGCAATCTTACAACATCATTAGCATTAGGTGATCTTAGATACTCATCGCCAAACACCTCCACGGGTTAAACAGGCTGACCTACGGGCCTCAACCTATTTTTATAGCTCTAGTGTAAATTCCACTTGTGTAAATTTGCAGGTGTCTGTGTATAAGTTATATCATCATTTGTCATTTTGCATGTGTCATTTCCACTTGTGTCAATTGCATGTGTCTGTATAAGTTATATTTGCAATTTGTCAATTTGCATGTGACAATTCCACTTGTGTCAATTTGCATGTGTCTGCATAAGTTATTTGATTATTGCCAAGTTGCTAGTTATATCTTGTGAAGTTGCAAAAAAGTGTTGTACAATTATAATGCAACTCTTGTTTATAAAAGGGAGATATACGATTTTTATTATTATAACAATTCGTGTTAACTCTTTTATAGTATAATGGATATTTCTTCCTCTTCATCTTCTTCTTCATCCTCAAATTCAGAAGATGTGATTGATTTCACTTCCATTGTTAGGGAGCAGAACCAATTGCTTCTTTCACAACAAGCCCACTTAAGTACTCTATTTACAAAAGATAACATTCTTATGAATCGTTACTTCAATATAATCACTGTCTACTCAACTTCCAAATCAGCGAAAATGGCTTAATTGATCTAACATTTGATAGTTAAGAAATTAAATTAACATTTGATAGTTAGGAACTAAATTAACATTTCGTGAAGTTGAAGTGTTACATTGAAAAATATAGTCAAGCTTCAGGGGCTCCGAGGCTATTATGCTCAAAAGAAATGAGTGAACACGAGTATATGTCAATTTTGTTGGTGCTACATAGACCTTTAGTCATTTTAATACGTATCCTTTTTCTTTTCTTTTCTTTTTTGTTTTTCAAGTAGAATTTTTTTTTTATATATACATTAATAAAACTTGAATCCATGAGGCATCAAGTCATGAAATCCTCAAGTGCACCAATCAAATAGTAAGAAATAGGGCTGCAAACGAGCCGAGTCGAGCCGAGTATTTGAGGTGTTCGTGTTCGGCTCGTTTATCAAATATCGAGTTCGAGCTCGAGTCGAGCTCAACGAGCTTAATAAATGTTTGTTCAAGCTCGGCTCAATAATTTTTTTCCATGATCGAGCTCGACTCGTTTAAGCTCGTTTAGCTAGCTCGTTTAAGTTAATCGAGCTCAGCTCGTTTAAGTTAATCGAGCTCAACTTGTTTAGTTGCTCGATAAGGTTAATTTAGCGACTTATTTAGTAGCTCGTTTGAGCTCGTTTAGTGAAATTAAAACAAAAATAAATTGAGCTTAAATTACACATAAATTTTTAAAAAAATCTGGTATCTATTTTAGTTTGGGTCTTTTTTTGAATTTGGGATTTTTTTATATACATAAAAATATTTTCTATTGATTTTTATTAAAAAAAATATATGTATTAAATAAGTTATAAATGAGCTTGTTCGCGAACACAAAAGAGTTTTAATCAAACATAAATGAGCTATTAACGAGCCCGTTCATGAACATAAACGAGTCGAACAAGAGTCTGTTCGAACTCGGCTCGTTTATTAAACGATCTATAAAATTTTGTTCGTGATCGTTCATTTAAGTATCAAACGAGCTTTGACCGAGTTTTGACCGAACTGTTCACGAACCGTTCACGAGTGCTCATGTTCATTTGCACCCCTAGTAAGAAATGGGAAAAACAAGTCTGATTTCTGTCTCTCAAATTAAAAAATGATATCCTTACAATAGATAGACAAAAGAGATACCATATGAACTCTATTAATAACACCAAAAACTTAATCTCAAATCATATCTGAACTAAAATATAATCGCCAGGTCATCTCAAATAAGATGTGGGTCTTTAAAAACTCCCAACGATTGTATTCGAAATATATTTGAAGATTTGAGACATTCTTGATGCAATCTAGACCACTAGGAGTTGATAACCCCAATTCTAAATCATATCTAAGATTTGAAACCGTGTTGGTAAAGATTTCATCCTTTTACTACAACTAAAGACCATCATAAAGTAGATTTAAAAGGAGGAGATATACATATAGTAGAAAGGCAAAACACAGAGAGAAAAGAAGAGTTGGAAGAAGTCGTGGAGCTGAAAAGGAGTTTGCCCAAAGAAGGAAAAAAGAAAATTCACTAGATGATCGAATATAGATAAAATTGAAAACTATTGTGAAAAGTATAGGCAAAGAGATATTTTATGGAGATTTTTTTTTATTTTTCGTTGTACTCGTATGATAAATGTCCCTTTCAATAATAAAATTAATAAAAGTTTAATTCAATTTTAATTTTAGATTTTGATATTTTTGGAACATTTGTAATAAAAAAATTATATATATATATATATGAATTAATTCAAAAAAATCCATGAAGCTTTAAGCAAATTCCCAAAAGACCTCCATATTTTCATAAATCCTATCTTAACATTTTTCCATTGGTCAACATCTAATTTACTGTTCATCCGTCAGATGACTTTTCACTATTCATTTGTGGTAAACAATTTTTGTCTTTTTATTGTTCATTTATTTTATATTTAATTCTCTTCAAAATAAATTTATTTAATATATTTTTTAATTTTTTAAAATAAAATGAACAATGAAAAGACAAAAAAGCTCTTCTAGACTGAACAATAAACCGAACGTTAACTGACTGAAACGTGAAAAAAATTGGAATTTTTGAAAATATGAAGGTCTTTTTTGGAAATTCCTAAAACCTTCATGGATTTTTTTTTGGATTAACACTATATTTATTTGTTTGGTATAAAAACACAAACACACCTTTAGGCCATTAGTTTAACAAGTTCTGAATGTTCCTATGATATGGTAATTTTGAGATAAATACATGTCAAAATTGTGGTTAATATTGAAGTAAGTCATAAGAATGAATTAAACAAACGACCATTAGTTGTGTATTTATACCCAAGTTTATATATTTATAATTTGGGATCATTCAAGGATGCCATTATAATTTGCTCTTTTAGAAATGTTCCCAAATGTCAAAATTTAAAAGGATAAAGCATATATAGACCCTTGTCATAACTTTTCATGTGAGTCCTCAAACTTTTCGAAATTTCAACAAGACATTCCAACTTATAAAAAATGTTTAGGTTAGACCCTCATTAAAGTTTTGCAAGAATTGAATTTTATGTAAAAAAAAAATTAAAAATTTTGAGGGTCTAGTTGAAATTTCAAAAAATTTAAGAGAATAACTTTAACACTTTTTTCAAGTTGAAAAGTTCAGTTAAAACCTCGAAAAACTTGAGAGTCCACATGAAAAGTTATGCCAACTTCGAGATTTAAATATGTATTATCCTAAATTTAATGTTAAAATTTATCTAGTTTGTTATTCACTTTATTGTTTAAAGGGATACATATTAGCACATTTGATTAATTAAAAATAAAAATAAAAATTTCTCACTAAATCTTTCTATATTTTCTCTTCATGAATCTGTTTCAATTTTATTTTTCTTTAGTTGTCGAGGAAAAATCGTTACCTTTTCAAGTTAGGTCATCTTTGATTCCATCATAATCGACTCTTATTTATAATAACTAAAAGTTTAATTTGAATCGTACCATTTTTTATACACTTCATATTTGTTGGCAATATTTTATTTAATGGATATTCGATTTTCCTAGGAAAAAGCTACATTCCCATAATTTACTTTGTGCTCTTACTTTTTCCTAGAATTGCTTGATTAGTTGACTAGTTGAGTTTTTTTAGGTTGGCCGGTTGAAATTGTCCTAGATTGACTAATTTAAGACATTTTGTCTAATGTATTTTTCGGTGATGTGTAGTTACCCTTGTTGTTGACTTCATCATTTAGTAAGTGACGGATGTCGAGTTCGTTAATATTAAAATATAAGATAAAATGAAGACTTAAAGATGAAATTAAATTATATATTAAAAGTGGAAAGGATTAACAATCAATTATATTAAGATACCTAGCTAATCGATCATTAATTTGTTGATCGTTGAACCTAAAAATATCTATATCAATTTAATAACTACTATTATAGTTATTGACAATGTGTCTAACAACCTATTCTTTTTCTTAGTTTTAGACTAACCGGATATGACCCTTTGAATCACTCAATAATCTAATGTAAATTTCCATTATCAATTAGAAAAGACTCGTGATCATAATCAAGGAATTAGTATAATAGTTCTTGATTATGATTATGAAACCTCAACACTACCTAGGTCAAATTAATTACGAATTATTTGACGTATAGTGTATTAGTCTATTTAATTAACCAATCTCACGCTTAAATAGTTAATTAAATAAAATTAACATGACTTTAACTATGGGCATAAAGCATAACCTTGGCTATGGGCACAGAGTATAACATTAATGATATTACATCAAATATTAAAAAGATAAAATAGTGAAGAATAGATCTCACAACACACATTAACTAAATTAACATTATCGTGCTGGATAGATTAGTTTACCATTTCATGGGCGCAATTAACATTGTCGTCTTTTAATAATTCTTGATCTTTACGGTAAATAAAAAAAAAATCAGAAAACTCATTAGACAACATCATATTTCCCGAATAATTATATATTCTGTTAAAATACACGATAAATTAATAATAAATTTTCAGTAAAATTCAAAATAATAAATAAAATAGTATAAAAATAATAGCATTCTAAATGACTTTTTTTTTTTTTACTGTGGTGGCATGTGTTGTTTGGTAGTCAATTACTTTTTTATTATTATTATTATTATTATTATTATTATTATTATTATTATTATTATTATTATTATTATTATTATTATTATTATGTTACGCTGTTATCAGCTTCTCTAAGTGGCTGATTTAGTTAGATTTAATTCATCTAGAAGTTGGATTATTTTTTTATGATTTCGTTATGAATTCACTTGAAGATCAGGGTGATCCATCTTGGTTGGAGAGTCATTTAGCTCAAATTCATCTCCCTTAATCTAAGAACCAGATTGGTTCATCTCCGAATTGATGAGTGGTCTAAATGCTGTAGATCTAGACATTTCTTAACCTAAATATTGTCACTAATAATTTAAATTTTTATCTATTGAATAGAAAGAAACCATTCAATTTTTAAATTTACTTATTTTCATTAATAATTAATATTATATATAATAGTTATCTAAAATATGTTTTATTTAATATTGATTACCTTTTTCTTAATATTATTTTATAAATACATCCTGTCAACCGGAAAATAATTTTTAAAAAATAAAAAATACAAAGAATTAATATAAATAATTTAAAATATAAAATTAAATAAAAGACAAGTATTGATATTTTAAATTTTGCTAACTTTATTATTTCATATTTTAATTTTTTGTTGGTTTGTTTATTATTTTATATTTTCTTTTAAATAAATTTGAAGTCATGGACAACAAAATCAATGTTATGATAAAAATAGTTGTCTAAAATGTGTTTTATTTAGTCTTTCATCGTCCTGGCGGCCGTGGTTTTTTCCCATTTCGGGTTTTCACGTAAAAATCTTATGTCTTATTTTCTCTCTCTGTTTCTTCCCTTGTGTATGTTGTTTTACTTTGTGGTTACCAATACTCGTCTCCGCTGCAATGGATTACCAATTTGTTCAACAAGTGGTAATAGAGCTAGCTGTGTTTTCCCAACAACATGCTAATCTTTTAATTTTATACTATGGTTTAAGCTAAAGAATCCATATCCATATCTAGAACAAGATTCTTTTGATGATGTACCTTATCAAGAAATAAGAGCTTGTAAAACAACAAGAACTATTCCCTTCAGTTTAGTGCTTGCCTTCTTTAATATTGTTTTTTTAAGTTGTGTGTTTACTTGTCTTACATCATCATTATTAGAAGAAATATTTAAGCTACTATGACAAACAACTTTAAATTAATTAACACAAAAGTTGACGTGTCAATAAATGAAAATAGGCTGAAAGGCAAAAGAAATGAGAAGTCATATACACAAACATTCAATTGACTGCCAAAACCTTCTTTTGCATTAATTGTCAGATTTACAATAGAAAATATATGTTCTACATTTCAAGGCATTAAATTTTCTTGTTCTCTCACTAGGAAAGTAGAATTTAGTAAGTATAACCATGTTCTAGCGAGTCACATCCTACATAGTATGAGATTACAACTTTGCAAGTCACTCATAAATTTCCAACTATTACTTTGTTGATAGATAAAATATGTCTCAATACCATGATAATTTCATTAACAAATTCAGTTAACTATGATGCATCAATGGAATGGCTTCATGTGAGATAATTACTGATAGAGTAGTCACTACCTGCATCACTAGATGGTTAGTCTCACTGTCAAGATTATGGAAGTAAGGATTTATAACTGCCAATTTCTTAGACAAACTAACTAAGCTAAAACCACTAGAAATGCCACTAATTTAATGAATATTTACTTTTAATGACCCAATATATTTACCGTATGCATATTTACTATGTACTTACCTATAAATTACAAATGGTGAAGTGATTGGAGAAAATTAAACTTCCAAATGAAACCAACTGAATTCTTCCCCATTTACCAATGCAGCTCAACATCTACAAAGAGATTGGTGAAATAACAAATACCTAAACATTTCTCCAAGTTTGAGGAGAAGTAGTGATTTGATGAACTTTACTTTCAATGCATTCATTCATCTCATTTTAATGTGTGTATTTGTAATTAATAAAAAAAAATTAACATTCAAAAATAAACACGCAAATATACACAATAGTTAAAGCAGCAATCAAACACTTATAATTCTCTCAATAAATTAAAATACTTAAATCTAGAATATATATATATATATATATATATGAAATATCATTAAAATACAGAGCAGCTCAAACATAAGGTACAACTTGTAGATACAAATATAGCATAATTTACAAATCCATTCCAAAGCGTTGTTTACTGACTATGAAGTTCTATTATTGATATTTTCATGTAGTGCCACACCAAACCACAATACTGTCTACTTTGTGTACTTCGACAACCCTGAAAAATATATATATAAATAATCGTGAACTACTTTGTGTACTTCGACAACCCTGAAAAATATATATAAATAATCGTGAACTACAAAGCAAAGCAGTCTCTCTCTCGTACAAAGTAACAACCTAGCAAAAAAAATATCGTTCTTACCTTCACAGGTGCATGGAAACTAAGAGCTAGAATCACTTATTTTTAGACCTAATTTTGATTTCATCGATGTCGTAAAGGAATTGGAGAGGATTTCAAGAGCCATAAGATAAACCATAGAGGATTTCATCAATCGTAATATCCCTCTCTCTCTCTCTTTTCAGACCTAATTCTGATTTTTGATGAACTGCCAGTGTGTTACAAATTATTTGAAACATAAAATGTGTCTGCCACATGGACCTCCACTTCTATTTACCATATCAAGCACATATATTACACGCACAATTTTCGTTAGATCTAAGTGACACAAATGATCATAAATGAAAGTATAAGGGGTAATTGGGACACAATTAATTGTAAGGGGCTAATTGAACCTTTTATACAAATACAGGGGCTATATATAATTTATTCAAAAACAAATTGTAAAATCTGAAAATAATAGTATAATAACTAATTTCTAATACTCATAACAACTTGCTCGAAAGTCCCACTTGATCTCAGATTTTCCACTTGTTACACATCCTTTCAATTTTGCAACTGTTGAGCTGATTGCTGATCTTTATAATGATCATTTAGAAAGAATGATACTTATATAACTTGGTAAAGTCTTATGGTATGTAGTTTTAATATGAGACAAAAAATTCTCATATGTTTAATTCTTACCTATAATGAGATCTTAAGAAATATAAAGATATATATGACATAAAAGCTTATATAACTCAATTGAATAGGAAGTGTACCGTATTGAAATTGGGTCTAAAATTTTCCAGTCTTTTGAGTTAATTTTGACTTTTTCATTAAAGTCTGGATTTTTAAATTTTCAAGTAGAAATAAAACAAATATCCTCTCTCGGGGTAAAATTGTAAGTAGAGGCTACTTAATGGAAGCATGATGTTCAGTCGGTGTAATAAAGGTATTTTCATAAAAATCTCTTCCAAAAATTGGGTTCTTAACTAAAAAAATGAGGTTTTACTCAAAAATGGGCTTTTTGGGGTTTATTGAACTTTATAATTTAATCAAGTATCCAAGTGAAGGATTGACCATGCTTGGATCGAGTAATAAATTTAAAAATCAGGAATAAGTGGATTTGAGTGCCGGTAAATCAATGGGTCCAATCCATTGAAAAGCCCAAAGGCCCACTAAACCATTCAAGATACCTTAATACCCTAGGATACCTGTCATTCTCTATCATACCTAAAAAACCTCAAAAAATCCTTTTAGTTCCCTCACCCTTCATCTAATATGTAGTACATCCCTCACCACCTCCATTTTCACTTAACTTTAATCTACACCAAGAATGATGAATTGAACATAATGATCTATATATTACATATGGATGACCTTGATTTTAGGTAAATTGGTTTTATTTATGCTATGAATTGGATATATCATATATGATTGAATGGTAGAATGAGCCTTGGAACCATTATGATCATACCATTGTTATTTATGGAAACCATATGATGAATGTTGAATCTTTTTTTATGAACATTAGGTGCATTATTTTATGAGTGATGGAAATTGGGCATATTGAATAATTGGAACCTCTAATGGGCTATTAAAATTGTGTAAATGTAAACTAATAGACTAAATTGTGTCAAATCATGCTAATAGTATAACGGCAAACCCCCACCATAGTATAAACACGGGATAAGGAGTCTGACGCTATATAGAACTAATGAAATTAACCTATAATATTATGCAGTCTACTTTCATTGCACAAATATGAACCAAATGTCCTCAAAACCTTTCATAACAGAAAATAACAATGTTCCAAAGTTTACAAGTCATAATAGCCAGAAACAGAAGATACCAGTTCAAGTACAAAAAACCCAAAGTCTAAAAGTTCAAAAATAAAACTAAATGTAAAAATAGTAAAAGATAAACATGTTGATGGATGTTCGTGCTCTGTGAAATAAAATAGCACCTAGTCGATCGATGTACCTATACTCAACCTGGGGTTTTATTCCTAGATTATAAAATAGAAAGGAAAGGAAAATGCAACATTAGATTACGGACTAGCCTAAGTTAACAGCTTATGTTCCAACATACACATGCAATGTCCTAAAATCAGCTCTAATCATGGGAGTACGCAATGCAAGTCTCTACGGATTTCCTAGAATCCCCTAAAATAAACAACACATCAAACAGTTCTACCGACCAGCCAATTATTGATTTATGTAATTAAGCCACAAGCATTAATTAGATTCATTTCTTATTACCGATTCTATCATATTACTATCTAGAGGTTCTAATTTTCAATGATAGGTTCAGTAACAGTTTTGACTCAATTTTTTCAGAATTTTCAGATTTTTACCCTGTTCGAATCCTAGCTTAAGCTATGAAATTTTTAAGCAAAAATAGTGGAAAAAGCACACAGATTACATGTCCACTTCATTAAGTCCAGTTCAACATACAAATAACATATTACCGACCCTTTAACAGTTCTGATTATCCAACACAAAAGCCACAATTCAAACCGAAATAGCACAATACTAACTCAGCAATTTATTAAATTCCAGCTTAACCAAAATATTGCTCAAAGTAGCTAGTCAGCGAAAATGGAAAATAGTATAGTAATTGGATGGCTGAAGCCCAGTAACACTATCAGTATCAGTATGGCTAAAGCCGAGCAGTATTAGTACCAATATTGACACTTCAAGTCATTTATTTTAGTGTAAGGATCCTCTATCCCTTGGTATGCCATAGATTCTACCAAACAGCTATCTTAAGGGCAATAATTCGATCCAGTTATTAAATTTCTAGTTCATTCTCCAGGTTTCAATCCAGTTATCTATTTTACCGGTTATCATATTGGTTGTTTTAACAAATCAAACTATAGTATCTATACAAATAAATTTGGGTGCAAGTATAACAGTATACGTACAAGACCCATGCAGTGACCAATAACAGTATCTCAAGCAATTAATGGACTCAATATAAGCTGCTAACTTATAGATGCGTAGAACATAGCAAAATTAGTCTGTCTACTCCTCTGCCCAACCAGTCTCTTTGTCCTAACCCTTTGTAGAATGAAACAGGTATCAAAATTAATTCCCAACACCGGAATGCAAAAACTCACATTGACCCGAACAAATTAAATCATCAACCAAACCGGATAGAACCCTAGACTCTCTAATACGCACCCCAACTAAGTACCTTACCATTAAAAATCCCAGTTCACTCCAACCGAACTTTGCACCCCCGAATTCAAATTACACCAACCCCTTCGTAGGAAATCTATTTATATAACTCTATAAATCAAAAGTACACTATGAAGACAACATGAAGCTTATTTGAAGAACAACAATGGACTTACTGGAATTATTTTGATCTCTAGCCGAAATCCTTACCGGTTGAACCCCTTAATGGTTGAAATCGAGCCCTTCTCAATCTGTAGCCAAGAAATCCCCCATTCGAAACCCTAGCAGAAGCATTCTCCTCTCTACGGATTACCCTCTTTGAGACACTGTAAATTCGTGAATAGAGAGAAACTGATCATTTTAGGTTTACCTAGGTTTATATATCAAGACAAAATCCCGAATACTCCCCTTAGACTTAGATAATTATAAAATTGAACTCTAAAACTCAAATTATACTAGTTACACCCCTAATAAGACCGAAAATAAACGCTTTACTACCAGACCCGAATTCTTTCTATTGAAAATGGACTTGATTGTCTTTGTTTTAGCTTAATATAGTGATGTACTGGCACATCGTTAAGGAAAACCTTGAGATATCTCGATAGATGAATTATATGTAAACTTGGTCATGGGAATGACCTTATTGAATTGAACGAAGGCTCCTATAATGCATGATGACACCACAACATTCGAGCGTATTATTAAAAGAAACCATAAGTGGATGACCTGCCCAAGGGGGATACAATCGACACTACGGATTTGGTCTTCGGACCCTATTGCGAGCTTAGCTCAATTGTTTGGCTTTGGCCATACTATTCCCATTTCACTATAGAAGCTAGATTGAGTGAAATTGCTAAAAACTTGACAAATTGTGCTTGTTATGTGTTGTCGAATGATTACCATGTTATGGCTACTCTTGAGTGTTGTTGGATTGTTAAATTATTAAATGGATCTCAATTGCCTAATTTTTAGTTAGACATGTTTATTGTTGATGAATAAGATGTTATATATCAAAATAGTAGGTTATCAAACCATCTAAACCTTGAAAATAACTTGTGGGACTGATTTTTGGTCAAATTGCTCTATTTTCATCATTTTGTTATACTCTGCATATTGGGTGATGCCTTGGTCAAGCGAACCAAGGCACAAGACAAGGTGCAAGTTGCTCTCAGTACACTTCTGGATGCCTTGGTCGGCATATTAGTTAAGCGGACAAAGGCGTCGACCAAGATGTCAAGGACTCTCGATAACTCAGTTGTATGGGTCAAGACGTGAGTCTAAGTACCAGAAACTCTCGGTACCATTTCTGGTGGACTGGTCGGCGATTTGGTTTACTGGACCAAGGCACGGGTCAAGACACCATGAGTTTTCGATTTATTTTTTGGCGGCTTGGTTAGCGGTTGGTCCTATGGGTTAAGACACAAACCAAGGCACCAGGTAAATATTCGCATTTCCAAATTTTGTTTTATTGTGTTATTGATGCTATGATTGGAAAATGGATGTTTAGATAATTTGAAGTACATTATGTATTCATTCACGATTAAATGCTAATAAGAAGCATATGTGTATGTGTGTTGTTGGAGTATGAATTTGTTAGCTAGGCATTGATAGCTTGGTGCTTTCCTTTTGTTTTTATGTGTTTTTTTCTTTATGTAAACCAAAAGCTGGTGATCAAGTAAGTTTAGAACCAAAGTGCATCATCATTTAAAGTGATTGAAGATCATCATTTACTTGATGTTTGTTTCAAATTATGCATATCTTTTGAATAATTTATAAATCAAAGGGATTGATTACCAATTCATATTTTTTGGATAAATATTTTTATATTGAGAATTGTTATCTTAAGTACTTTGAGTTTGTATTCTATTTGACTTTATAATGATATATTTGGGTCTATGTTGATTATCATGGCATTAAGTTTTATCAATTGAACAAATTTTGACGAATCTTAAGAATTGCTATTGTTTATAACTAATTTTGTAGATAAGTATGTTATTGTAGTGTTTCAGCCATTCGCACTGTAGGTACATCGTGGTAGGGAGTTGGACGCTATAGGATGTACATAAAACATTTTGAATTGGTGGACATTTTTCTTAAAGGGTGATGAGATTATTGTGTGCAACTTTATAGATAAATCTTACTTATTTATATACTTAAATCTTACTATTTTACTAAAAATAAAAATTAAAGAATACTCGAGAGCATAGAAAAGATCTAAATTCAGAATTATTTGTCATTTCTATTTTCAAATCAAATCTTACTTTTTTTAGATGAAAATGATATCTCATCTGACACTTATATAAAAGTGTCAAGAGTTAGTGAGATTTTATTAGTAAATATGGAAAGTATATAACACCAATTAATGAACTAGGAATTAGGTGATTCTCGAGAGCATAGAAAAGATCTAAAAAAATTGGTAAAAAGAATGTGGAATTTTTTTTCTCCAATCACACTTTGATTGTGACCGAATTTTACAAAATACTCCCTCCAATCACTTTTAACAATCCTATTTCTAATTTTCAAAAATTCAGAATTATTTGTCATTTCTATTTTCAAATCAAATTTTACCAGATTTTTCCTTTTATAACCTTTATTCATTTATTATACTATAATATTAATATTAATAAAGTCAACCAATGAAAAGTGTAAAGTTATTATATGCACCATTAACACTGCACATAAAGAATATCAACATTCTCTAATTAAAATAGATTAAGTAAAAACTATTTTTTTATAATTATTATTTTCATTTTATTCATATGAGTGGTGTTACAGGTTATATTAAAAAAAAAAAAAAGGTATTATATGTGAAATACAATATTTCTGAAGGAAGAATTGGAAAATGAAAATAATATGGAAAAATTATATGAAAAAGTGGTGGTAGCAGATTCATTTGAAAATGAAGATTTGCAGCGAGATTTGAGTGAAGTAAATGATAACCAATCCTCAAATTCTACAAAGGAGTGTAATTCGGAAGAAAATGTGAAAGTGAAATATTACTTCGACTTGAATATCCGTGCAGATCATAATTTTGATATAAATAAAATTCCTCCCGCAGAAGAAAAATATTATGAAGTTAATGGTAAAAAAAAATGAGATTTATTCCGTTGAAAAAGGAGAGGACACCAAGATAAATGATGAGTTTATTATAGAAGAATTAAAACATAGATCCTGTAAGAATTATGTTAGAAATTTATTTACCAACTTTAAAGTATTAGATTATTTGTATTCATATTGTATGTTCATCTTCTTTTATATTGTAATTTTTCATATGCACTAAGATACTTCATATGAGATTACAATTTGTTTTAATATTAGATCATAAGATACTTTGAACTTCATATGAGATTACAATTTTTTTTTTTTAATGTGAGATGGTTTGATGATTTTAGTTTTTATATATTTTATCTTAAACATAATTTAAAAAAAAAAAAAAAACTTAGTTGGGATAGTTGTTAATGTGATCGAAAAAAAAAAACAATTCATGTATTTTGTTTGAAGAAAGATATAATATTATTTTATTCGTATAAAATATCTAAAAAAAACATATAAACAATTCATGTATTTGTTCGAAGAAAGATATAATATTATTTTATTCGTATAAAAAATATTTTGATTCAACTGGATTATTATTATTTTATTAAAATTTAAATTATCATTTATATAGATTTATATTTATAATTTTGTTACTGTTTTTTTTTTTTAAAATGCTAGTCAATATCTAATCTATTTTAGATATTTTATTAGAAATTACAGAATATTGGTGAAGTATATGATATATTTAAATAATTCATCAGGGTATAGAGTTTAAAAAAAATAGTCATCATAATATTTAAAAAAAATACGTAATAATGCATTTTTTCTTAAAAAGAAAAATAAAAACACCAGAACACCATATTAAATAAAAAATTATTTTAAATTTTGTAAAACTTCTTGGACCAATTGTGATTTCTTCATATAAGGGATTGAGCACTTGTGACAACCCTTTGCCCATGTTATTTCTATCATGCATGTTTGCAACGTTAGAAATATTTGATTTGACTTTTCGACCGGGTATATCTCATATGATTTCTATACAACATTAATTAGTTCATCAATAGTTCTAGGAGACTCCTTAAACTGTAAGGATTGGATGGCACTGAAAAATCCAAGGTCGAGAATATTCAAGTCAGGAGAGTTTGGTAGTTGACAAATCAGTCGGATGTCAAACTTATCTTGCCCGACAACTTGAAAAAAATTCTTCATCATCAATTCTTATGTGTGTTGTTGAATGTAATTGGAGACTTTACATCTTCTCTTGGCCACTTTGACTGGATAACAGGAATAATTTTATGAATTAAAAATGATCGAATAATATCTTTAGTTACCGAAGTTATCGACTTTCTCACCATTGTTCCTGCAACTCTGTTGTTATTACTCCTCTTTGTTGGCTCATGAGTGATAAGAGAGAATATACCAATTTTTCCTGAAAATATTTCATTCCATTCTAGATCGAATCGCGGACGAGCTAAAGCAACCAGAAACATTACTTTTCTAGTGAAATTCTTGCTTCTACTACAAATCGGATCAACTTCATCTTGTAGCATATAATAATTTTCTGATTTTTTTGTCATATAGAACCACTCTTCATCAATACGTACAATATTATACATATCGATGAAAGTTGGATCTAGTGGCACACTTCCAACCTCAAGCATGGATAAGCAAAATTCTAACCGAGCCCTTTTGTTTTCTTCTTTAAAAAGATGTTTCATAGAATTTGAGTGTCTTTTTATCTCCCCCGACTTCAATCGATTAAATAGTGTAGTCTTCTTCATATTCATAGAATGAGCTAACTATTCCAAAATTGTCCTTTGTTGAAAAGGGATTTCTCAAAATCGATTTGTGTCAAACTCAATTTTTTTACAACCGCATTTATTTGTCATTTTATGAGAAACATCAGCACTCGCACTACCATTTTCTGATTGTTTCCAAATATGGCGAACAGTACGTGCACATACTGAATACTCTTAAGCAGTTTGTTAAATGCTCCTCTTTTTAATGCTCTAAGTGTACTTTTACATAACAAAGCTTCATAAATTTCTTTACGTTGATCATTTGTTAAATTCCTTTATTTGGATTAGGTAAAATTTAAATCTACAAAATTATTGTTAAAATAAATTAATAAAATCAAAGAATTAGAAAACACATAAATCACTTTAAAGTAAACAATCATAAACTAATAAGAAAAAATGACTTTTTGTAAAAATAAATTATTTAATGATGTATTAAAAGGAATTTGAACACCACTACTTAAAAGATAAACTAAATATTTGCAGTACACAAATGAATAAAATTTTTAATATATTACACAGAGTAATACTAAATTGCACTACATTTTCATTACTCCTTAAATACAACTAAATATTTTCATTAAAGTAAGAGTATTAAAAATAAACTATTGCATTTTTAATTTTATTTTCATATCAAATTTCAAACTAAAATCATATTTATATAATATACAAATATAAATCAAATCACAAATGAATTGTTTTTAAAAGAAAAAGTGGTTCACCATTTTAAACCTTCTCCCGTGGTTCAGCATCTGCGGGTTGCATGTTTAAATCAAACCATGGATGATGTTGTGCAGAATCTAGAATACCAGTGAGCTGCATATTTAAATCAAACCATCCATTTTTGTTGTGTAAAATCTGGAACAACATTGAGATTGGGGATTTGTGGTGTGCACGCAATATTAGATAGAGATTCATTTACATCTAATTGGAAAAGATTAGTTTTAAAATTGTGCTGAGAATGCATGAAAGTTGATATCATCTTTTTATATCAATATAAGTAACTCAAGTAAGAAATATCATATTAATATGTAACATCTATAATTTATATTACACTTTGAATTAGTATAGATTGTTTCTACGATTGGTGAAATTATAAAAATATTTCACTATTTTATTAAAATAATTTTGTTTATGTTATCATTCTCTCCCTCGTGTTCTATTCAAATTCTTGAAATAGTGTACTTTTAAATTTGATATAATATTATTAATATGTCCATGCAATAATAATTTCAAATATAGAGTCTAAAAATTGAAAACTAAAATGTATTTATTTATTGTTTTTACTATAAAGTGTTATATTTTGAAACCATAAACACGTCGTGAATAATATATATATATATATATATACTAGTAGATATTTGATCAGTTCATTTTGATTTAGAATGGGTATTCAATTCATCTCCTGTATATTTTAGTTTATCTTTAGTTTCAAAGTATTAATATAGAAACTAAATGCTTAAATATTTTAATTTTATATTCAAATAAACTATTTATTTTTTAATGTCTATAACGTTAATGTGAAAATCCTTTGCGTGCATACACTCACATACTAAAGTGTTGATATTTTTTTACTAAAAATTTAATAGTACTTAATTTAAATGTTAAATGGATAATTTTTAATATATGACATATAGTAATGGATTTTTAAAATATTGTATCCATATGGTAGTAAATTATTATTATTTTTTTCAATTAAAAATTTTCTCTACCAATTTTTGTTGTAATTTTAATATCATATTTTAATCTATTTGTTAAGATATTTCATTGGTTTATTATTAGATGGTAATCATATTAAAATAACTAACCATCTTTTCATTTTATAATTTTTATTATTTTTCAAATTATTTTATATTTTTATATTAATTTTATAATATTGACATTTAAATTGATTTTCTTTTATTTTAATAATTAAAGATAATATAAATATTTATCATTTTAAATTGTTATAATTATGAAATCAAATTTAATGAATAATTAAATGTCAAAATAAAAAGTCCCATTTAGCATATAGTAATTAAAATAGAGAGATGTGATTGGTTGGGCCTGCAAATGACGTGGTAGGGCGGGACAGGCCAGGACCATAGTAGTGTTTTCCTAGCATATATATTATCTTTTATCTATTTTTAAGGTATTTTTTTAACATATTCTAAACGTTTATTATTTTTTTAAATTCTAAAATAGAATATTTGATTATTCTAATAAAGTTAATTGAATTCCAAAATGATAACAATTGAAAGAGGGTTGATATTCGCACCCATAATAATCTGTTTCTACACCCTTTTAATCATATATTGAAAATATTATCCTTTAGTTATAGTTATAGTTTTAAAATCTTTTAGAAAGCGATCAACTATTATATTTTTATCTTTTTTAATAATATATTAAAATTAATTAAATTTATGAATATGTTTAATAAATTTATCTGTTTCCACATTTTAAATATTTTTTTTAATTTTTTTTATTTTTATAATTTAAATTGTTATTTATTATAAATAAATAATAAAAATAATTAATTAATGGAAAATATTGAAAAAAAATTGATTAATAAATATTAAATTGAAAAAATAACTAAAATACCAAATATATATTTATTTCCGTCTTTTTAAATCCGTAAATATATTTATTATAAATTATATTAGTATAACTAAAACTATTTATATTAATTAATATAGTATTGTTTTATTCCTTTTCTTATTAGTAAAATGAAAGATGGTATTTTTTTTAGTTCTTTCCAATAAATATGATATGGTGAGGTAATCAGAACATTTTTGGAATTTTCAAAAGTTAAATGGAAATTGAGGTGCGAATACATGGCTGGGTGACAATATCACTACTCCAATTGAAATTGAAATTGAAATCAATATTGCATTTAATGTGGCTAATAATCACTCAATTGATTTATTTAGTTCTAAAAAATAAATATTTAATATTTTTAATTATTAAAATATATAAAATAATAATAAGTTATTATACTTGTACATTTCATATTTTACTTTATAGAAATTATGGATAAAAAAAGTAATTTTTAATGTTTACTATATATTTTAATATATATTAATGAAATAAATTAATATGGAAAAGATTTAAATAGTTGTATATCTATTATTTTAACATATACATGGTGTGTATATACATTTATATTAAAATAAACAATTAATAATGTTTTTCATGTTTATCAAAAAATAAATAAATAAATTTAATGACTATTTATTGAAAAAATATAATATGATTTTATTTAAAAAAAATATTTGTACATTTATACTACTATTATTAAATATTATTTTTCATGATTTGATTATGTACATTTATAATTGTTGGGTCCATATTTGGTCTATGAACCCAATCCCTATGTACAAAAGGCTATTAAGACTTTCTAGATAAATATGGTTCTTTTTCTAATCAGGTTCCAGCCAGTTAGAAGATCTGAGCCCATATCTTAAGGGCCAAGAGCCCACCATTTTTAGTCTACAGGCTCTAGCTACAGCCCACCATTTTTGGTCTATAGGCTTTAGCTGCCTTCATACAAAGTCCAAATAGCTCCTATAAGAAAAGCACTCCACTATGAGCTTAGTCCATAGATCTTAGTTAGAGTAAAGGCAGTCTTCAAAATGATCCATTTTCAAGTCCATAACCCGAACTCAACCCAAGATACTTCTTTAGAGCCCACCTCTAATATTCTCCCCGACTAAAGCATAAAGAGGAAGGCGCCTGAGGTTTTTCAGGGGAGGTCTGGCGTGAACGGAGGAAAAGGGCCAGAGAATGGAAATCTGCAGATCATCGGAGAATGGAGGTCTCACACCTATTGGGATCTTACCCATTCACAGGTAATTTATCCCATCAATAATTATTTTTTCCAAAGATATTGTTTACAAAATATTATAGTTCATATTAATAAATAAAGACAAAAAAAATTACAATAAAATAAAAAAAAAAAACTCGGTGAATTTATATAATTAAATACCTTCATTGTCAAAGTCAATTCACGTGGTTCAAATGGAAGTAAATACATAATAAAAAAATAAAAATTATAAACATTAAAATAAATGAAATAAAGATTAGATAGCTCTACTAATTTCGATGTCAAGTGGGGTCACGGATGTCTGAAACAAAATAAAAAATAAATTAAAAAATTATAAATTTTTTATAATCAAGATAATGACAGAGGAATTTAAAAAAAAAAACAAAATTTGAATAAAATATAGAGATGTTTCAAATGAATAAAATTGGCTGAAAATAATGTAGAAAAGAAAAGAATTACATTAGAATAAAAAAACTTAAATAAAAATACTTACCGGATAAAAAAATCTTATTGGAGTGATATCTGAAAATAATAAAACCGACCAAAAATAAAATAACGTAAAAAGATAAAAGAACAACAATATAAATATAATATAAAAACAAATTGAATAAAAATACTTACAATAATAGAGATCCATCGAAAAAAAATCAAATTGACTAAAATAATCAAATAAAAAAAATAAAATAGAATTATAAAATAAAATAAAAATTCGAATAAAAAATACTTAGTAGAGCATAGAAACACCTTAAAAAAAATTAGAGCAAAGGAGTATAATGATGTTGTTAGTAAAATAAATCGAATTGTAAATATAATATTGATTGTATATTAAAATTTTATTTTGGGAAATTGACAAAAAAACCTCCTAAGGTTTAGGTTTTTAGTCATTTTACCACTAACATTTGATAATTATCTAAAAAACCTCCTCGGTTAGATTTTGGATGGAAAAATGGAAAACGACCAAAAATATCCTTATTGTATGTTTTTTAAAAAATGCTAAAAAACCTCCTAATGTTTGTCTTTTTCTCCAATTTACCTCTTGTATTTGAATTCACTTATTTTAACACATATTAAATGAGTTCAACTATTTAAATATTAGTTTAGACCAAAATATATTTATTTAAAAAATTACTAAACTAGCATTACCTAAAGGATCAAATATTTAAAATTAAGGGTGGAAAAAAATTCGAGGTCAAAATAATCCAACTGGAAATGATCCAAATTGGATCGAAATTTACTCGTCCACTATATAAATAATTCTAATTTGTCCAAAATTTTTGAGCTGGTTGATTTCACCTATCTGATTCGCTCTATGTCTTTAAAAATCTAACTAGTTTAATATATATATATATATATATATATTACTCTATAAATAAAAGTAACTAAAATACAAACAATTGCATATATTTACTTATTACATTGATTGAATTTAATTATGTAGTAGAATTAATATTATATAATTTAATTATATATATATAAAATTTATTAGGCGTAAAAAATTAAATAATTAAATATAATACTTGTTAATTTAATAGGTATCATACAACATATATATATATATATAAAACTATTTTATTTTTTAAAAAATAAATCGTCAGTTCGGACCGTGGTCATATCTATCTTTTAAAGTTATGGTTAATTTCATTTAATAGGAATGTTTTTGGTTAATTTTAAAGTATTAAGGAGGTAGAGAATATATTTTTCAAATATAGGTGGTGAAATAGTGAAATAATCAAACCTTAGGAGGTTTTTTAATACATTTTTTTTATTTGTTTAAAATTACTAAATTACTCCTACATGCAAACCGGTCAACCTCTTAAAGTAACGGTTTCCATCCACGAGGAGGTGTTTTAGTTAATTTTGTAAAGTTAATAAGGTATTTTGGATAATTTTGGAACGTAGGTGGTAAAATGACCAAAAACATAAAACTTAGGTGGTAAAATGCAGTGTTGTTAAAACCGGACCGGACCGGCCGGTTGAACCGGTTTAACCGGGAACCGGCCGTCCAGCCGGTTTGGTTACAGGGCAGAACCGGTTTTTGAAAAAACCGGTCAAAACCCAGTAAAAACTGGTTAAAACCGGATTTTTCAACAAAAAAAAAATTTAAAAAATTAAAAATTTATTTTAATTTTATTATATTTGGTTTGTTTGGAATAATTATTTTATTTTTTTTAACGGATTTAAAAATTTAAACATAATAATATAAATGTTGTTATGAAAATATGAATATTGGATGGTTTATTTTATTGATAATTAATTTATATTGATAAATTTATTTTAAATATGTTTAATTATACTTTTAATTAAAAATATATATTTTTAAATTAAATATAAATTATTTTCATATTTTAGTTTTATATTATATATATATAAAATAATTATTATTTAAAAATAAAAAATCCGGTTCAATTCAGTTCAACTTGAACTCTACAAACCGTGATCCTTTTACGAAAACGGTTGGATATCCGGTCCGGTTTTAAAAACATCCGTAAAATGACGAAAAACATACAACTTTTTTTTTAGCAATTTCCCTTTTATTTGGTTGGACAGTGACAACCTGAACCAATTCCATTTCTACCTGTCCCAACTTCTAAACTTAATCGAAGCCGTCGACATTCTGTTTTGACTTCTATTCTACCTTTTAAACGGCCATAAAAATCAATGTGGATCCACATCACAGTATCTATCACGCACCTGATTACAACCCTCCAAATAATTAAAATTAAAAAATAAATAAATAATACAAAAATTTGTTCGCATTCAAATGCAAGTCCAGTTTTCTTCACATCAAATCTCTCTCATAGGGTTTCTCAGTTTCCCTCTGTTTTCTTCACAACTGCATTGCCCTCCCTCGTTCTCGCTATACTCAGGTTGGTGATTCTGTCGTTTCCTGTTCATTGGGTTACATTTTGTATTACCCTGGTGGGGATAGTAGGGATTTGAACATCTCAATTGATTCGATTTGATTTCTTCGATCTTTTTACTCAGTTTTGGTTCGAATTTGGAATACACGATTCGATCTGTGTTTCTGTCATTGACTTGACCTGTGTTGCCGCTAGCTTAATTGTTAAGTTTGGATTTTAGTTTATAATCTGAATTGAGTTGATTTCTATCATTGGACTGATTCTGATTCGATCTGTTTGGTTATTTAAGCTGCTGGTGGATCGGTTTAATCCTTGTCTCTTAATATGGATTAGTTGTTCCTGTTTCACTGCTGCCTGTGCGCTTGAGTTTCATTTAGCTTTGTTTGATTGATTAACAGTGATTGCTGTCGCTCTGTGTACCCTTTATAATTTTGTAATTCTGGACTGTGATGACTTTAATTTACTGGTTCCGAAGAGAGTGATGTTATTCTAAAATATAAACGCTAAGTTGAAAAATAGATACTTTTAGCTATCACATTGAATTGAGTATTGCTTGAAAGCTGAATTTAAGATATGCGTACTGCAGTAAAAGTGATGGACCACGTTGTTTAGTGCTGAGATAGGTATGTTAGTCATAAGTTTATGATAAGGGAAACAGTTATCTTTTCCTTCTATTGCTATAGGAATGAACAGTTTCTAGTATTTAGATTTACTGCATCTTGTTTTAGTCAATTCATTGCCCATTGAGTTTGGTCCAACACCGTTAAATAGAATTTTAAGTTTGATGTGAATTTTTTCCAGGTAGCAGATGGCAATGGAAGTTACCCAGGTGCTTTTAAATGCACAAGCCATTGATGGAACTGTTCGGAAGCATGCAGAAGATACTTTGAAACAATTCCAGGAGCAGAATCTTCCGAGTTTCTTACTTTCTCTGTCTGGAGAGCTAGCAAATGATGAGAAGCCAGTTGACAGTCGTAAGCTAGCAGGTTTGGTACTTAAAAATGCTTTGGATGCCAAGGAACAACATAGAAAGTTTGAACTTGTTCAAAGATGGCTGTCATTGGATCCAAATGTAAGGAACCAGATCAAGGCGTGTTTGTTAAAGACACTTACTTCTCCTGCCATTGATGCTCGATCAACTGCATCACAAGTTATTGCGAAGGTTGCAGGCATTGAGTTGCCACAGAAGCAGTGGCCTGAGCTGATAGGTTCTCTTTTATCAAATATTCATCAACTTCCAGCTCATGTGAAGCAAGCCACTCTGGAGACTCTGGGATATTTATGTGAGGAAGTTTCTCCTGATGTTGTAGAGCAAGATCATGTAAATAAAATACTTACAGCTGTGGTTCAGGGTATGAATGCTTCAGAAGGGAACAACGATGTTAGGCTTGCTGCTACACGGGCCTTATATAACGCTCTGGGATTTGCTCAAGCAAATTTCAACAATGACATGGAGCGGGATTATATCATGAGAGTAGTTTGTGAGGCAACACAATCTCCGGAAGTGAAAATAAGGCAGGCTGCATTCGAGTGCTTGGTATCTATTTCGTCAACTTATTATGACAAATTAGCACCTTATATGCAGGATATTTATAACATTACAGCAAAGGCTGTGAGAGAAGATGAGGAACCTGTTGCCCTTCAAGCCATCGAGTTTTGGAGTTCTATTTGTGATGAGGAAATTGATATCTTGGAAGAATATGCTGGTGATTTCTCAGCAGACTCTGATGTTCTTTGCTTTTACTTTATCAAGCAGGCACTTCCTGCACTTGTCCCAATGTTGTTGGAGACACTGCTTAAGCAAGAAGAGGATCAGGATCAGGATGAAGGAGCATGGAATATTGCAATGGCCGGTGGCACATGCCTTGGATTGGTTGCACGGACAGTTGGAGATGATATTGTGCCACTAGTGATTCCATTCATCGAAGAAAATATTGCAAAGCCAGATTGGAGGCAGAGAGAGGCAGCCACTTACGCTTTTGGTTCCATCTTGGAGGGTCCATCACCTGACAAGCTACTTCATATTGTTAACGTTGCTTTATCTTTTATGCTCAGTGCTTTAACAAAAGATCCAAATAGCCATGTGAAAGACACAACTGCTTGGACACTTGGGCGGATTTTCGAATTTCTTCATGGTTCAACAGTGGACACACCCATCATCACGCAAGCAAATTGTCAACAGATCATCACGGTTCTTCTTCAGAGTATGAAGGATACTCCAAATGTTGCAGAGAAGGCCTGTGGAGCTCTTTACTTTCTTGCCCAGGGCTACGAAGATGTGGGCTCAGGGTCTCCACTTACTCCTTTCTTCCAAGAAATTGTTCAGTCTCTTCTCACCGTGACTCACAGGGAAGATGCTGGGGAATCACGATTAAGGACTGCTGCTTATGAAACTTTGAATGAAGTGGTGAGAAGTTCAACAGATGAAACAGCACCGATGGTATTACAACTGGTGCCAATCATAATGATTGAGCTCCATAAGACTCTTGAGGGGCAGAAGCTCTCCTCTGATGAAAGAGAAAAGCAGGGTGAGTTGCAAGGACTTCTTTGTGGTTGTTTGCAGGTTATCATTCAAAAACTAGGATCATCGGAAGCATCAAAGTATGTATTCATGCAATATGCGGATCAGATAATGGGACTCTTCTTGAGGGTTTTTGCTTGCAGGAGTGCAACTGTACATGAGGAGGCCATGCTAGCAATCGGGGCCCTCGCCTATGCTGCAGGCCCTGATTTTGCAAAGTACATGCCAGAGTTCTATAAATACTTGGAGATGGGTCTTCAGAATTTTGAGGAGTATCAAGTCTGTGCTGTTACAGTGGGCGTTGTTGGGGATATATGTAGAGCTTTGGAGGAAAAAATCCTTCCTTTCTGTGATGGAATCATGACGCAACTACTCAAGGATTTATCAAGTAACCAATTGCACCGATCTGTGAAGCCACCCATATTCTCTTGCTTTGGGGATATAGCCCTAGCAATAGGGGAGAATTTTGAGAAGTACTTGATGTATGCTATGCCCATGCTTCAGAGTGCAGCAGATCTGTCTGCCCACACAGCTGGTGCAGACGATGATATGATGGAGTACACCAATTCCTTGAGAAATGGAATTTTGGAAGCATATTCAGGGATTTTCCAAGGGTTTAAAAACTCTCCCAAAACCCAGCTCCTGATTCCATATGCTCCTCACATCCTTCAGTTCTTGGATAGCATATACATGGAAAAAGACATGTAAGTTTGTTGAAAGATAATTCTTCCTTCTCTCTTATACTTGTAATGGTACAAGTGTGTTTTCATTTTTATGTTTCACTATTGTAACGTCCTTTGACTGTTGTGCTTTCAGGGATGAAGTGGTGATGAAGACAGCAATCGGGCTTCTAGGGGATCTAGCTGATACACTAGGAAGTAACGCAGGTTCTTTGATTCAGCAGTCTCTTTCAAGCAAAGATTTTTTGAATGAATGCTTGAATTCTGAAGATCATATGATTAAGGAATCTGCCGAATGGGCCAAGTTGGCCATTAGTAAGGCTATTTCTGTTTGAGGCTTTTTGCACCGGGCATAGTGTTTTAGTCTCTTGCATGCATTTGGGTGTGTTGAATTGGGTCAAGGATTGCATGTGTCAGGTCATTACCACATCAGACAACTAGAGTTATCCATCATCAGGTTGTCATTAACTCATGCATCAGCACTATGGGGTTGGGGGTCGAGGAGGAAGTTGGTAGTGGGTAGTGGCAGCATACTGAAACCGGGCAACACCTTCAGGTGTCAGACAAAAAGTCCATAAAGAAGTTCTAAACTCCTCCTTGTTGGTCATCGCGTATATAAGTATGGGGGTGTCTAGTCTTCCATCAACTGCTATGGTATATGCGGGGAATAAAATTATAGGCAATCCAATGGCGCTTTTTGGTGGCTGGAGTGTACAAACAAACCTGTCAATTCTCTTCTAATGTTGCAACAGATTTCCAGGTCTGCCATTTCAGAAATCTCTCCTTCCTTTGTCCTGTCCTCGTTACTAATCTTCATCTTGACTAATTTGAGTCCGCATAACATCAATTCATCGTCCGTCATTTTCAAGGTCGGGTTGTATTTATTTCTGGTAAATACCTTTGTTGTATACCATCATCCGGTGGGGATCACCATAACATTTTTGCATTGCATCATTTATCACTATCATTTTTAGCAATCCTCAGAAAGTTAAATGTCATATACATGCATTCATTCATATAGTTAAAAAATGTCACATGCTTGAGTGCCTTTTCATTTATATGGTTGAAGAGAGTATTGCTTGTATGCAACAAACTCAATCTATGCTACAGAAAAGTTATGAACTTCAACTGTTGCAAGTTCAAAATGAAACCAAAAGAATAGAAGCTAAACAGCAGCGCGAGGAGAACAAAATTCTAGCTAGAGATATAGATAGTATAAAGGATTCAATTCTCAGGGAGGCTATTCTAGGCGAACAGTTGAGAATTTGTGAAAAAAGATCTCAGGAATTGTGTGGAGGAAGATCTTCCATGTTTACTCAGCATTGTGGTTGTGATAGAGGAAATGGGAAAACTCTCATGTGAATGTGATTATTATTGGTTTCTTAAGATTGTTATCAGTATTCAGAATTTAGTTTCAGAACACATGGTAACCTGTGTATTTTTCTCTTTTCTATTTAATTTTATGCTTTTTCTTCTACTCTCGTCAGCTTATAACAGATTTGATTTGTTTTTTTTTACTCACTAAAATGAAATTCCTGGAGAAACTGATTTCTGTGCATTATCATGGAATGTGTACAGATTGGTTTATCATTTGTTTTGAATTTCTATCTGGCCCACCCACTACATAGTGCTTCACTAATGAGCGACCTTCATTCTTTTGTGTATTATATGGTTGTTTACTTTTTTGCGAGGCAAAAGACTAAAAATGCAAAAATCGTCTGCAGCTTTTGAATAAGCCAGCTCCTCTTCTCCTTCGCGGCTTGTTTGGATGCCAAATATGGTTTTGTTTGCTATTAGTCAACTGAGTAGCACTTTAATTAGTGTTTAACATTTTGATGATTGTTCAGAAAAAATGGAATGTTTGGCAGATGAGTTTTGATTTGTGTTTAATATTTTTTTTATTAGCATTTCTTAGCATTTTAATTAGCTGAGATTAGAACCGTTCTTCAAATACTTCAATTTCACCATTTTTGACTAATTTAGACTGAATTACCCATTTTACATTTTAATTTTTAATATTTTAATCGAACTCAAGGGCTCAAGTTCGGTCACTCCGACCATTCCTAGACACTGATAATGACATCATTTGTTTGATGTCATCTCTGAGAACCTAGGCTTGCCTGTAATCCGGTTAAGTTAATTTAATAATTACATTCCGGTTAAGTTAATTTAATAATTACATTCTCCTTTTTTTTTTTTTTTTTTCTTCTTACATGCATAACTAGTTTGCATGGGCAACTAAATTAGATGCATAACTAGTTTAGATGCAAATATCTTTAGAAATGTTCTGTTCACGAATTACATCGTATTTGGGACTGCTTATGATTATAAAATAATCACTTTTTGGATGGTGAAAAGTCAAGCATACCCTTCATCCATTCTAAATTTACATTCATACATTATTATTATATATGTAAATTTAGGAGGGAGGAAGGGTATATTTGGAATTTCACCCTCCATAAGTAATTATTTTAGAATCACAAGCAACCCCAAACATATACATTATATGGGATATTTCTAAAAAAATCTAGGTTTTTGAAAGAGTTCCTTTTAATAGCGAAAAGCCCGCAGATTGCACGAGATTTTTAAGTTTGATGTAAAATTAATATTTATATATTTTATTAGTTATAATTATTATTGTTATATTTTATATAATAATATTTTATTAAGAAAAAAATAGTCAATTTTTTAGTTACTTATTAAGGATAAAAGTTTAAAGTTATATATCAAATTTACGATAAATGTGAAAGTTCTTCAAAATTTATTTTAAAAATGGCTCTTAACTCATAATTTTATTTTTTTTTTAATGTTAAAAAAAGTGATTTTTTAAACCGTCTCAATAAACTAAGATTATTTTAAGAACTTATCAATAACAAATGAGAATGATTTCTAACATACCTTAAAAAAATAATGATATGATATCTTCCACCAATAATTTATACAATTTTATCTTACAAAAATAAATTTTATAAATTTTATTTATATTATTTTATTAATTTACTTAAATTTTTGAAAGAAAAAAAAAAGCATAAGAGCATCTCCCATAGCATATTAATTAGAGATGTCTTAACGACCACATCACTAATGTTGGAGAATTATTTTTAAAAATATCTTGTTAGTAAATTCTATTTTCAGTGTCACGATGAAGTGACATTTTATTATAACACTGTAAACTTGAATTGCGTGAAATTTACAACTGAGGCATATAAATAAATACTTTTATATTATTTTATTAAATTCTGTTAGAAAATTTCCGGTTCTATCCCAATTTCTTCCTAATTCCTAGTTCGATTCAACCAAAACAATCGGTCCAAACACAAACACAATATTTAACGTGGTTCGGTAAATTGCCTAATCCACAGAAAAATAACAACTTTACTATGAGAAATAAGGATTACAAGTCATTTAGACAATACTCTCTCTCCACAGAAAATTGTTTTCTTTCTCAACTAGAATCTCTTTTAGGCGAACAACTCCACCACGACGAGACAACCCCAAATCAAAATCTCTTTAATGGCGAGACAACCCCAATGCAATGATCATTATCCCACTAGGCAGGCATGACCCCAATCTCAACTTGAAATCTCTTTAATGGCGAGACCCCAACCCCAATGATCATTACCCCCACAGGTATGACCCAACTCCAATGATCACCACCCCAAATGGACGGGATACTTTCTTCTTCATGAGACAACTCTATTTATAGCGATCATCAAATATACTTTCCTAATTTGTTTCCTTTCCAACTAAGGAATACAATCCACCAAATTAGGGAAACCAAATCTTTCTAAAACAAGGAATCAAACCATTAGATTCACAGATAAGACTGTTAGGATTGCCTTGAATCACAAGGATTTCCTTTTAGGAAGGTTTTCATATTTAAGTTTGGATCTATTTCCTAATGGTTTGATTCATTGTTTTGGAAAGATTTGGTTTTCCTAATTTGGTTGATTGTATTCCTTAGTTGGAAAGGAAACAAATTAGGAAAGTATATTTGATGATCACTATAAATAGAGTTGTCTCATGAAGAAGAAAGTATCCCGTCCTTTAGGGGTGGTGATCATTGGAGTTGGGTCATACCCGTGAGGGTAATGATCATTGGATTGGGGTCATGCCTGCCGAGTGGGGTAATGATCATTGGATTGGGGTCTCGCCATTAAGGAGATTTCGTATTGGGGTTGTCTCGCCGTGGTGGAGTTGTTCGCCTAAAAGAGATTCTAGTTGAGAAAGAAAACAATTTTGTGTGGAGAGAGAGTATTGTCTGAATGACTTGTAATCCTTATTTCTCATAGTAAAGTTGTTATTTTTCTGTGGATTAGGCAATTTACCGAACCACGTTAAATATTGTGTTTGTGTTTGGGCTGATTGTTTTGGTTGAATCGAACTAGGAATTAGGAAGAAATTGGGATAGAACCGGAAATTTCCTAACAAACTGGTATCAGAGCTTTGATGGAGGTTTGTTTGAAGATCAAGTTTGAAGTGGACACCTCGATTGGAATTTGTATCCATGATGTAGATCAGTGAGATAAATTTAGTGAATATTTTGATCAGCAGAATTTTCTGGGCAGCTTGGAATAATTGAAGATTTCTCCTTAACCGACCGTTGGATGATGCTCCAATTTTATTCGAATATTTTATACATATATGACTAACTTTTGACCGTTTGGATTTTTGAGTAAAGACTGGAATAAAGAGATATGATATCAACAATTGGGTTCATTGGTTTCACGGATCTGTCCTGCGCTGTCAGATTGAAAAAGGCATATCTCTTTAATGAACTGTTGGATTAAGCTGAATTTTGGATATGTTGTAGAAGACAAATGAAGATTAAACTTGGATGGTGGAGATGAGTTTTGGAGATTTCTAGAAAGAGCGATATTGAACAGAATATGACTGTTGCGTATTGGAAGCATGGTAAAGTATGAGATTGAGATCAAGAACTGAAAACATATGGATTTGGGAATTGGTAGTTTCTCATTCAAGGTGGAGAAATATTTTGGATTTGATAGATAATGAATTGAATGATGGAGACAAAATTGATTTGATAGTGATAAAAGGAAATAGATTCAAAAGTTTTAGGTGATTCAAGTCAAGGTGGAGATTTGTTAGGATTGCCTTGAATCACAAGGATTTCCTTTTAGGAAGGTTTTCCTATTTAAGTTTGGATCTATTTCCTAATGGTTTGATTCATTACCCCACTCGGCAGGCATGACCCAAATCCAATGATCATTACCCTCACGGGTATGACCCAACTCCAATGATCACCACCCAAAAGGACGGGATACTTTCTTCTTCATGAGACAACTCTATTTATAGTGATCATCAAATATACTTTCCTAATTTGTTTCCTTTCCAACTAAGGAATACAATCATACTAACCATGACTTGAATCACCCCAACTTTCTGGATCTTATTCCTTTAATCATACTAACCATGACTTATTCAAGTTCCAAACATATCAGAGAGTTGCATCCACCAATTGTGCCTTCTAAGCACTCTTCATTCTGTCTTCCAATTCTTTTACAGACATCTTCCCAAGTTTCATATTCAAGAATTCCGAACATTCAACCAAACTTTCTTTTCTATTCGATACCAACATCCTTCCAACAATAGTGTGTCCATCAAGGAAATACAAATTTCCTTGTCTTGTACCTTTTGCGACTAAGACACCTCTATGTACAATCTTCATCACTCCACCTCCAGTGACAATCTTGTAGCCACTAGAATTTAAGACTCCAAGTAAGATAAGACTTTGCTTCAGCTTTGGAACATACCTCACTTTCATCATCGACTTGATTGTACCATCAAACATTCTTAGCCTTACCGTTCCCATTCCCTTAATCTGACAAGTGCTGCCGTTTGCCAGACGGACAACATCTCCATCAAATTCTTCCAGCTTTGAGAACCATTCTCTATTCGGACATATATGATACGAACAACCAGAATCTAGGATCCATCCTCCAGACGATTCATTCATAGAGGTCGTGGAGAAAACATCCGTCTCAAATTCACATTCTGACTCCACCTTCGGCTCCACCTTCGACTCCACCTTTTCTATTACATTCACATTCGAGCTTTCAAGTTTAGGACATTCATGCCTCCAATGACCTTTCTCTTTACACCATGCACATTGATCTCTATCCAATGTATATCGACCTCTATATTTCCAACACTTCTCAGCATTGTTGTATGTTTTTCTCTCTCCTTTCCTTACCACTAGCGCTTCCGAAACATGTTTATGATCAGACTGGTTTTTCTTTCGGTATTCATAATTAACTAAAGCATTAGACACATCACTAAACTCAATCTCACTTTTTCCATACAATAAAGTAGTGGTCAAGTGATCATACGTATCAGGCAGAGAGTTAAGCAACAACGACTTATCTTCCTCAGAAATTTCAACATCTAAATTTAAAAGATCAGCCAATATTTTGTTGAAAATTTCTAGATGTTCGATTATAGACATACCAGAAACATACTGAAAGCGGAAAAGCTTCTTCTTTAGGTAGAGCCGGTTTTCGATACTCTTTGTCATATACTTATCCTCTAACTTCTTCCAAATAGTTGCTGCCACAGTTTCATTCATAACAGAATACTTTTGATCTTTTCCTAAATATAATCGAATTGTACTGCAAGCTTGTCGATTTAAGAAATCCCAATCCTCTTCAGACATATCTTTGGGTTTATTCTTATCTAACACTATGAATGTCCCCTCGTGGAATAAGAGATCTTTAACTTCTGACTGCCACATGCCAAAGTTGCTGGTACCATTAAATTTTTCTATATCAAATTTCATCGTACTTGTCATTGATTGCCTCAGACGACTGCTTGCATACCCCTTTCCAGATCCAGATGCATTATCGTCCTTCATCATCCCAACCAAAACTCTGATACCAGTTTGTTAGGATTTTCGGTAACCAATTCGATGATCAAGATCAAAAATAAATAAAACGCACAAATGATATATCGTGGTTAGCAAATTGCTTAATCCACGGAAGCCAACAACCTTTTATTTCGAAACAATCTCACAAACAATCAGACAACTCTCTCTCAATAATCTACCAAACAATTATATTCAATCAATCAAACCAATTGATGAACAGATAACTCAACTCACAGACCCTCTGTGCCCTCAACCAATATTATCTGTGATACCCAAAACTCTAGAGTACATCCCATATTTATAGCTAACATCAAACCTAATTCATATGGGAGTATCTAACTCAATAAGGAAATAAAATCTAAACCAAACTAGAAATCAAACCAAAACAAGAAAACTAAATCCTTCTCAAATAAGAAATAAACCATTAGGAAAAAGACCCAAAACTCAAAATAGGAAGTCTTTCCTAAAAAGAAATCCTCGTGATTCAAGGCAATCCTAACAAGGAATAGATCCAAACTCAAAATAGGAAAACCTTCCTAAAAGGAAATCCTTGTGATTCAAGGCAATCCTAACAAATTCAATTAAAACTCTATTAATAATAAAAGTAGAAAAAAAATTATTTTTAATAAACACTATTTATTTATAAACATTGTGCAATGTCATTATTCATATCTTCTATTTTCGACAGTTATGTCAGCTCACACCCACACAAGTGTGAGATACTCTAAAATGTTTATTATCTTTTTAAAGAATTTATAATTACAATATTCAATATTTCTCTCAAAATTAATTTGAACACTAATATTTAATATATATATATATATATATTTATAATATAGTATAAACTTATGCTCCAACTTTATAAAAATGTCTCATTTGTAATTAAAAAAAAAGGATTTTGAAGCATAACCTTTATTAATATGGAAGAGAATTTCCATCATGGTTATATATAATAATAAAATCTGAAATATATATTTAGTGTATAATTAAACTTGAATTCTAATTTCTTAAAAATTATTTATAATAAGATAGATGGTTGAGATTTGATATAAAATTAAAATTAAAAAACTCATGAATGCTAAAATGCTATTAAATTATAAAAATTGAAATTTATAGTATTGCAAATTGAATAAAAATCTAAGTAGTTGGTCTCTCTCGTTATAAGCAATTTCATCATTACTTCCTATCTAATGCTTTTAAGTCTTTTTCTGTATGTCCACTGAATTAATATTAATTATTCTATTTAGTTAAATTTGCGATAATAATCGGGATACTATTGTATTATTATTATTATCAAATTTTTTTAGTTTAAGTATATATAACAATGACAATTTATGTGTGATAATACAATGTAATTTATACAATAAATGTCATTATTACAACATTTTATATACTCAGATGACTATAAAATGATTCACAATTGATATTAAACCAATACAACTTTTAAATATTTCCACGGCCCATATATATATATTTATTGCATTTTTCATTTAGTTCTCATTAAATTTAGAAAGTACTACTCTTACTTTTATATATTCTCCGATTCATTTTAAAAATACTACTTTTAATTTTATACATTCTCCAATTTATTTTCTTTTTACCTGAAGTTGATTGAAAATTATTTCATATTTTTATTTTTATAATTTTGGATTTTATTTATTTTTATCATTTAATCTTTTTTTTTTTTCAAATTCTCCTTTAGTATATATTCTTTTATGTATTGCATATCGATTTTAGTAATTTCATATATTTCTAATTAATTTCATATCACTCGTATTGAATTAATTTTCATTTTTTAGTATTATTATTATTATTTAATATGCACTAATTCACCGTATATTTCTATAAAAATTTCATAATATTTATTAAATTAACACTAATTTACAATTAAATCATAATAGCATTAATTAGAAAATATTTCTCTATGGGGTGAATTATGACATTCTTGTATTAACAGTTGTAATATTAAATTACACGTATAATGGTATGTAGCAGGGAAAAACTTTTAACCGTTTAGTATCTTTTATTTAGGGCTCACATGGTTCATGATAAGAAATAAGATAGGATAACTTTATACGATTATGTGTTTATCAAGCATTTGGCTGTACTTTAGAATAGGATAAAATAATACTGACTATAATTTTATACGATATATATCGGATAACTTTATTATTGATAAATGCTCCGATAACTTTATCACTTACTTTTCATCTTAGATGTTTATCATATTATTACTAAATTATCCTTTGATAAAATTAGAAAAAAAAATTAAAAAAAAATAAAATTTACATAAAATTTTGGAATAATCCTAAAAAATCCAGGAGGATTTCAGAAATTTTTTTGAAAATTAAAATGACCAAATTATCATTTTATAGTTTTCAATATTATTTTAAATTTATACTTTTAATTTTTTTTTAATTAATTTTTTTAGATTAAAAATTGAAACGACCAAATTACCCTTTCAAAATTTGTAGAAAAAAGTCAATAATAAATAATAGAAAATAATAGTGAATTGGACATTCATTGACATTAGGAAAAAAATTACGGAGATTTTGGAGAAATTTCTAAAACCCTCGTAGGTTTTTTAGGATTATTTCTAATACTTAGTTTTATTAAAAAATATATTAATATATTTTTATTATATTTTATTTATTTATTGTTAATTCGTAAATAACTGTTTTATTACTTGTCAAGTTTTTGGGTATTTCGGTAATCCATACTGTTATCCTATTACTTATCGAGGTTACCAAATATAGGTTTAGTATTTTGTTATCCTATCATATTACTTATACAATAACCAGCCAAATACAATTTATGGATAACTTAATCCTTATCCAAAACTTTCATCGTAATCCTTTTCCTTATACTATTATGTGCTTATCCTATATGATGATTCATGTGAGCCATTATTTTTATAATCATTTATTTAATTTGTATTCATTCAAAATAAGTAATAAGAGTATTTATTGTATTAATTGAAATTCATTACATTTTTCTTAAAATACATTTATACTTCAATTTCCATATTAATACCCATTGAATAAGATAAAAAAAAACTTTCATCTTAAAAAACATTTATGATCACTACATTTTTATTAATTTTTTGTTTTCACGGTTACAATTATTATCAAACTATTAAAAATAAATTATTTTTTAAAATTTAAAAATTTATGTTTAAGAAGAAAAAGAAAAGAGCATTGAATATTTTAAAAATATATTTTCTCTGCCCATCTCATTTTATTGAGAAAGTTAAAAAACTCATTCATTTGTAAAATTTTTATCTCTAAATTGCTAACTTAGTACAAATGTCATTAAATCAATAAATTATAGGCAATAATAACATAATTAAATAATCTTAAAAAAAAAATTTCATGGTAAAATCACAATCTTAAATATAATAATATCAATTACATCAAATTAAACTAAAAAAATTACTTACAAATATTATAATTATTGAAAAAAATATATAAAACTGAAACTCAACTCCAGGTACAAATATACATATGCATATTGAAAAAAAAAGAGTTCACATATATTGTTGTCTGCGATTGTACCTCACGAAATCAACTTATCTCATTTTTCTCTTATCAACGTATCTTTTTTTTTGGTAGCTCTAAGAAAAGTTAGTCTTCATATTTATATGACATATCATTAATAAAATAAAAATTTTCAAATAAGAAAAGCAAAATTCATCAGACTAAAACTTGTATTTAATTAAATAAATAAGATTAAAGTGAGTAACAAGTGCTAATTTGATGTGATCTTTAAAAAGAAAATGAATGATTTGAGAATTGCAATCAATAGTTACTAAAAAAATTACTTTAAATTATAAAAAATTGAAATAGAAAGTTTTAAGAAATGATTTAGTGAATTAAAGAAAAAATAAATTCAATTAGAAGAAAACAAAAGAATCTCAATCATATAAAAAAAAAAAGAAGAAAAAAAAGATTAAAAGAAAAAATTATGTTAGGATGATATGTTTTCATTTATTAAAATAAAAATTGTGGTGGGAGAACAACTTACAGTCTCAGAAAGCTGCGGACCCTCAACGAATTGAAAAATAAACCTAAGTCAAACTCAGCCAAAGCCTTCGGTCGAAATAGACCAACACCCCTTCGGCCGAAGTGGGCTCACTAACCTGCGGCCGAAAGCACCCCAGCGGCCGAAGGGACCGAAACGCCCGGAAAGCACCATCAAGCCCAAAGAGGAAATCAAGTCCAGGAAGGAATCCAAGTCCAAATGAGAATCCGAGCCCTAGAAGGAGGTCAAGCCCAAAAGAAAAAAGGGAGTCAAGTCCAATGGAAGACCAAGTCCGAAAAGGAAACCGAACCCCGGAAAAATAATGAATCCCAATCCAAATAGAAACAGGACCCAAATACCTCCTATAAATAAGAGGTAGGGATGATTGTAAGGGGGATCCAATTTTTCATTGATTAGAGCTAAACTCTGTGAGATTATTTCTGTAAGCTTTTTAGCTATTTTCTCAAGCAATCTTAGCCTAATATTTGGCTGTGGTTTATTTGGCACCACAGTTTGGCGCCCACCGTGGGGCTACGAAACCTCACACAAGGCTGAGATCTGAGAAAAATAACCCCAAATCCCGATTACCCCGATTCTGTTCCCGTCATACATGGCACCAGCAAATCCCAACACCGTCGTCATAGAAGACCAGACTCCAAAGACGCCAGAGGAGCAACTCGCCATAATGACGGAGATGCTCAAGAAAATAGAGGAAGAAAAAGAACTATGGAAAAAAGAAGCAGAATCCAGAAAAGCCTCCTCTAAGGCGAGAACAAAGCGATCAAACCGGAAATATTCGCCCCTCCGTAAGAAGAGACTCAATTTTGAGGAAGGCTCCGACAAAGGATCTGAAGAAAGCAACGGGTCGACGGAGAGTCGCAAAACTCTAGATCTGAACAGCTCAAGCAGTTCCGATGATGAACAGACGAAGCCGACATCGTCTAAAAGAAGTCGTGAAAAGCGCCGTGATCGTGAAATCAGGGAACTCAAGGACCTGGTACAACGAACCTCAGGAAGAAGAATAACGATGCGCTCTTCAACTACGCGCTACTCCGACACACCATTCGCGTCCTGGATCCTAGACACCAGAATGCCCAAGAGGTTCTCCACTCCCAGCATGAAGCCCTACGAGGGAACCACGGATCCAGAGGACCACATCGCAGAATACAAGACTCGCATGGGAACGTGCAACATCCCAGAAGAAGATATGGAGGCCATAATGTGTAAAGCCTTTGGTTCCACTTTAACCGGAACCGCCCAGAGATGGTATTCCTCCCTCCCTGCAAAAGCATCAGATCCTTCTCTTCGCTAGCAACGAAGTTCGTCAACCACTTCTCCGATAGCCGAAAAAAAGAAAAGGATGTGGACGATCTGTACGACCTAAGACAAGGGGTCAATGAAAGTCTTAGGCAATATGTGAAAAAGTTCAAAGAAACTAAGATGGCCATCCCGGGGTGCAGGGACAAAAGCGCCATCAAGGCCTTCATAAAGGGGCTCGTAAAAACGTCAAAATTTTACGAAAGCCTCAAACTGATAAAACCAAGGACCTTTGAAGACGTCTTGGAGAGAGCAGAAGATGCAATGGAATACAAAGAAGAATTCCAGCCTCGGAATGCTAGGGGGCCGCAAAACACCTCCAGTCAACGAGGACGAAACGACCGCAGTAATAGTGGACGGAGCGAGGATCATAGAAAAAACCAGAGAGACTACGATCGCAGCGGACCCTCCAGGCCAAGTTACACCGGCCCCGATCCTATACGCAGGGAGAAGGAACTACTTCCGTACCCCCTCACCATACCCACGAGGGAAGCTCTGACAGTGCTCAAGACCCTAGGAGACAGGGTCAGGTGGCCCGAGAAATCCAAAAACCCCTCTGCAAGGAAAGATATGTCCCGATACTGTCAATTCCACGGAGACCATGGCCACAACACTGATGAATGCTGGACCCTGAAAAGAGAGGTGGCAGAACTTATCAAAACGGGACACCTACGAGAATACTTAACCGAGAAAGGGAGAGAAATTGCGGCCGAAGCCGACAAAAACCGACAACGGATACACCCAACTCCAGTAGCAAACGCAGAAGAAAGGGTGATTAACATGATAGCTGGGGGATCCGACGTATGCGGACTAACAAGCTCGGCCGCAAAAAGAAAGCTCAGAGAAACTCTGAGCATATACAACATAAGGAGTGAAAGCACGAACAACCTTTACTCCATCACTTTCACCGAAGAAGAGGCCGGAAAGATAAACGCCCCTCACCACGATGCCTTGGTAATCAAAATCTCCATAGCAAACCTAACGGTAAAGAGGGTACTAGTCGACAATGGCAGCTCAGCCAATATCCTATTCCTAGAGGGGTTCAGAAACATGCAGCTGGACGAAAGAGCGATGCGCAGGAAGGCTATCTCCCTTATAGGCTTCGACGGAAAAGCTACCTCAACCATCGGAGAAATCGAATTACCGGTGTACGCAGAAGGAATAAATCTCCACACCTCCTTCCAGATAATAAATTCCAATTCTGCTTATAACGTGATTTTGGGAAGACCCTGGATTCACGGGATGAAAGCCATACCCTCAACATACCATCAACTAATTAAGTTCCCGACCCCACACGGGATCAAGCAGATAAGAGGGGAACAAAGTGCATCCAAAGAATGCTATGCCAATTGCCTAAAGCAAAAAACGGCAGAAGTATAGCAATCACAGACGCGGCCGGAAACACCCCATGATCCGGCCGAGCATGAAGTGGACGAAATATCACTGGACAAGGGAAAAACAGTGAAGATAGGGGCCATGCTGGAGAGAGGAGAGAGGGAAGAGTTGATAAACTTCCTTAAGGACCACCAGGATTGCTTCGCCTGGTCACACACCGATATGACTGGAATCGACGCAGCAGTCATTACCCACAAACTGAATGTGAAGGAAGGAGCGAAACCGGTGAGACAAAAGCGCAGAAGGTTTGCCCGAGAACGGAATGAGGTCATCAACGAAGAAGTGGAGAAACTCCTTGCAAATGGGTCAATCAGGGAGGTCCAATACCCCGAATGGCTCGCGAACGTGGTGGTCGTAAAAAAGAAGAATGGGAAATGGAGGGTGTGCATCGACTTCACCGACTTAAATAAAGCGTGCCCGAAAGATCCGTTCCCGCTGCCGCACATAGACCTTACCATTGACCGCAGGATATGAGATGCTGAGCTTCATGGACGCATACTCCGGCTATAATCAGATACTAATGCACCCCGGCGACCAAGAAAAAACCGCTTTCATCACGGAACGGGGCATCTACTGCTACAAAGTGATGCCCTTCGGGCTAAAAAATGCAGGCTCCACCTATCAAAGACTCATGAACCAAATGTTCGCTGTTAAATTGGGGAAGACCATGGAGGTGTACATAGACGACATGTTAGTGAAGTCGGAACAAGCGAACCAGCACGTTCACCATCTAAGTCAAGCATTCGAGACCCTTCGAACGTACAACATGAAGCTGAACCCCACCAAATGCCAATTCGGAGTCAAAGCAGGAAAATTCTTGGGGTACTTAGTTACAAAGAAAGGAATCGAAGCCAACCCGGATCAAATCAAGCCGATCCTAAACATAGCAGAGCCTCAAAAAAGGAAAGACGTTCAAAAGCTCACTGGAAGATTGGCGGCCCTGACCAGGTTCATCCCAAAGTCATCAGAAAAGTTTCAGCCATTCTTTGAAGCACTTAAAAAATCCCAAGAATTCGAATGGACCGAAAACTGCAGAAAAGCACTAACGGACATCAAAGACTTCTTGACCAGCCCCCCACTCTTAGCTAAACCAGAAGCTAATGAGAAATTGTATCTGTATCTTTCACATTCACAGATTGCGGTAAGTACAGTCCTGGTCAAAGAAGTCGGGGGGAAACAGCAACCGGTATACTTCGCCAGCAAAACTCTAACCTCGGCAGAGACAAGATATCCAGTCTTAGAAAAAACGATCCTGAGCCTAGTATTTGCTGCAAGGAAACTTCGGGCATACTTCCAAGGGCACCCGATCGTGGTAATAACTTCGTTGCCTTTGCGAAGCGTGCTGCACTCACCAGAGAAATCTGGAAGACTGATGAAGTGGGCCCTAGAACTCAGCGAACACGATATCTCGTTCGAAGGAAAAAAGGCCATCAAATCCCAGGCCCTCGCAGATTTCTTAGCGGACTTCGAAGAAAACCCGTCCGCGGAGATAACGGACCTTGAAGTAAATCAGCTGGTAACTTCTACAACCGAAGAATGGATATTAGAAGTAGATGGAGCCAGCAGACAGAGTGGCAGTGGTCTGGGCGTGTGTCTCCGGCCCCCAAAACTGCCCCCGATACTCCAAGCAATCCGATGCGAATTCCCAGCCACCAATAATGAGGCCGAGTACGAAGCCCTGATCGCAGGGTTAAGGGTGGCAAAAGAAAGTGCGCACAATTTAATGATCAAATGCGACTCCCAATTGGTGGTGAATCAAATAAACGGCATACCCAGGCCCGAAACGAAAAGATGACCAAATACTTGAAGATAGCCAAAGACCTCATGAAGCGCTTCCAAAGGGCCACAATAAAGCAGATCCCGAGGGAAGAAAATGAAAGAGCCGATGCTATGGCAGACCTCCGGGCCTCGATGCAGAAAGACGAGCCAACAGGGCCAATTGTATACGCTTTCCTTCCCAAAGCAGCCATTGAATATGAAGAAACCCTGGCCATAGAACAGGGCGACTGGAGAACCCCATCATCGAATACATCAATCATGGCCAAGTGCCGGAAGGCAAGGCAGAGGCAAGAAAACTACGAGCCCAGGCCGCCAGGTTCTGCATCATCGGAGGGATACTTTTTAAAAGATCCATAGGCAGCCCATTCCTAAACTGCATCTCCCTCTCCGAGGCCAATCTAGTATTAAAAGAACTCCATGAAGGATCAGCCGGAAACCATTCCGGAGGAAGAAGCCTGGCGTTCAGAGCGCATAGAGCCGGATACTACTGGCCAACCATGAAGACATATGCAGCCGAATTTGTAAAGAAATGTGATAAATGCCAAAGGCACGCCAACTACTCCAACCTCCCCGCCGGAAACCTAAACAGCATCACATCTCCGTGGCCATTTGACAAATGGGGGATGGACATAATCGGGCCTTTCCCAATGTCCGCGCAGGGTCGGAAGAGGTATATACTAATGGTTACCGACTACTTCACGAAATGGATCGAAGCTGAAGCGTTAGAAAGAGTCAGGGAGCATGAAGTTCAGAAATTTATCTGGAAATACATCATCTGTAGATTCGGCATACCACGAGAAATAATTACTGACAACGGCCCTCAATTCATAGCGCAAACTCTAAAAGACTTCTGCAACCAGTTAAACATAAAACTCACATACTCAACCCCGAGATACCCCCAAGCCAATGGCCAAGCCGAAGCATCCAACAAGGCGGTGGTGGACTCCCTCAAGAAAAAATTGGAAGGGGCCAAAGGATTGTGGCCCGAAGCCCTTCCCGAAGTCCTTTGGGCATTCAGAACGACCCCCAGAACGTCAACACTACAAACCCCATTCTCGATGGTCTACGGGACGGAAGCAGTACTCCCAACAGAAATCCTATCGCCTCAAGAAAGGCTAAATGGAAGAGCAAATGAACATGTCCTGGCCTTCGAGAGGGATACTTCAGACGAGAAAAGGGAGAACGCACAATGGAGAATAGCCGAATACCAAATGGGGATAGCAAGACAATACAACAAAAAAGTCAAGGCCCGAACCTTCCAGCCCGGAGATTGGGTACTCAGGAGGGTGTTCCAAAACACGAGAAACCAAGCCCATGGAAAACTGGCCGAGAATTGGGAAGGACCGTACCAAGTGGAACGAGCATCCGGAAAAGGGTCCTACAAGCTGCTCACGAAAGAAGGAAAGGAGATAGAGCATAGCTGGAACATACATCACCTCAAAAGGTACCAATTTTAAATATAGCACTGATTGTAGTAACGGGCACTCTCCTCCCCAAAAAGGGTTTTTAACGAGGCCCCACCTTAAAGCAATAAAACGAACTTTTCATCTCATCCCTTACTCTCCTTTGTATCCGGTACATTGCCAAAGGGCAACCCGAATAAATTGTCAAAGGGCAAGCCTCTGGTAAATCCGGAAGGTCTCGGGCAAAGATAAATTGCCAAAGGGCAACCCGAATAAATTGCCAAAGGGCAAGCCTCTGGTAAATTCAGAAGGTCTCGGGCGAAGACAAATTGCCAAAGGGCAACCCGAATAAATTGCCAAAGGGCAAGCCTCTGGTAAATCCGGAAGGTCTCGGGCAAAGATAAATTGCCAAAGGGCAACCCGAATAAATTGCCAAAGGGCAAGCCTCTGGTAAATCTAGAAGGTCTCGGGCGAAGACAGATTGCCAAAGGGCAACCCGAATAAATTACCAAAGGGCAAGCCTCTGGTAAATCCGGAAGGTCTCGGGCGAAGACAAATTGCCAAAGGGCAACCCGAATAAATTGCCAAAGGGCAAGCCTCTGGTAAATCCGGAAGGTCTCGGGCGAAGACAAATTGCCAAAGGGCAACCCGAATAAATTGCCAAAGGGCAAGCCTCTGGTAAATCCGGAAGGTCTCGGGCGAAGACAAATTGCCAAAGGGCAACCCGAATAAATTGCCAAAGGGCAAGCCTCTGGGTAAATCCGGAAGGTCTCGGGCGAAGACAAATTGCCAAAGGACAACCCGAATAAATTGCCAAAGGGCAAGCCTCTGGTAAATCCAGAAGGTCTCGGGCGAAGATAAATTGCCAAAGGGCAACCCGAATAAATTGCCAAAGGGCAAGCCTCTGGTAAATCCGGAAGGTCTCGGGCGAAGACAAATTGCCAAAGGGCAACCCGAATAAATTGCCAAAGGGCAAGCCTCTGGTAAATCCAGAAGGTCTCGGGCGAAAATAAATCGCCAAAGGGCAACCCGAATAAATTGCCAAATGGCAAGCCTCTGGTAAATCCAGAAGGTCTCGGGCGAAGATAAATTGCCAAAGGGCAACCCGAATAAATTGCCAAAGGGCAAGCCTCTGGTAAATCCAGAAGGTCTCGGGCGAAGATAAATTGCCAAAGGGCAAGTCTCTGGAAAATCCAGAGGGCCTCGGGCGACAACACGGCACCCAAGAACTCCGAAAAAAGAATTGGGGAATTGGACCCTCGAGCGAAAAGCAGATAAAGAAAACAAGGAAAAATTGCAACAAAATATATATTTTTTTCATTAATTGATAAAGATTACATTCGGGAGCGTTACAAGAAACGAAAAGTTACAAACCGGCACCCTCTCGCAAAGCGGCCGTAGCATCGAGCTCCATCTTCGCCGACTGGAGTCAATGACCCCCTGATGACCTGCTCAAGAGCATAAGTTCTAGTGGTGACCTCGGCCTGAGCAGCCTCCTCAGACAAAACTTCCACTTGACCCTCCAAATCTCTTATCTTCCCTTCGGCCGCAGACTTGAAAGCCTTCAGCTCCTCTATCTCCTTGGCCTGCCTGTTGAGCTCGGCATCCTTCACCTTACAAGAGGACTCAAGACCTAAATTGTGAGCCTGCAACGCCTCAGCACGTCTAACGGCCTCAACACACTGAGCCGTTACCTTCCCCAAGTCATCTTGGGCAGCTTTGAGTTCGGCCGAAGCCTGACTGGCACTCGCCTCCATCTCTCCACGGTCACGCATGACGGCCGAAAAGTGTCGACGCATCCCCACCGCCCCTTGAAGCGCCTGAAAGAACCAAAAGATCAAAAACAAGTTGAAAAAAGAAATCGACACGAAGTAGAGCCTAAAAAACTTACCCTAAACAAACCTCCAACGGCCATTTCGTTGAACTGAGTGAATGACAGGGAATTCAACCATTCCTCATCCTGAGGAAAAAAGAAACCGTCAGCGGCTTTCACCATCCCAGTCGTAATCCTTCTAGTGGAAGAATCGCCGGGAAACTCGAGGAAGAAACCACTTCCACCGGAAGAGGGCTTCCTGCCCGTGTGCTTAGTCCGCATCCGCGGGCGCACAAACCCTTCCTCCTCTTCCTCCTCTTCTCCCTCCTCTTCCTCCCTCGGTCTCTTCTCTCTATCGTTAGGAGCAACAGGACTCCTTTCTTCTTCGACCGTAGGCCGCTGCTCTGTCGTCCCCTCAGCCTCATGAGGACCCTCGCCATCAGACGGCGCCCGACTCGAACGAGCATTGTCGGCCGAAGATCCCTGCCTCTCCTCGGTCGAGACGCTCTCTCGACCCGCAAAGGCCTTTTCTTGTTCCGCCTGGATTTGACGCATGATGGCACGCATGGCAAGCGCCCGCTGACCCGACGGCTTTGACATCACGTAGTCAGCGATTTCTGCAAATCCAAAGCACGTTAATTCGACCGCATAAAAATAATTTGGAAAACTAGAATCAGAATCCACCTACTTGTCCTGGTGAAAGCCCAAAAACGGCTCGTGCGTAGCTCGTGCAGCAACCTCTTGTGACCGCGTTTCTTGTCAGGAAGCGCGAGAATAGCCTCGCTCCTTGCGCGCGCCCGAGGAGTCGACTTACAATTCTTAGCACCGTGTTTAGCTACAACCACAACAAAAACCATTCAATACCAACGACCGAAAAAGAGCCAACAAAAAGTAAGACATGTTACGAGAAAACTACATGAATCCATCCAACACGAAGGATAGCTCGGGCCCTTGCCCAAGCGAGTAGTGCCCCTAACAAAGAAATACTTGTCTTTCCACCGACGCTCGTTAGACGTGAAACCCAGAACCAATAGCTTTCCATGAGGTCGAGCGTTTAAAACATATCTACCAGTATCCGGTTTCTCGCGTTTAACAAAGTAAGAGTAAAAGAAGTCTTCGGCCGAAAACGGTAAATTGTACTTCTCTTTCAAACGGTCCACACTTAGCAATATACGGATAGCAAGTGGAGTCAACTAGCTAGAGTGGATCTGGCACCAAGTACATAGCTCCTCGACTAGGCCCATAATGGGAAACCTGAGGCCAATCTCAAAATGCCTAAGATAATAAGGCTCCCATCCCTCGGCCAAAACATCGTCGACCTTCTCATTATCATTAGGAAGCCTAGTCTCGACCCAATCAGGAAACTTGCAGCTAAAACGCATGGCCTCCAACTCCCCCCTCGTCATAGTACTTCGAACGTTAAGCCAAGGAGGAAGAATACCCTGCGGCCTAGATTCGGCCGGAGGATTACGAGCACACGAACATTCGGCATTATCCTCTTCGGCCGAAAAGTCACAGGTGAGACCAGCAAAAGTAGACGTATCCAAGGAGTTAGAAGATGACATCTACACTCGACCGAAAAAAGCAGGTTAATGGTCTTCGACCGAAGTTAGGGCAACACCGATAAAGGCAGCACTATAAAGTCGCGGACACGTGTACACGTGGAAAATTAAATAAAATAAAATGAAAAGCGGCAAAAACACGAAAAGACAATCAAAACCCAGTCAGCAGAAGAGAAATCGATTGGAAACCTAACCGACAAACAAACGAGATCGGCAAATTGCCGGAAAACCACAAAACCAACAGCAAAATAAAAAAAAAAACACAGAACAGGCAGCAACAAAGACCAAATCGGCAAGGCCAAAACTGAAAGCAACCAGAAAACTAGAAAAAAGGAGCGACAGGAGCTAACCTTGAGAATGCGAGAAGGAAGAACCGAAAGCTGGAGCCAAAAGCTTCACCGGAAGAGGCAATGACGGTTGAGCTTCGTCTTAGAGAGAGAAACTGAAAAATAAATTTGAAAAGATACAAGAGAGAGAAGCAAACCAGCACTTAAATAGAGAGGAAATGATTTCACTTTTAGGGCACAGCAGCCGAGGAGCCGTCAAATTTAAAAGATTTGATACGCAAACGCTGACGTGGAAGGCAAAAGGTGAAAATTGGCTGAACTAGTGGATTCCTAGCTGGCGACACATCCAGCGCAAATGAAGAATACTCGGTCGAAAGGACACTAATGAAAAGAGACATCTTCGACCGAAATAGGCCACCAATTTATTGCCATACTCGAAAGTCAAGTAATGGCAATAGGGGGATTACTGTGGTGGGAGAACAACTTACAGTCTCAGAAAGCTGTGGACCCTCAACGAATTGAAAAATAAACCTAAGTCAAACTCAGCCAAAGCCTTCGGTCGAAATAGACCAACACCCCTTCGGCCGAAGTGGGCTCACTAACTTGCGGCCGAAAGCACCCCAGCGGCCGAAGGGACCGAAACACCCGGAAAGCACCATCAAGCCCAAAGAGGAAATCAAGTCCAGGAAGGAATCCAAGTCCAAATGAGAATCCGAGCCCTAGAAGGAGGTCAAGCCCAAAAGAAAAAAGGGAGTCAAGCCCAATGGAAGACCAAGTCCGAAAAGGAAACCGAACCCCGGGAAAATAAGGAATCCCAATCCAAATAGAAACAGGACCCAAATACCTCCTATAAATAAGAGGTAGGGATGACTGTAAGGGGGATCCAATTTTTCATTGATTAGAGCTAAACTCTGTGAGATTATTTCTGTAAGCTTTTTAGCTATTTTCTCAAGCAATCTTAGCCTAATATTTGGCTGTGGTTTATTTGGCACCACAAAAATAATATAAAACCGGATTATATTTTGATATTTTTGTAAATAAAGAAACATGAAAAATAAAAAAATAATAATTATTATATACATTAGATTAAAGAAAAATCAAATGAAATATACCTATAGAAAATATAATTTGAAAAAAAAAAACATGAGATTACATGTAATAATAAAATCTTACCATGAATAATGAATTCAATTTTTTCTGCCACCGGAATCTTCAAACTTAATCATTCTTGCAACATTCTAGTAAGAATTGTCGAAATCAAAAAATGAAAAACACTAATATAAATTAAACTTCATGTACTTGAATTAAAATCACCAAAACAGTAAGCGGAGAAACACTAAAATAAAAATAAGCAAACAGAGGAGATAATCTTTTTTCTTGATTTTTTGATCAAGATGAATTTCACATGGCCTTTAGTATTCTTAGAACCTCCGATCTTTAATATGATAACAACAAAAAAATAAATTACATAAATTATTAAGGGAGAAAAAAGAAAAAAAGAAGATGAATTAGAGAAAAAAAGTACATTTTAAAATGTGAAAAGAGACGTGAGGAGGAAGAGAATAAATCATAAATAAATAGAGAAGAAATGAAACGAATAATCAAAGAATTAATAACCAAAAGCATCTAAATAGTATCTTTTTGGTGTATTTCTTATTATTGAGTTAATGAAAGAATAATCAATGTCAAAACTATTAAAAAAGAATTCGATAGGTCGGAAAATAAGAAGGAAGACCAACGAACACGTGTCATATTCTAATTGGTTAAATATCTTAAAATGTCAAAACTTCCCATTTCCATAGTTTTTCAACCCAATGCAATTCATATAGCGCGCCACATCAAATTAGTGGTGGGGTCCACTGTAGGCTCTGCTTTATAATCTATATATCTATAATAAAGCTGAACTCTCAGGGTTGAAAAACACCCAAAATAGTTACTTTTGAGATTTTGTTTATATTTCACCAATAACAATGGTACACGTCACATCTAATTTATTCCACCTCATCCATTTCATTGGTTATCTCATTTATTCCACTCATTCATTTCATCGGTCATCATGCTATTAATTATCTAACATAAAATTGGTATTTTATTATTCATTTTCCGTTCGTTACACAAACCCTACAAATCACTTATTAATTGTTTTTTATTTATCCCATTAATCTCTCTTAATTGTTTCATTTTCCCTTTTTATTATCTTTTAGGTGATCGGTTACCTCTCAATTTTCTATATAAACCATTTCTTCACTTATCATGTTTGTTCAAGTTTTACTTTTCTAATTTCATTTTTTCGCCTTCAAGATTTTAGTCAAATCAAAAGGTAACATATCTATCTCTTACTATTTGTCTTCATTTTGTTTATTGATTTTTTTTTTTTTACCATTTGTGTTTATTTGATGATGATTTATTTAACATATCTATCTCTTACTGTTTGTCTTCATTTTGTTTATGATTTTTTTACAATTTGTATTTATTTCATGATGATTTATTTCTTATGATGCTTGTATTTTTAGATTTCGAAATAGTAAGTTAATCTTTATATCAAAATAAATGTTTGGTTTTTTCCTCTCTTATATTTTGTGTTATATTATCTTTTATTACATTTGAATTTTTTTTTTATTATTTATGATTATACTTTTCAGGTACTTCTATAGTGCAAACATGTGTTTTCAAATTTTTAAAGTTCAACTACAACGAGAAGACAACTATTTTATTTTGAATACAAATTTTGATTTTGCAAATGAGATGAGATGATATGATTGTAAAAAGTAGATGAATAGTAGTTGTAATGTATATCATTGTAAATTAATTATATTTATTTACTTATTTTTAAGTTTATTTGTTGAACCCCATCCAATTCAAATTAAGATAATTTTAAAATTAAGTTAATTATAATTTATAATTTTATATTTATTTAGGTGTCTCCTTATTTTTTTTTCATATATGATTGTTTTACGGTTAGTTATGTTTAGAAAAATATTGGATTATTTAATTTATATTAGTATTATTATTTAATTTTATTTAATATTTTTGATTGATTTAACTTCTATAATTATTATTTATTAAAAGATGATTATAGAAAATAATCCATAAGAGTTTTCAATAAAATCATTTTTTTATTATTATTTTATATATAATCTTTATTTTAAATCGTGTCATATTTAGATATTTATTGAAAACGATGTTAAATATTCCATCTATAATAATTATGATTCAAAATGCATTTATAAGAGAGTTCATTATATAAATTGTTATTTATTATTATTATTAAATTATTATTGTTTTAACTTCTTATAAAGTTTTATTTTTTTAAAAAAGTTTTATTGATGGAGGGATAATATTCAATAATTATTGGGAATACATGTATTATTTTATATTGCCAATTGTAACATTCAATTTATTATTATTTTTTTAAAATTATAATGTTTACTTTTACAAATTTATCCTTAGATAACCTTATACTTACATATGTATGCACTCATTCAACTGAAAATTTTTAAATAGCTATTATTGGTAATAATACATGTCATTGTCCATAATGATTTTTTGTAACCTATGGTTTACCTAATGAATAATAATACTTATTGATATTTTATTTAAATTAATTAATATTATAATTTTAATGGTAATTTTTAGCAAATATATAATAATAATAATAAATAAATAAATAATGCAATGATAGAATTCAAAAACAAGTGTAAGTTTAAAATTCAAACTCCATATTTATAAGAAATTATATTGATTTTAAGTTTTTTAATTTTTATTTTTTATTTAGTATAGATGCAATAATGGTCTTTATAGATGTAATAATGTTATAAGTAATAATCAATTCATTAATTTATTCATTTATTAATATTTATAAATTTACTTACAATATTAGCTAAAAAAGGTATTATTAAAAATAATTTATAGATTTATTGGATGCGATTTGTAAGATAATTGTACAAAATATATATATATATATATATTTATTTATTTATTTATGATAATAATGTGTCTGAGGTTTGCTTTAAATAAAAATAATAATCATATTTTTACTTATGAGTTAATTGGGTGTTTTGAAAAAATTTTTTAATAAATAGATTTTGAAATAAGTGGAGTTTTTATAAAATATATTTCAAAATATATGTTTTACTATTTTTAATTTTTTTCTTTTTAAGTTTAATGTTTTTATTCCAGATGTTCATTTTTATATATTTTTAAAAAGTTCTCTAAGTATTTCTTACATTTTTTTTTTGTAATATCTTAATTATTATTATTACATAATTGAATAATTGGGGATGATTATTTTGAATTACCAAAATGGAGGATTATTTATTTATTTATTTATTTACAATTGTAGATTTTTTTTTTGAAAAAATTTATTAGGTCCTAATATTTATAATATGAATTATTATTAAAAATTGATTTATTTATTTATTTATTTTTTAACAAATTTGATTATCTGATAAACAAAAATTATACAAAAATCAATAATTGCACAAATGTTAAGAAACCAATATAGAGTATCAACTTACAAAATTAAACAAAATTATAATTTATTTTCTAATTAAATTTTTATTATTTTTATTTTTAGTATAATATTAAAAAACATAAGTGGTTCTACTTCATATATTTTCATGAAAATTATAATTTTAAAAATGAAAAAAATATATAAGTGGTTCTACTTCAAATATTTGTATAAAAATTAAAATTTCAAAAAATGAAAAAAAAAAAAACAACAACTAAAGAATACAATTGCAAATGTCAAAAAGTAAAATTAAATAACATTGAAACAATACAGTTGTAATTTTTTTCTAAAAGGAGCAAAGTTATTATTATTATTTTTTATTTAAACGATAATTGAATCGATTCTTAAATAATTGGCTTATAAAAAGTATCCCTTGCAATTATTTAATAAGTTAATTATTAAATAATTCACTTGTGGGTAGATTTTTCCAGCTTTAAAATAATAAATAAGTGATTTTTTCTTTACTTTTTATGATGTCCTATACGCATTCGATATATTTCTATTTTTTATTTTATTTTATTTTATTTTTCGTGACCATGTAAATCATTAAAAATAATATATTTTTCTAATGTTAACATCTTAAAATAATTTTTGTAAGTATATAATTATTTTATTATTTTTCAACTTTTTATAGAGTAAGACTTCTAACCTAATTCAATGAATAATGATTCGGTATGGAGTTATAAAAATAATATGTGAAGAGTGAAATTAACCGGTTAGACTAATGAACTTTTTCCAGCCATTAATATTTAAATACTATAACGTACTCCACTAAAATTATAAAATGATTCTTATTTTTTTTGGGTAATCTAAATATTATAATTTAATCTAATTTAATTTATAAAAAAAATTAACATCGCACAACGCGCGAGTATATTTACTAGTATATATATATATAGATAGATTGCAAAATGCCCCGAAATCTATTTCTAATCTGGTATGTTAAAAGTGATTGTCTGTTGTTAAACTTAACATAGTGGAAAATTTCTCTGACATTCCTTCTGACCCTCATCAGACTTGTTTTATGCCGCTGTAGTTCATATTTTAAACAATTAAATAAATGTCCATTTTAATTAATAAAATAAAAAATTAAATATATTGTAAATTACAAAAAGGCTCCTGTTTGGAAAGAGTTACATTGGGCAACGATTATACTGTCTTATAATGTATATTTAAAAGGAGTCAAGC